>CM062098.1:5309551-5783500 GCA_031163375.1 Conogethes punctiferalis | reverse complement strand
TAAAGAAGTGAGTCCGTTAACAAAGTGTAAAAGTGTAGGTTTACTTTTTATTTATCTATTTATTTAATCTTTATTGCACAATTAAAAATTAGAGTACAAAAGGCGAACTTAATGCCGCGTTGGCATTCTCTACCAGTCAACCTTTAGGCTAAGCAGAAACGATTAAGTGAGTAGTGTGTTGCGATATTGGTGTGGAAACATACAGATATTAAACTTTTTGGTGTAGATTTTTTATATAAGTTTTCATTAATAAATAAATAATAAATAAGCCAAGACATGCCACGCTGAGCCACACAGCGCCACCTAGCCCCAAACTAAGCCGAAGCTTGTACTATGGGTACTAGACAACCGATAAACATACTTAGATACATTTTTTTTTGTAAATAAATACATATTATAGATAGAAAACACCCAGACCAATACAAACAGACATGTTCATGAACACAAATGTTTGTACTGTGCGGGAATCGAACCCACGACCCTTGGCTCAGAAGGCAGAGGTCACTACCAAATGAGCCACCGAGCCTGTCAAATATTTGTTTATGTTAATATGATCTCATCTATACTTATAATAAATCTGTAGAGAGGTCAATTCTGTACATAAAATATTTTTTCAAAATAACTATCAGGGGGTGATAAGTGATCGATACTGATACCAAAAATGCAATCAGTAAAATTTTTGTCTGTCTGTCTGTCTGTCTGTCTGTCTGTCTGTCTGTATGTTCGTTATAGAAAAAAAAACTACTGAACAGATTTTGACGAAACTTGGTACAATTATTCTTCATACTCCTGGGCAGGTTATAGGATACTTTTCATCACGCTACAATCAATAGGAGCGGAGCAGTGACGGGAAGTGTTGGGAAAACGCGAGAAATTTAAACCTGTATGTTTGAACGCGCATTACGCGAAAACTACTGCATAGAATTGAATGCGGTTTTCACCAATGTATTGCTAGAGGTCTAACTTAACACTTAGGCACAAGGTATAGGGTATTATATGGAAGTCCGTTATTTTTGAAACCCGATATCCACGCGAGCGACGCCGCTGGCACAGCTAGTTAATAAATATAATTATTACAAGAAATGTAAAGTAAACGTCCAAAATACATACAAAATCATAACCTAATTCAACAGGTCGGTAGCATTCATCAATCAAAGTAATTAATGACGTTACTTGGACTTGGCTGTTAAGTTTCCCCGAGAATTTTTCACGAAAGATTTTTCTTTGTTTTCCATACAAAAGAGTGTCAAAACAACTCAAACGGTAAGTGAGGCAGGAAAAAAAAAACAATCGTTCTACTAACATTTAATCGGTAGCATTCACGTCAATACATGATGCGATAAACATCCACTTAAGAATGTTTCTCTTGAAAATAGTCCTTATAACAATGGGATAAGTCTCATTATATTTACTGAACAGGAGTTGTACACTCACCATCAAAAATTTAGAATGAAACTTTGAAAATATTTTTTTTTGTGACACAGAATAACTACTAATATTAGCCTCTTATCTGATGTTTAAGCAAAAAAGAAGCCCAAGTCGCTATGGCAACGGACAAGAAATCAAATCAATGACTTGACAGTTGAGCAAGGCCACCTGTAAAATAGCTCAAGCTACACACTACACACCGATTGATCCTTAACCGTGACCGAAGTCTGTTCACGGGTGTTTCGTCGAGCTCGTTACGGTCGCCAGCCAGGCGAGTAGATACTACCACCGGAAATATAGAAATGTTTACCTGAAACAATGACAAGAAAATTCATTATTAATATGACTGTGACACTCGTAATTACGACAATTAATTAGATATAAGTTTATTTTATTAATTTAATCTTTATTGCACAAAAATGGTACAAAAGGCAAACTTAATGCTTAGAGCATTCTCTACCAGTCAATCCAGGCAGTTTATACATATTGTCAAGTAAATATTTAGGTACCTACTCGATCGACTGAAACAAATCAGTGATAATGTGATAGACACAAAAATTAGAAACATCTGTTAGTCTTGCAAAACTACAGCTATACAAACTATAACTGCCACCAAACGAGAAAATACCTCAGATAAAAAAGATCTATCCGTGCGGATTACCGCACGTCACCTGTGTCGACTAAGGGGCCTCTTAAGATTTCAGCTTCTCAGTAGGTAGTACATCAATATTACATAGTATAGCAACATACGTCTATATATTCCTTTGTCTGTCATATCACATTAAAAAGCTCTCTATTTACCCGTAAGACTGTACTCATATTGCCGTTAGGGAAAAATGCGGCGCATTCCTCACCGCAGCTTACAGACAGCCTATTACTGACCCTCCGGCACAATGGCACCCATTTGGCCCCCCTGATGTATCGGGACGCTGATGAAGCCCCAATGAGGTGATAGTGGAACCTATTATCTGGTCGTTAGCGACGATTTTCGATTGACGAGTCTTTGATCTCAATCGTAAGGGCCTTTTTCGGTCAAGCGTTGAATGGAGCGATATGTTTGGTACGTAATAGACTAAGAGTTTCTCTGCGGGATTAAATCCTAAATGAGGTGATCCGACAGAGAAACAATGTCGTCGACATAGCTCGCTGGATTAGTAAGGTAACATCAGCCACAGAACCGATAAACGTTGGGGTAAACGAGTTCTGGAATGGAGACCGCGTCTCGGCAAACGTAGTGTAGGACACCCTCAGGTTAGGTGGAGTGACGATCTGCGCAACATGGCTGGTAAATGCTGGGTGCTAGAGGCCCTCCATCATCATAAGCTTATTGCAGTCTACTGCTGGACATAGGCCTCTCCAGTTGTTTGCCACTTAAGGCAAACATTCGGAGGATATACCCATAATCGCCACACTGGGCAAGCGGGTTGGTGATCGCAGGCCCGTAGCTTCCTTTAAGTTCAGATTTTCACTCCGGTAACGCTGCTGCCCGTCATCATTCTGTCGTATTTAGCTACACCTTCAGTTGTGGTGGTTATACCGCCACCAGTCGGTTTGCCAGAGCCTCGTTTGTTTTTCGGCAGGATGCACTACGGACAGGTGAGGTTGGCTTGGAGCGAAGAGATGATAGGCCGCTCCATAACATCCCGTAAATCAGGTGTAAAACTCTATTTTTACATGTTCCAATGAGGGTTTACTGAAAAAACAAATCCACCAGATGCCATCAGATTTGAATAGGCTCCGAAACTACTTGACCCAGCGTGGCGATTATGGGTATATCCTTCAGATGTTAGACCTAAGTGGCGAACTACTGGAGAGGGCTATGTCCAGCAGTGGACTGCAATAAGCTGATGATGATGACGACCCAATTTACACGAGCAGCGTTATTATACGTAGCAATAACAAACAAAACCAACAAGGCTACTCGTTAGTAATACCATAGAACAATACTAAACAATTCTCGGTAAGTATATTTTCCTCTGTCAAAATCTCAAGCGCTCAAACATAAGCCCTTCACCGTAATACCGCAATTTATTTACAAAATAGAAACACCACCTCAATAATTGAAACGTAGGTAAATTAGAAACGGAAAATGCGATCTGATCAATTCAATTGTGAGAAATTCGCGGTAATAAATTCCTTCCTAGCCGTAAGCATTCACCTCTGTTCCGACGAAAGGGATTAAAAAACTTCGTCCATCATTTGTTTTTATTATCATTTTTTCACGGGACAAACAACTGCCTTGACGGGCCATTGTCAACCTTATTTCGTATGAATAAGGAAGTGTTTGTATTGGCGCAACATTATTTGCTTTACTATTAAAATTTTAGCAGGTACTTCGGTATTGTTCGCGTTTGTACCGGATGTAAACTTATTTTGTCGCTTGATGAAGTTTTGGGTGGTCAGTTTCAATTATGATTTGAGCAAGGACTAGTAGAATTGACTACAGACTCTACGTATAAAAATACCTTCTTTTCGAGATCATTATGATAATAACCAGCCTGCTAACGTCCTCTTTTAGACATAAGCCTCCCCCAATACCAATTGTCACTTGCCTTAGTCACTTGGAGGACTTAGACACGTGGTTACTTGGGCAAACACCTGGAGGCTTTACACATCATCGCCACGCTAGGCAGGCAGGTTGACGATCGCAGGGCGTAGCTTCTCGCTCCAGTGACGCTGCTGCCCTTCATCGACCTGTGATATTTAGCTACTCCTTCAATCGTCATGGTTATACCGCCACCAGTCGATTGCCAGAGCCTCGTCTGTTATTCAGCTGGATGCACCACGGGCAGGTTAGGGTTGCTTGGAGCGAAAAGATGATGGGTCGCTCCCTAACATCCATTACTTACTTAAACATTAAATCGTATATTCAGTGAGTGTCCATCGCTACTTGCACTCGATTGAAAGGCACGGATACATGTGTGAGTAAGTGGCTTCCCTCAGCAAGTAATTGAAAGAAGACTACTGGATAAAGCTTATCCAATTTGTCGTGTACGCACGCGAAATCGGCCTTAGGAAAAATATATTCGAAGCAATTTCGTCGTGATGATGAAAGGGCCCCGCACTTTTAGACACCGGAGGTAGCGAAGCACCTCTATGAATGTAAATAGTAAAAGGGGAGATTTAGTTGAGACCAAGTGAGGGGTGTGCGTCGTATTTTTTTTACTCTAACTTGACATATCTTTGTTGACTAGAAGAGCTCTTAGACAAAAGACCCCCTAAATTGTACCACAAGATGTATGTATTCTGCAAATATTTGTATTTTGTGCATATCTGGAGGGAGGGATGAGGGTCTGGATGAGGGATGTAAGGGAGCGACCTATCACCTTTTCGCTCCAAGCCATCCTCACCTGCCCGTGGCGCATCCTGCCGAACAACAAACGAGGCTCTGGCAAACCGACTGGTGGCGGTAAAACCATCACGATAGAAGGCGTAGCTAAATGCCACAGGCCGATGACGGGCAGCAGCGTCACCGGAGCAAGAAGCTACGCCCTGCGATCGCCAACCCGCCTGCCCAGCGTGGCGACTATGGGTATATCCTCCAGAAGTTTGCCCTAGTTGGCGAACAGGAGAGGCCTATGTCCAGCAGTGGACTGCGATAGGCTGATGATGAAAGGCTGCTGCCCGTTTCCTGATATTCCCTTAGTCGTCTTCTACGACACACACGGAATAAGATAGGGCGACTGGTTTTACAGAATTCTAACCGAATTAGGAAAGTGATAGCACAGATGTTTTTATAAGACTTGTCTTTTGAGGGTAGACCCCTTTCTATGGAATGAAACTGTTAGCGGAAAGATATCGAACTCATTTGTGAAACGAATGTCATCCGGGCATAGATAAAAGTCCGAATCTCTTAGCGATGGTAGTATAAGGAGAATAAACTGGATGAGATTCAAACGTAGAATATTATGAAATTGAAATCATTCTTATAACCGACCATAGCTGTTCGAATAAGTAAGCTGAAATGGCTATGGGCTGGTCTGTCTGCCGCAGAACTGATTAGTACGAAAGTTCTGCAGTATATACCGCGTACATGCAAGCGCAGTGTGGGACGCCCCTCAGCTAGATGGAGCGACGACCTGCGCAGGGCGGCCGGCATTACTGGATGAGTGTGGCTGTTAATGGCGTATATCGGGAGTAGGGTTACTAGGCCATAAAATACAAAAAGCCGGACTGCGCACTGTATAAGGCCGGACATTTTTCCCTAAAGAGCCGGACATATTTTTTAATGCCAAACATAATATTTTTACAGCTGGGCTGTTGAAAAAAGTATTTATAAGTAGGTACGTGATGTAAAGTGAGAATGAGATCGTAGGGAGTGTGTGCCAGACGCGCCGCGCGCGTCAACAGTTTGCACTTTTGTCCGCTCAGACGCTCGTCCGGCCATCGTCGTACGAATCGCCACTCCGACAAAAAGCCCGGACAGGCAAACACGTACATATTTGGCCGCACGCGACCGCAAAATGCCAAACATGTCCGGCTAAAGCCGGACATCTGGCAAGCCTAATCGGGAGAGGCCTAAGTCCAGCAGTGGACTATCGCAGGCTGCTGATAATGATGAACGCAAACTAGGTAAATTTGATGATAAGGGAACAGGTGATAGTACCTACCTGAAACGCTTGGCAGGCGGGTTGGTGACCGCAGTAGGTTTAACGCTGCTGCCCGTTCACTGATATTCCCTTTTACGATAATCACCCACGGGATAAGATGGGTGGTCCTATTCTAAATCCAGAAACCACACTCCTTTATTCTATACAGCTTAGTTATAAAATGCTCCACCATTTTATCCAACGTTTTTTAAACGTATTTCTAGGAATAAAATACGTAAAGAGATTTTTACCCATCGTGCTCCACTTTGACACGAGTGGCCCATTGAAAGGAAATACCGCTACGGTACATGAATAGTTTATCTAGCGCATTTTAAACAAAAAAAAATAGGAGTGAAATAGCTTTGATTTAAAAAGGCTTTAAATTTTATTTCTATCTTTGATTGACGGTTATCAATACTTCTGAATTTGAACACGATGACTATAGCTTTATAGTGATGAAGACTGTATTGCTGGGGCTACATAAGCGGGCTTATGGCGCGAATGTTTTGTTTGAGGCTTTTTTGAGAGAACTTCTCACTCCAAGCCACTCTCACCTGCCCATGGCACCGACTAGTGGCAGTATAACCATTACGATTGAAGGCGAAGCTAAATACCTGTAGGCAAATGACGGGCAGCAGCCTCACCGGAGCGAGGAGCTACGCCCTGCGATCTCCAACCGATCAAATCTGCCTAGCGTGGCGATTATGGGTAAAACCTCCAGATGCTTTCCCAAAGTGGCGAACAATAATTGAAGAGGCCTATGTCCAGCAGTGGACTGTGATAGGCTGAAGATGCGTTGATGGGTTGATCCCGCTACCGATATATCGTCGTTAAATAGCACAAACAATTGTGTGATGAATACTTGTGTGTGTTTCGTGTCTGGGTGTTTATAATTTGTATTTAAATATTTATTTGTGGTACCTTCGTTGTTCTAATACCCATAACACAAGTGCTTAAGCTACTTACTTTGGGATTAGCGCAATGTATGTGATGTCGCCTGATATTTATTTATTAAACATAATATTTAGCGCGCCAACGTAGCACGAATCATCCGCTAATGTAGCCCCAGCACAACTGTATCGCGTCGATGACAAATCGCGCGAAACTTTAGCCGATGTCTAAGTTACTAAAGCTCTATTCAAGCTTCAACTTGGTTTACTTAGTTAACGAGTGGGACCTCGCGATAACACCTGGAATTAGAAACTTAACGATCTTTTGGGGCAGACGAATTCGAAATAATTTGTACTATTAGATGTATCTAAGTAAGTTTATCAGTTATCTAGTACTCATAGTCACAAGCTTCGGCTTAGTTTGGGGCTAGGTGGCGCTGTGTGGCCCAGCGTGGCATGTCTTGGGTTATTTAGATAATTAGCTTGACTTTAATATAAAAGCATAAAATGGCCTACCTATACCTTCCGTTCATTTACATATAACTCCGTCTAATCAGCATGTAATCAACCTACTTACTTTTCGATCTTCCAAATGTAAGTGATGTTATCTGATATTTATCACTTAGATCCTTTACCCTCTCAGTCTAAAACGATCAGAGATATCAAACGCAGAATCAAAAGCTTAACGTGCTTCTCTATGCACGGAGCGAATCCAAGCTCCATTCACATCACATTTACTTTTAGCACTCATTTGGTACAATTTATGCCTTTCAATTTAAATGGTAAAGGATCAGGGGTTAAACGGGATTCCACGGGGATTTAAATGATATATATAATATCCGAATGCAATTTACGGCGAATTGACTTGTGCTTTATTTATTAACGGGAGTTTGTAATTGAAATGCGGAGGTTAAAATTCATTGGGCGAATTGTCTTTATGAATATAGGTAGGACTGTTCATTGTGTAACTTTGTGTACGCCGCAGAGCTTCCCAAATACAAAAAGGGCTTCTAAGATTAATTTTTATTTGGGGTGTATGGCAGCGACCTGTCATTTCTTCGCTCATCTGCCCGTAGTGCATCCTGCCGAATAACAAACGAGGTTCTGGCAACCGACTGGCGATATAATCATAATGATTAAAGGCGTAGCTAAATACCACAGGCCGATGACAGGCAGCATCGTCCCTGGAGCGATAAGCTACGATGATGATTATGGGTAAAGCTTCCAGTTGTTTGCTCAAAGTGGTGAACAACTGGAGCTGCCTATGTCCAATAGTGGACTGCAATAGACTGATGATGACACATTAGTAACAACTGTGCTTGCTTACTTACTTACCTAAATGTTTGAAAATCACGACGGCACCTAACTCTAATTTGAAAAGTCAGACATTTCAGTAGAAATCACGAACTTTAACATATTGTAAGCGTCAACAAGAGATTGTATCTGTCTTTCTCTTAATAAACATCAAGATTATTTACCAAGTGTCGAGCTACAATCAGAGGTCAAATACTTTTAAAGGAAATTACGAAATGTAAATAAGCTGCGAAGGAAATTATTGTTCTACGTTTCAATTTACAGTTTAATAAACAGACGACGAAGAATAATACGACTGGAGCAGCTATGAAATAATTAAAGCAACTGCCAATTAAATTAATAAATGCTCCTTCATCTTTTTGAGGCAAAGATACTCTTTTTTTCGTCGGGAATGTCTTTACACATACACCATGGCCCTAGATACGGGACACGGTTTAACTGGTAGAGAAAACTCGTAGCATTGAGCTTGGCTTAATAACATTTAGTGCAAAGTTTGAATAAACAAATTAAATAATAACAATAATATTTGATTAAATGTATCTTAGAATACCCGATATTCACAAAAGTTTGTTTCACTTTCAGAACAAACAATTGAATCGACCAGAAATCGACCCCAGAATCCTCCGCGTCAGCTCTTACACAAACGACCCGGGATTCACACAGCTAATAAATAACCCAAGACAAGACACCCATGCCACGCTGGGCCACACAGCGCCACCTAGCCCCAAACTAAGCCGAAGCTTGTACTATGGGTACCTACTAGACAACTGATAAACTTACTTATATACTTTTTTTTGTAAATAAATACATATTATACATAGAAAACACCCAGACCAGTACAAACAGACATGTTCATGCACACAAATGTTTGTACTGTGCGGGGATCGAACCCACAACCCTTGGCTCAGAGGGCAGAGGGCACTACCAAATGAGCCACCGGGCCTGTCAAAATAAATGTAATGTTGAATATGGAAACGTATTATTAAGTCTTGTTCCCTCGACATGACATATACCAGTCTAATTGAAGACCCAAGTTACAAAGGTACCGAGCATACGATACATATCACTTACAACCTAGTTTAAATTCAATTACATCGTCATAATCTAAAATAGTACCAGCTAACTAATCATGACTAGACGTTAGGTAAAGAGAGACATAGTATCAAATGCTTCCTACTTAGTAAATATTGTGTAAAGTAATATAATATAGTTTTTAGGGTTCCGTAGCCAAATGGCAAAAAATATCTGTCTGTCCGTCCGTAAGTCACAGCCAGTTTATTCCGAAACTATAAGAGCTACATTATTAAAATTTGGTGCGTAGATGTACCTACCTATTATGTTAACCGCATTATGATTTTAAAATAAAATCAGAAAAAAATTCAAAATTTTTGGGGTTCCCCATACATAGAACTGAAACTCATTTTTTTTTGTCATCGAACCTATATGTGTGGGGTATCTATGGATAGGTATTTTAAACTGATGTTGAGGTTAACTGAATAGTTTGTGCGAGAGACTCTTCCAAAGTGGTAAAATGTGTGTCCATACAGAGCTTTTGTGACCGACGTTCTATGATTGGGCGATGCAACAATATCAACCAATAAAAAATGCCGCCATGCCCATTATCAGATAGTAAATGACGACGCGTGACGTCATGCTTATGTAGCAGTAGTGTAGTTTGAAGAGTTTTTCAACGAGTGATTTTTTAAATCGTACTATCCTGGGAACATTTCATGCTATTCAAGTAATTTTTATCATCAATATAATTGGGCGTTTCATCAATATCAACCCATTAAAAACGCCGTCATGCCTATTAAAACTAAATGACGTCATGTTACTAAATGACTCCTGTTTTTATCACTGTTAAATTATACAGCTATGGTAAAATCATAATATTAATGCACGTATAAAATTATATAGCAATGGTAAAATCATATCGATGCGCATATTAAAACTCGTGTACACAACATCACAGCATTTTCCATTGATGACATGCTTCAGAACACAATTTTATTTCGCCGTCAAGTCTAAAAATATTTCAAGTTGAATAAGTTTGCGCTCGTCACGTTAGGCCCTTTGAACGAACATAATATAGAGATGTTCATATGAATATGTGATAGGTACTCGTTCATTACCCCTCATACATCAGCTTTCTTTAGACCCAGAACGACGTTTTAACAATGGAGCATTGTACAATGCATTATCACTTTCATGTCCCGTAGAGGAGCAACATCAATAACAATATAGAGTTTAGCAGTTGAGTACATCAGTACTGTACTGTTTTTTAGAGTCTATATTGTTGGCTTGACGATCTGCGCAAGTTGGCTGGCAAGTGCTGGAAGCCGGAGCGACCAAAGTGGCGAATAATTGGAGGTCCTATGTGCACAAGTGGACTGCGAGGGGCTTATAGCTTAGAGGAGGAAATATACAACGCAGCTTAAAGCAGGTATGCAGCTTTTTTTTAGAGGGGAATGCATTAGGCACCTTCATGCCGTCTCCGGGGGAGGCGGCCTGGTGTGTGGGACTCAGGACCTACACCTCCCAAAAATGGAGGGCATACCCACTAAACCCCCATGTCGCCAGTGGGCAGCAAGTTGCAGGGATACGGGTAGCGCCGAATCATACGGCCACATCCCTGCCTGCCCTGGCCAGCCGCAGATGATAAGCGGCCGGCACTCCTGAGCAGGTATGCAGCTGTACTAACCTACCCGACCTACGACCTATCCGCTTCGGGGCTACCCGAGTCTCTGCAAGTTGCTGCCCACTGGCGACACAAAGGGTTTAGTGGGTATATCCCCCCTTTTCAGGAGGTATGAGTCCCACACACTACGCTGACTCCGCCTGGAGACGGCGAAATTGCCTAATGCATTCCCCTCAAGAAAATAAATATATAAAAAAAAGTTAACTAACACATGCTTTTATAATCTTATATCATTTTTAAATAACTTTTGTTTCTCCATTGCCTAGTTTCCTACTGCGTCAGTCCCCAAAAGTACCCCAGTACACTGTGTACAAAATTCTAGCAAACATCAAGACAAAATCGCATACACCAACAATAGTATCGTTAATCAAACACTCGCTATAATTAAAAGTCAACACGTTCATAATGAAAACCACTAATTGTTCAATACAAATTGTTTTCGTTAACTACTTAGTGTGTTCGTGTAGTTTAAATTGATATTTATAGCTCAGAACAATAGGGTATGGGAATTTAATTTAGCAGTATTGTTAAAGTTGTTTGTTGATCAAAGTAGGTATTTGGCTTTAATGGATCCAGGCATGTTTCCTTCTAAGATTTATAGAGTGAAATTTAGCTAATTTATTTATATTCGAGGTCGATCCCCAACCCGTTGGATCGACCTTATCAAAGCAACTACCAGATCGAGTACCGTGCAGTGTGTACGAAATGCAGAAAACCGGCAGAGATGGAGAAATATTGCAAAACGTGCCGCATCCATGACAGTGACCAGTAACGCTGAGCCACAGCTCTGCCCATCTATAGCCACGACCACTCTGCCAAGAGTGCCCGACTAAGAAGAAGATTTATATTCCAAATACACGGGTCTTACGTATAGTATATTGTGGTATAGTTAACAACTAAAGTAGATACATAATTTGTTCACCGAAGGGGAAGGCCCAAGAAAAGATGGCATGAAGTTCTGGTCCATCAATCAAAGGATTGACAGAACTTTACTGAGAACTGTAGAAAAGTTTGGGTGAGACCTTTCAGCAGTGGTATAAACACAGAAGAAGAAAGAAGGTATGTCGAACAGCAGAACCGATAGACACTAAAGGTTCTGCAGTGGTTACTACGAGAGAGAAGACGCTGCAGGGAACGGCGCCCTACAAGAAGGACTAACAACCTGATTGGGGTAGCGGGGATCCTATGTATGTCATTATCATCATCAGCCTATTGCAGTCCACTGATGGTCATAGTCCTCTCTAGTTGTTCGCCACTTAGGGCAAACATCTGAGGATATACCCATAATTGCCACCCTCGGCAGGCAGGTTGATGATCGCAGGGCGTAGCTTCTAGCTCCGATGACGCTGCTGCCCATCATCGGTCTGTGGTATTTAGCTACGCCTTCAAATGTGATGGTTATACCGCCACCAGTCTGTTGCCAGCGCCTCGTTTGTTATTCGGCAGGATGCACTACGGGCAGGTGAGGTCGGCTTGAAGCGAAAAGATGATACTTTACTTACATCCCATGGATGTAGAACGCATCATTTTACTTCATATTTCATATTATTTCATTGTCTGCATAACGTCAGGCAAGATGAAGTCATTATGACGAGCTACAAAAAAGGTAAAATCTATAGCGGTAACGTGAAAAATAAAACCATGCTTTATTTGAGCTACCCAAAGCTCATATATCCAGCTTTTCATCTAGCTTTTAAAACTTTCATTATATCGCTCATCAAATCAGACGTTAGAAAGCTATTCCACATCTCAGCTGTTCGTATAATAAAAGTTAAATCGCTGGAGAAGGTGGTTGAGATCTTAAAGGTCTCTCAATAAAGGAGGTGTCCCAATGCAATAGACATTAGATTTTCAACAAAATGAAGAAATGGTTAGTTTCAACTGGATTTTTGTGTCTCTCTTCTGAATCTCTCCGAGAGAGATCCTTCGTTTCCGACAGTTACCTGTCCGAACAAAATTGTGCATAGCCCATTTTTTGACAGAGGGGGCAAACGAGCCTGAAGGTCACCTGATAGTAAACACTTCAGCCCATAGAGACCCCAAAACCAGAGAAGTAACAAGTGCGTTACCAGACCTAGCGAAATTTGTAGGCTTGCTTTTTAAGGTCCCGTTGTATCCATTCAGAAAAGTAGCTGTCATAGCTGGAAGCTGATTCCAAAGACCCTTTGCACGTGGCGAAAACTTGCGCTTAAAACGTACCGTGGAAGACTTCTGATTACATACGTTGTACAAAGTTTTATCAACGTAATAACAGATTTTCGAAATGGTTTCTGATAAGCAGATATAGGTGTTAATATGGGCATCCATCGTTACCACAGTTAAGTTTCCACCCTATTCATTGCATGGGAAACTTTCATAGAACTTCGGTCGTGTGTCGGGCGCATTTACTTCCCATAACACAATTTCCTACGACATCGTAACGTGTAAATGGGTCACGTTTGCCATTCTATAAACGTGCCTCCACGTACGAGTAAAAGTTTTCACAACAAGCGGGTATTCATTGGATATTGTGCGGTTTTGCCAGATTTTTTTGCTGCGGAAATGTTTATTTTCGCATCGTTTAGATCGTATTATGTGAGTATATTTGATGTCTGAATTGTTGGTCAAATAGTTGGGATGCGCTTCATCATCATCATCAGCCTATTGCAGTCCACTGCTGGACATAGGCCTCTCCAGTTGTTCGCCACCTAGGGCAAACGGCAAACTTCTGGAGGATATACCCATAATCGCCACGCTGGGCAGGCGGGTTGGCGATCGCAGGGCGTAGTTTCTTGCTCCGGTGACGCTGCTGCCCGTCACCGGTCTTTAGTATTTAGCTACGCCTTCAATTGTGATGGTTATACCGCCACCAGTCGGTTGCCAGCGCCTCGTTTGTTATTCGGCAGGATGCACCACGGGCAGGTGAGGTTGGCTTGGAGCTAAAAGATGATAGGCCGCTCCCTTACATATCTTCTATCTATATCTATACTTATAATAAACCTGTAGAGAGGTCAATTCTGTATATGAAATATATTTTCAAAATAACTATCAGGTGGTGATTAGTGATATCGATACTGATGCCAAAAATGCAATCAGTAAAATTTTTGTCTGTCTGTCTTTTTGTTTGTCTGTCTGTCTGTATGTTCGTCATAGAAACAAAAACTACCCAACGGATTTTAACGAAACTTTGTATAATTATTCTTCATACTCCTGGACAGGTTATAGTATACTTTTCATCACGCTACAATCAATAGGAGCAGAGCAGTAGATGGCGTCGCAATGGGAAGTCCTGTAGCCCCTGTACTTGCCAATCTCTGGATGGAATATTTTGAGCAAAAAGCCTTGGTCCAAGGTCCGAAGATCATCAAGCTTTGGAAGAGGTATGTGGATGATGTCTTCAGCATCGTAAAAGGAGGTGAAAAAGAAGTGGGTCAATATATTGAACATCTCAACTCCATCCATCCAAACATCAGATTCACGTACGAGATGGAAAAGGATAGATCGCTGTCATTTCTGGATATAAAAATCACGGTAAGGCCTGACGGGTCTTTGTCTCGCTGTGTATATCGGAAACCCACCCACACGGACAGATACTTACACGCTACGTCGCATCATCATCCGAGGCACTTGCAATCCGTTGTGACATCACTCACGAATAGAGCCCATGACCTCTGTGACCCTGAACACCTGGAGCGTGAGCTTGACCATGTTCAGGAGGTACTCAAAAGCAACGGATACCAGGTGAACCGATGCGGGAAGAAACCGAAGGTGAAACCTAAGCATCTGGAGGTAAGCAGACAACCAGCTTACTTGCCTTATATTAAAGGAGTGACAGACAAGATTGGGACATTGCTTAGAGGTCTGTCTATACCTACGATATTTAAACCAGGCACGAAGATCAGCGGTATGGTGGGCAGTCCTAAGGATGTCTTGCCATTAGATACTCCAGGTGTTTATAAGGTGGATTGCAGCTGTGGTAGTTCCTACATAGGCCAAACGAAGCGGACCATTGCTGAAAGGGTCAAAGAACATATTGCAGCTGTTAAAAACCGTCAAACCACCAAATCAGCCATAGCCGAACATCTGCTGGAATCGGGTACCAATCACTGGATTGAGTTTTACCGGACACAAATACTGTCATCCGAACGTCATCACCATTCGAGACTTGTACGTGAGGCGGTTGAAATAAAGAAACACCCAAATAATTTCAATCGTGAGGATGGTTTAAAGTTGTCTACAACATGGAATCCAGTGATTGCAAAAACACTCCCCCTTTTTAGTGCGAAGTCGGTTAATTCTCGTCAAAATGTGGACACTGTTAGTGTGATTTGTGATGGTGGTTGGAGAAACAAAAATGTGCGGGTAGAAAAATATTCTGCCGCGCAGACGGAGTAACATCGCTGCACCAGTACTTCCCGTGACCACGGTCGTTGTAACACGGCCGAAACGTCGGGTTTTTAAAAAAGGTATGCGCGTTAAATCCCGCTAGTTATATATTATTATATTATGCAACGCGAAAGCTTAAAAGTTATTATAGTAAAGGGAAGTGTTGGGAAAACGGGAGAAATTTTTATCTGTATGTTTGAACGCGGAATTGAATGCGGTTTTCGCCAATGTATTGCTAGAGGTCCAACTTAAAATTTAGGCACCGTTTTATGGAAGTCCGTTATTTTTAAACCCGATATCCACGCGTGCGACGCCGCCGGCACAGCTAGTCTAGTATATATTTGGCAAATGACTTTATTCGATAAGGGAAATGGATTACAACGAACCTTTTCCTCAATAGGGTAGATGACTATGTTTAATTTTCCATGTTATTTGATAGCTTCTAGAAAGAACGAACGAACGAAGCGTATGCCTGGCTCGGTGGCTCAATTGTTAGTGACTCCTGCCTTCTGAACCAAGGGATTTGATTCCCACCAGGGACAAACATTCGTGTGATAAACATTTGTGTTTGTTCCGGTCTGGGTGTATTAGGTATATTTGTTCTAAGACCCATCATAACACAAGTTCTCAAGCTTCTTACTTTGGAATCGGAGCAATGTACGAGTATGTGATGTTGTCTGATATCCTAACCTCATCCCAGCAGTGGGACAGTAAAAAAAATTAATTCTTTAATACGAGTTGGATCCGTTACATTAAACGGATCATTAACACGAGAAAATACTTATATGAAGTAAGTTCAAAATTTGTCTAATTGAGAAACTTAGAGAATATCATTAATTATGTACTACTTAAAAATCTTAATTTACTTGAAACAAAAACTTTATTACCAAAGTTAAATGATCCCTGTACTTACAGATAGGACTTTTTATTAATAGCCGAGATTGCACTCGTAAAAGTAATTTGAAGCACTTACTTAAATATTAATGTCACGCCCCATGTTTCATTAACAAAGTTTTATTGCTTACATGCTTGAAGTGCGAAAATAAAATTATGAAGCTAATTTGTGAGCTCGTTTATTTTACACACAATTATTTAACATCAAGTAGAGTTGAGAGAGGTAGGGCATAGCGAATCTTCGCTCGAATTGAGCTGCCCGTCCGGGGAAGGACCTCCACCCTATAGAGTACCGCACCCAAATGACCTCGGGGTCGTGTTCAAGCCGGTGAGTAGGGTTTCCAGAGCTCGTGGGGGGTTGGGGTTGGGCCGGCTTGGCGCGCGATCCACTCATAGGGGCGTAACGGTGTGGTGGGTGCAACCACACCGTTGCACGAGGTCCGCCTGGGGAGCACCCTATTGCTCCCCGGAAGCCGGGGGTAGGGGTATTTGCCCTCCCCGGACCAGGAGTGCTGGCCGCTTGTCATCTGCGGCTGGCCAGGGCATGCAGGGATGCGGCGGTATGCTTCGGCGTTGCCCGTGCCCTTGCAACTTGCTGCCCACTGGCGACACAGGGGGGTTTAGTGGGTATACCCTCCCATTTCGGGAGGTGTGAGTCCCACACACCATGTCACCTCCCCCCGGAGGTGGCATGACGGTGCCTAATGCATTCCCCTCTAAAAAAAAAAAAAAAAAAAATGGGCCGGCTTGGCGACTGACAGGTAACTGACCAGTTACTTGTCCGTTGTCACAGCGACTTGGGACACAGAACTACTCTTTCCCTTTCCATCAGGCGTAGGGAAGCCATTATGTCGAGCTACTCTAAAAAAAAGTAAATAGTTATTTTGTGTACATAAGAGTTAATACGGAATAATAGTATCTGAGCAACTCCCCATTTAAGTCGACGAATGGTTTTTTTATAAATTGGTCGGTAAGATTTAACAGCTTTTAACCAGGCAACTGGCGAGAACATTCTGTTCTTCTAGAAAGAAAAAAAAAATTAGGGTTAGTACTTTAGGGTTCCGTAGCCAAGATGGTTAAACCGCTACCAGTCGGTTGCCAGCGCCTCGTTTGTTATTCGTCAGGATGCACTATGGGGAGGTGAGGTTGGCTTGGAGCGAAAAGATGATAAGCCGCTCCCTTACATCCCAAAATGATAATAAAGAACATAATTTTCCATAAGAAAGCGAGTGTGCCTAGATTCCCCGTAGGTAGTAATCAAAATTCGACAAGGAGAGTTTGGTTATTAGTACACTGCTGGATAAGCCTCTCCAAATGTGCGAACATTAGCACTTTGATAGATCCTGGGCTTCTCGTATCAAATACATTTCATCATAAATAAGCTCCATTAAAGGTGACAATCAATAGCTAACCACCACCCTTCAAAGGCCCAAATCGGCCGGAGTTCCGAAACTTCCAATAAGCTGTATTGACGTTGATAATTAACAAGTTTTTGCCTCGTCAGACTTCATTACACTTATTTAGTTAGTCTTCGAGTTCGCGAGTCCGATTTATGTATAAATAAGTGATTGTTGCCAGTATCGATTTTATCGCAAATTAAGAGACCTGCCGACAAGGTTATAATTGGATATTTGAATAATATTTTTGGCGTTTATAGATTTGAGTCTAAAGCCGATCTGTTACCAAATGAAGCGGTTTATCAAAGACAGAAATTTAATAATATCCTGACCGAATTAATTATGGAAGCAACCTAACATCTTACTTTTGGCGGTGTAACCATGACAACCGAAGGCGTAGCTAAATACCATAGGCCGATGACGGGTCGGAGCGAGAAGCTACACCCTGCGATCGCCACTAAGAACCGATGTTTCCAGGGTCAAAATAATTACATTATATTAAGTCCGTATTTTAGATTATAAAAATATATTGGACACGTATTTTTCCTTTTTTCATTTAAACAAAAAATAACAAAGATACAAAGCACCAACATTTAAGAGTGGGGGTCTTTGATGTCACTCAGTGGCAAAAAACTCCCACTCTTTGACGTCACGCGTGAATTTAACGGGCTATATCTTTGTCATTTTTAGTCTAATTTACAAATAAAAAAATACGTGTCTTTTATTTTTGAACAATCTAAAGGACGGACTTATTACATTTTTTACGGGCTATTGCGATTAAAGCCTTCAGATATTTTTTCCAAAGTGACGAACAACTGAAGAGACCAATGTCCAGCTGTGAACTGCTATAGGCTGATAATGATGATGATCCCGGGCCGTAAGATAGCTCTGGCTATACACCGACTCATCCCGAAATATGACCGTTGTCACTTCCTAGATATTTCGCACATTGTACGGTAGTCATTATTTAGTTATTACTTCCTTGAAAAACCTTCCAAGTTATAAACAAAAGCTTATACCAGGCAATATAGACAAAATTTTGCAACGGTATAGACGGGAAGGGTTAAATTTATTAAAATGAGTGAGTCATCAGATCCCATGGCTATAGGAAGATTGATGACTTTAGGGTTATCGATTCAACTAAAACACTTAGTCATATATGTAAGGTTACTAATATTAGCCCCTATCTTTGTTCTAATATTGGCAGCTTCGTTCATATTTCGTAAAATCAAAATTAATTAGAGTCAACTTAATGAGAAGTTGAGGACAAAAATTTTATTAACGGGATTCATAAAATATGAGACATATAAATATGACGGAGGATGCTCTGCTGGTGATGAAGAAGGCTCAATAAGCTCCGGCAACGCGGAGAGTTCGATACCGCGCGCCTGGCCGGTCGTCATCCTTTTGTTTGTTCGTTAATGTTTTTTTTTTTTTTTTCCTTTTACTTATTTCGACGGCATGTCACACTGACAGCTCACAGACGATATTTTACCGCGCGGCATCGACCTCTCCCAAGTGTCAATGTCATCCACTTGACGTTCCCGATTAGCCTTAAAATAGTTACTTCGTTCGCCTTAATAGAGGGCGCACTATGCCAATACTGCGACAAATAAATAACCCAAGATATGCCACGCTGGGCCACACAGCGCCATCTAGCCCCAAACTAAGCCGTAGGTTGTACTATGGGTACTAGACAACTGATAAACTTACTTAAATACTTTTTTTTAATAAATACATATTATACATAGAAAACACCCAGACCAATACAAACAGACATGTTCATGAACACAAATGTTTGCACTGTTCGGGAATCGAACCCACGACCCTTGGCTCCGAAGGCAGAGGGCACTACCAAATGAGCCATCGAGTCAGTCAATATACTATTGTAAATACCGTGAGATTATAATCCATATTGCGAGATTGTAATCTGTCGAAAGCTTGTGAACTGTAAGTACATAATTCTTACATTAACTATTATTTTTCCGTAGATTTTGGGCGATCAAAGTGGAATTGATAATTTAACGCGTGACAGATTTTAATTTAAGAATTTCAGATCGATCGGTTACAGTATGTGACCGAATAATAGTTAAAATGTAAAGCATTATTTTACAGCTCACAATTTTCCGACAGTTTACAATCTCGCGAGATAGATCACAATCTAACGGTATTTACAATTTTACGGTGACAATACAACAACAACAGCCTATCACAGTCCACTTATGGACAAAGGCCTCTTCAGTTGCTCGCCACTCTGGGCAAACACCTGGAGGTTATACCCATAATCCCACTTATAACATAGGTACTTATGTGTATAAATGTCCCACATTTCTCCATTATGTAAGTTCCAAGGCATGGCTAATAAACACATTTCATTTCCGATACAGGTCGCCTTTGAGTGTCCAGCCCATCCAAGCTATTAAACCAGTGAAGTGTGCACTCAGCAAACGAAGCTAAGGTTCTATAATACGTCCCTATAAAGGGCTAGATATGAATAGCAGACATTTATCTCCATACAAGACTCATTTTAATCTTCTCTCGTGGTTAACTCTGTTCCTTTGTAATTTTAACTTTATAGGCTCGATTTTAGAGATCATTTTAGTTTGTAGATGGACATCGCAGAGACAGGGGTCCAGTGAGAAAAATCGTGTTGTGTCCACGTCACGTTTTGTCTTGGTTCTTGGTAGTAAATTAGTTCATCTCCCTTGTGGAATAAAGGCGTAGGCGGGTTGTGATTTTGATTACTAAAAGTAAAAAAAGTAGAAAATGTGCATTTGTAGGCATTCTGTTGTGTCTGGGTTGTTGGATGTTATATCACTGTATTTGCAGTCCACTGCTGGACATAGGCCTCTCCAGTTGTTCGCCACCTAGGGCAAACTTCTGGAGGATATACCCATAATCGCCACGCTGGGCAGGCGGGTTGGCGATCGCAGGGTGTAGCTTCTTGCTCCGGTGACGCTGCTGCCCGTCATCGGCCTGTGGTATTTAGCTACGCCTTCTATCGTGATGGTTTTACCGCCACCAGTCGGTTTGCCAGAGCCTCGTTTGTTGTTCGGCAGGATGCACCACGGGCAGGTGAGGATGGCTAGGAGCGAAAAGGTTATAGGTCGCTCCCTACATCCCTCCTACATAATATGGGGATGTAAAGAAGCAAAAAGCAGCGCTAGGTATGCCACGATACAACCTGCTGAATAACCCACGAGGCTCTGGCAACCGACTGGTGGCGGTATAATCATCACGATTGACGGCGTAGCTGCCACAGGCCGGACGGGCAGCAGGGTCACCAGCGATCGTCACCCCGCCTGCCCAGCGTGGCCATCATGGGTAAAGCGTCTAGATGTTTGCCCAAAGTGGCGAAGAACTGGAGAGGCCTATATCCAGCAGTGGACTGCGATAGACTGATGATTATTCATCATATACTAGCGGCTGATAGGATGGCGAAGTAAAGGCACACAGTTAACAACTAATTGTGGACGTAACAGGACACGTCCTTATTTCTTTCCGTCTTTCTTCTTTAAATTCATGACAATGGCGTAACTACAGGATGGCAAGCCGGCAAATTGTCACGAAGAAAATCTTAACATCATCATCAGCCAATCAGTCCACTGCTGGACATACTCTCCCAAAGTTGGCCACTGTGATCGATCCTGGGCTTCTTGCATCCAGCACCCTACGCAAAGCGAATCTTAGCTCCCTACCCTACATTAATTTATGACACATTTAATCTGGTTTAAGAACTTTATTATTTTTCAGTAATCAATATCCAGTATCTAAGATTCCGTAAAACATGATCGTCACTCATTCCATCTAGATTTTTCATTCAACCAATATCCGATTTCAAATACACTTTGTAAGAAAGCAACCGAATAAATTCACAAGTCAAACCATTTCTTTGAAATCAGAACTCGTAGACAACTTCGCATGCTATTAAAATGTCCTAAGTAAGCATAAATCGGTTTACAACCAAAGTTTTACAAATGTAGAAAAGTTTCTTGCATTCCTTGTACAAGTATAAGCGGCTTTAATACCTTTGTTGTCAAAGTGGCAGAGCTGAACAGACTGTTGGTAGCAGTTGGTAGTTATTATGCTTTTTCATTCTTTAAAGTATAAATAAATGAAGCAGACAATGCACACCAATCACCAAGTCTCAAACTGATAATAATAATTTATTGATTGTTTTGTGTTTATTTTCTAAACTAATATTATAAAGAGGAAAGATTTGATTGTTTGTTTGTTTGTTTGATACGAATAGGCTCCGCTAGAAATTATAATTTCTAGCGTTTTATTGGCTAGTGGCCTGTCAGTGACCTGTCAGTCACTATTTTCTTACCGCGAATGAACTATAATAAACATTTTTCTTTTTAATAAGTAAATATCAAACGACATCACATAGGCACACGCTCTGAAACCTGCAAACACTAAAGATTTTCCATGTACTGTCTTAATTAATGTTTAAATAAAAATACATGTTTATTACTAAAACCTTATAACAAATTTTACACCAACATGGACTTTTTGTTGTGTGTATTATGTCGTGATTTCTGTGTTTGTGTGTGTGTGTGGTCTGTGTATGTAAGTGTCTTTTTAGGCGAGGATTTATGCAAGTAGGTTGTCCGTTTGTTATGTTAGTCTGTCTTAATTCTATACCTACCAAAAGCTACAATTCGACAGAGCTGGCTGAGCTACGAGTGAAGCTTTTCAAATAATTTTCATTTGCAAATCATGGACAATAGTGCAAATTGAGTTACGCCTTTAATGCACATAAGGTCGTTCTATGTTTCCGGTAACATTTCTGCACTTAAAGAATTGGGATGATGACTAAAAAATAATTTAATGTCCATCAGATAGATTAATGAAAAATATTGGATACGTATTTTTTATTTTGCCTCTTGTTCAAAAACTTACGAAGATACATTGATTTTAAATGTCACATGACGTCACGTTAGAGTACAAAATATACTCTAACGTGACGTAGTTAGCCCCCACTCCGTAACTTTAATGCGCTATATCTAAGTATTTTCTTGTTATTTCGACAAAACAAAAAATACGGGTCTTATATTTTTTTATTATCTAAGAGACGGACTAATTATTTTCTTCATTTTCATACCTTGTCATCATCCGTATTACGACATAGTCTAGAAGTCATAAAATAATGTCATTAAACGGAAAGTCCCGCATTTTAACGAGTAATTAAACGTTAATTCCAAAACGGGGCCCAATCCCAAAACAATGTCCATTTTTAATAAAAAAACCACGTTTTATTTTCGCGCCAAAGGCCTACTGCCACAATGACACACGCCACAATAAATTTCGTCCGAAACGTAATTGTATTTTATTAAGGAAATCTCGTTATTGCTTGCCACTCGATTCGGGTCGTTCAAATATGGCGCATAATTTTTGAAGGGGAGCGATTCCCGTGACGATATCGAATATTTAACTTGCCTGTAAATTGGTTCATCTGCTTAAACGTAGGATGTCACAGAGATTTTACGTAGGTATATAGTCTGAAATACTTTCTTACTACTTTTTAATAATTTTTAAGAGAGGTAGGGCATAGCGAATCTTCGCTCGAATTGAGCTGCCCGTCCGGGGAAGGACCTCCACCCTATAGAATACTGCAGCCAAATGACCTCCGGGTCGTGTTTCTGCTGGCGAGTAGGGTCTCCGGAGCTCGTGGGGGGTAAGGGTTGGGCCGGCATGGCAGTGGCAACTGACAGGTAACTAACCAGTTACTTGCCAGTTCTCACAGCGACTTGGGCTTCTCTTTCGCTTTCCATCAGGCGTAGGGAAGCCATTATGTCGAGCTATTATAAAAAAAAAAAAGCGAATCTTCGCTCGAATTGAGCTGCCCGTCCGGGGAAGAACCTCCACCCTATAGGATACTGCAGCCAAATGACCTCCGGGTCGTGTTTCTGTTGGTGAGTAGGGTCTCCGGAGCTCGTGGGGGGTAAGGGTTGGGCCGGCATGGCAGTGGCAACTGACAGGTAACTAACCAGTTACTTGCCAGTTGTCACAGCGACTTGGGCTTCTCTTTCGCTTTCCATCAGGCGTAGGGAAGCCATTATGTCGAGCTATAATAAAAAAAAAATAAGTATTTAACCCCACTAATATTATAAGTGCGATAATGTGTTTGAATGGTTGGTTGTTTGTTATGTTCACGCGAAAACTTCTGAACTTTGGATGATACTTTACAGTAATATGTTATGGGTCTAACCCCCTCGAATGTATACTTACGCCATTCCACATATATGACTTAATTGTAAAGTGCTACCCAAAGACATTACCTACTCGAAGCTGCGGGCATAAAGTATTTATAGTTAAATACTATCACTTATTGATAGATGAAAAGTATTTTTACTATGTATGTTGTATTTTCTACTTGATAAGCCAATGACAATACTGGCATAGCTAGGATAAACTACTGTTTGTTGCTGCTACTTGAGTTGAGTTTGTCATGTATTCGTATTCTAGACTACATACGAGTACATTCGAAAGCGTTGAATCGATTTAACGACACTGCGTGTAAACAAAAAATCTAACTACAAATAACTGTTATCGCCGTGCTTAATGGACTCATGAACAAAGTTAGGAATACATACATATAGCCATACATATATACAGGTGGCCACAATAACATAGTTACACAAAACGGAATGGGCGATATCAGCCGGCCGAGTCGGCGCCATATTTTATGAAAAAAAAAACTGACCCGATGCTGTTTGTGTTTTTTTTTTTCATTTTCCTCATGGTTGCACGTACTAGCAGTTCTAATTCAGTGATGTGGCAATAGTGACCTCTTTGTGGATTGAGCTCTTTAGAATAATGTTAAGGATTGTTTTGTAAGCGGACAAGGCATAGAAGGGGAAATGAGAAAGGTAACAGCGACAAATTAATGATGATCTTTACTGAAACTGGTTTCTTCTACCTGAAGGTTGTCTGGAAGAGATCGCTACAAGCGATAAGATCGCCTAAGTTGTACTTACTATGTTTAGTTTGTTTTATATTTTCCTGTAATGTCTGTTTTTTGTGCAACAAAGAGTATCTCAAAAAGAGTATCGTGTCTTTTATTTTTGAATAAGCTAAAAGACGGACTAAATTACAATTTTTAGCCATTATATTGCCTATTGCTATGATTTAAAATTTTGCCTTAAATTATACGCCAGTAGAGTCGCCAATACGATCACGACCTATCAAAAACGCAATATCTGAAGCCGGACAATAACAGAAATTAAATTTAAAAAAAAAAACAACACAGCTTTTGAATTCCGAACTAACGTTATACGGCACCTATAGCCAAGTGTAAACACGGTGCGTCCGAAGCATTCGACCGCGCAACAACATAACGTCACCGACATAACGTCTCCAACATAATGTTGCGACCGCAGCCGGTGACTACTAGGTGCAGTCACCAATCCGCCTGCCAAGCGTGGTGACCAAGCTAAATCCCACAAACGACAATTGTCTTCAAAGGAAGCCTATGTTCAGAAATGGCAGTTAGAGCAATCTCTGAGACAGGATTATAAATAATTGAAAACTAAAACATGCAAAAAATTTAAAAAAAGAAATAAAAAAGCAACAATTCTTCACAGCTCTTTTTTTTAATTTATTAGGCAACACAAACAGACATTAGCCAGTATTTTACATAAACAGAATTCTATATAGTTTTAAGTCTAGGCTAATGCCCTAGATAGTGCATGCACTTAATTTAACACATTTTATTACATTTTTTACTTTATACAATTAAACATGAAGAGAGAGAAAAAGAAAATGATTATTCATCAATTTGACAGTTTCGGTGTCATTTCCGATCCCGTGCATGTAACAGCTGATCCGAGGACATCTTTCATCGATCTTCTTAAGCGATCGAAGCCCGTTTTAAATATGTCAATGTCGTCATGCACAGACGCTAAATCGTTATAATTACGACACATTCTGGCAATGGGATTGTGGAAGGAGATGTTGTTTTTATTTTATTTTTTTATTTTTTTTTATGCAAGAGGCGGCAGACGAGCAAATGTGATGCCTGATGGTAAGCAGTCGACACCGCCCATGGACACCCGCACTCAAATCGAGTTTAGGGTCGCTGCCGGCCTTATAAATAGGAGTACGCTCGTTTCTTGAAGGCTCCCATGTCGTAACTGTTCGGAAATACTGAAGCAGAGAGTTGGTTCCACAAAACCGATGCGCGAGGCAAGAAGTTCCTCATAAAGCGTACAGTAGAGGATCGCCAACCATCGAGATGATGAGGATGGAATTGCAATCGATTACGCGTGGTGCGGTGAAGAAACTCAGCTGCAGGCAGTAAACCAAACAATTCTTCAGAACATTCCCCGTGATAGATGCGGTAGAGAACGCACATGGATGCGACGTCTCTTCGCAATGCCAGTGAGTCGAGTCGACTAGACAGGGTCAAGTCATCAACAATACGAACAGCTCTTCGCTGGATTCGGTCAAATGGAAGGAGTTGATACTGGGGTGCTCCAGCCCAGAGGTGGGAACAGTATTCCATGTGTGGCCGGACCTGTGCTTTATACAGTTGTAAGCGCTGGGTCGGCGTGAAATACTGTCCCGCTCTATTAAGCACACCCAGTTTCTTGGAAGCCAGTTTGGCTTTACCCTCCAGATGTCCACGAAACTGAACGCTGCTCGAAATGTCGACTCCCAGGATCCCGATAGTAGACTTGGCAATAATGGGAGTGTCTTCAAAATTTACGGTTACGACAAAGGGACTACGCTTAGCAGTAAACGCGCAAACTTGTGTCTTGGCGGGGTTAAAGCGGACTAAATTTAGTCTGCCCCATTCTGAAACATGACTTAACATGTTCTCAGTGTCAGACACAAGTTTATTCCGGCTCTCGACGACGCTTTCCAGAGAAGCACGCTTATGCCCGTTGTATAGTGAGTCAACCGTACTGTCATCTGCATAACAATGGATGCTGCTGTACTGCAACATATCATTGATATGCAGGAGAAAAAGAGTAGGCGACAACACACAACCCTGCGGGACACCAGCATTGACGGGCTTAAAGTCCGAGCATGAGCCGTCGACGACGACTTTTATGCTACGCCCAGAGAGAAAGCTGGAGACCCATGCACACAGCTTCTCCGGAAGCCCATACGATGGAAGTTTGGAGATAAGAGCTTTGTGCCAAACCCTATCAAAGGCTTTCGCTATGTCCAGACCAGCTGCCAAGGCTTCTCCTTTGCTCTCGACTGCCTCTGCCCATCTATGCGTGAGGTAAACCAGAAGATCACCAGCAGAGCGACCGCTACGGAAACCGTATTGTTGGTCGCTTAGTAGCTGGTTATCATCTAGATACCTCAGGAGCTGGCGATTGGTAATGGATTCCATTACTTTGGAGAGCAAGGATGTGATGGCGATTGGCCTATAGTTAGCTGGATCAGAGCGATTACCCTTTTTAGGAACCGGATGCACAAGAGCTATCTTCCACGTTTTCGGGACTACGCCAGTAGAGTATGAGAGTCGGAAAAGACGCGTTAGTACCGGTGCCAACTCAGGAGCACAAGCTTTAAGCACAACTGGTGGGATTCCATCTGGCCCACTCGACTTATGGATGTCAAGAGAAAGGAGGGCCTTACGGACAGAACTTTGCAAGAACCGAACGTTAGGCATGGAGCTCGCGCAATGCGGTATTGATGGTGGTGTTTTTCAAGGTGATCGTCCAAGGTCGAGTTGGATGCGAAGAGAGTACCCAAAAGATCGGCTTTCTCTTTCGCAGTGTGGGCCAGAGTTTCCTCAGTTACGTGCAGTGGTGGAAATGACGGGACACTGAAATTCCCAAGGACAGCTTTGGAGAGAGACCAAAACGCACGTGTTCCAGAAGGAAGACGTGCCAGTCTATCACCAATTCGCCCTATGAAGGACAACTTCGCTTTAGCAATCTCCTTCTTAAATGACCTGGCAGCAAAGTTGTACTCTTTCTTGAGTGCACTGGTATTTGGATCCTTAGATGCGATCGCCCTAGCCCAGGCCCGGTAACGATTTTGCTTCTGGCGAGATGCCAATTTGCTAGATCGACCAAACCAGGGCTTAGATCTGCCGCCGAGAGGCACCACAGAGTTTGGAATGTAAAGTTCCATACCCTGCAACACCACATCCGCGACAGATTCGGCACAGACATCAGGATCCTCCGGTGTGAAGCAAACCTGCTGCCAAGGGTAGGACGCAAAAAAAGTTCGCATCCCGTCCCAGTCCGCTGACCTATAATGCCACACACGACGGCTAGCTGCAGGTTGCAAGCGCGAAGTTCTGTTGAGAGGCACAATGCTCCGGACTAGACAATGGTCTGAGGAACCGAGTGGGGCCTCAACAGAAACTTGGTAGCCGTCTGGGTGCGAGGTCAAGAGGAGGTCCAGAAGGGAGGCTGAATGATCGTCTATATCTGGGATCCTCGTGGGTGAGGGAACCAGTTGAGACAGATCATAGGCCAAAGCGAAGTCGCGAACGGACCTGCCCGCATGGTCGGTGGTTCGTGACCCAAGCCACTCAGCGTGGTGAGCGTTGAAGTCACCCAGCACAACCATCTCCGCGTTAGGAATCCGTTGGAGGAGAATATCAGTTTCCGCCTGGATGTGCTCCATGAGACGGTCAGTCTCGGCATTGCCGCTGTGGGACCTGTATAGGCACGCAAAGATGCGTGGATGGTCGTCGCAATCCACTCGCAGCCAAAGGGTCGACAGAAGGGCAGGCAGGTTTTATATGTAGGAAGAGCAAATATCCCGGTAGATCGTCTCGGATTAAATTTATAGTTAATGGCAAGTAATGATGTGAGCTTACCCGAGTCTATAATATTATGTAGGATTTTGTACAGCAACAGTAAGTCATTTAAGTCTTTTTAATTCCGAACTAACGTTATACGGCACCTGTAGCGAAGTGTAAACACGGCGCGTCCGAAGCATTCGACCGCGCACCAACATAACGTCACCGACATAACGTCTCCAACATATGTTGCGACCGCAGCCGGCTGTATGTGGGTCGCATCCGCAGCAAACTTCGTCAATATTGTGTTGTCGTTCTCGCATTGCAACTTGTTCCGCACAAACGTGAACATTATTATAAACGCGCGGAGAGACGTTTCGTTTATGCTAGGTCGGGGATGCTGCTTCGAATTATCTCGCTGTAGTAGCAGATTTTGTAATTTTTTTGAAACTGAAGCTTGCAAAATGTATTGATAAATATTATACAAGCCAAGGACTCCGGATTCAGAACAGGACCACCCCATCTCTTCCTATCTAAGTAAGTTTATCAGTTGTCTAGCACTCATAGTACAAGCTTTGGCTTAGTTTGGGGCTAGATGGCGATGAGTGGCCCAGCGTGGAATGTCTTGGGTTTTATTTATATTTATTTGTTTTATTTATTCCTTATGCCCCGTAAAGGATCCCATATCAAAGGAAGGCGGAAACACAAGCGCCGGCAACGAGTTCCACATATTAACGACCCGGCAAAGATAGGAACTGCTGAACTTTTTTGTACGCGAAGGAATGTTTTCTACAGAGAAACTTTGAAACTTTGACAACAGAGGCCAGTGCGTGTGGTTGTGTAGGAAGGTGGGACAAGGGAAAGCCGCAGCATATATCTTTTCATCCGAATTTACTATCAAGTGACTCAATAAAACTGTTGTTTCTTAAATCGGACTTGTAAAAGTAATTTGAATAGACCCAACCCATCCCATTGTGTGGTCGTGGCCAAACGTTCACGTCCTAAACATTAGCAACCGCACACAACATAACGTCTCCAACATATTACATATGTTGTTGTGACTGTAACCGCAGAGCTTTCCGCACGCGGTCAGCTCTGTAACAGATGCAAACTATTAGTTATGTGCAAAAAATAGTCCACTTGTAGGTATAATTTCTACTCTAGGTATAGTTTATGTGTGTATACCCAGCAGGACCCTGTCTTGAAATCGATCTACAGCTATAGTTTAACATCAGGAGTAATTAGTACCTTCCAAATTGTACAAATAAAATTAGGGGCATATTAGTACCTTAGAAATACATCGATATTATTTTCAAATCATTATTAATTTATGAGAAATGCACCTACGAAACTTTTATCCATACAGCAGACCCTATTAAATTTAGACATTATCAGCTCCGACAGTCACATATCTTATTTGCTTTAATTAGTACCTTTCAAAAAACCATACGTTTAGTTAAAAAATATTTGTATTTCAGCAAAAAATTGGTTTCTTAACCTTTGAGAATTCTCAATAATATACCGCCATCTTGAATGCTGAGAAAGCTCATACATACTGAACGTTCGTTTGCTACATGGGTAATAATATACTATTTTAGTCAAATACCCAACATCACATAACCAACATAACATTTTACTAGTACATGTTTATGTTGAAGTACCGGTAATAGATTTATCCACCGCAATAAGGCTTATAATTGAATGCATTCGTTAATTAATGCTAACAATATCGCTCTTATATCATTAGTTAAACTATTTACCAATATTCAATTCAATTGTATTTGGGTTCTAGCCCGATTAGCAAAGGAAATAAGGCATTATCTAAAATAGCGTAGTTTGAACAAGCGACCTGAATCAATAATGTTGTATGTAGCCATATTATTTGGGAATATGCATTATTGATTTCATGAAACCTGATCTGTATATTTAATACATAATAATATATCATTCAATGCTGACTGACATAGTGATCTATCAACGCACAGCCCAAGCCACTGGACGAATCGGGCTGGTCATACAGGTAGATGTTATGACGTAGGCATAGGCTAAGAAAGGATTTTGATCAGTTCTACCCGCAAGGGGATAAAATAGGGAATGAAACTCTATTCCACGCAAACGAAGTCGCGGGCACAGCTAGTTTAATTATAAAATGACTAGCTGTACCCGCGACTTCGCCCGCGTTGACCCCATTTTATGGAAGTGGGGGGTAAGAAAGGGGCAAAAAGTAGCCTATATTACTTTCCATCCCTTCAACTATCTCCACTTAAAAAATCACGTCAATTCATCGCTTCGTTTTGCCGTGAAAGAAAGACAAACATACAGCCATACAGACAGACAGACAGATTTTCCCATTTATAATATTAGTAGTAAGTAAGTAGTATATTAGTAGTATAGTATGGATAGAAAAAAAGATTTATCAAAGTTAATCTAATGCAACCTAAACTAAACTTTGTTTTATTAGCTTTAGAAAGAAAATAATTTGAGTCTTTTATTATGCACGTTAAATTAATCCAAGTAATTAGGTATTTGGATTAATTTAATTGCAGACGTTAATGCTTACCAACAAGTTGACTTAAAACAAAGCATAATAGATTAGTGTATAGTTTAGGCGGACTTATGGCTATAAGCAATCTTAATCTTCCAGACAATCTTCGGTACATATACTCGTAGATAGATAGACTTTTACCGCAGACCTAAAAATTTACTTTGGCAAAGTACACAATAGGGAATATGCATGACTTTTTTTTATGGATTTATTGAGATCTTTTGTCTTCCAGATACATAAATATCGAAGAATTTTTAAACTATCTTTTCTATTAAGCGAGTTATAAAGCGTTAAAGTTATTGATTAGACAGAGAGATCCGATGCGGTAGTTGACGTCACGTACCGTAAGCGCCGTACTAACTCCATAGAAAAATCTGTTTCGCGAGAGAGAGACGGATATATTCACTTTCAATGACTGTATCTCGCCCATTTTTCAACCAATTTTGATTTTGTTTTCACTGTTCGTAGTAGATTTTGATCTATTTTACGATAAATTAGTAAATACCTGAAACTATTTTTCATGCATATTCCCTATTGTTGTACAGTTTTGGCGGTCTTATTGCTCTGAGCGATCTCTTCCAGACAGCCTTAAGTATACCTCAAGTTTGTCTGGGTATTTTCTATAATAGCAAGATACAAATCAACATTAACATATTAAAAGCGAAGTACCCTTTTCAGTTTAAGGAATAATGGTAATACAAGAAAAAGCTCATTAATTTCATTTTATACTAATTGGTCCATACCCAGGCAAGTTATAAAGACCTCCCGATTCAGAATAGGTTCTTAAAAGGGCACACAATAACAATAAATCCTATAATGTTCAGTACAATCGCTTTCATATTGGAGACTAAAAATCCAAATGGACATCCATTAAGACGATTAATTTAATTTAGATTTAGAACTTGTGTCTGTTAATTACTTTTCTAAGCCAAGGTTTTTCAAACTTATAGCCCATTTACCCCTATTGTAGTTCTCAGACGATTCAACCAACATAAAGAAGTAGATAAGAAAATTTAGCTTTAGAAAAAATTTGGGCTTCGTTAAACGAAGTAATGTGTGTAATGTTCAAGTTGATTAATAATAAGTGTTGTTAAGTAAGTTGTTTACTTAATTTGTAGCAAAGTGTTTTAATCTATACTAATATTATAAAGCTGAAGAGTTTGTATGTTTGTTTGTTTGAACGCGCTAATCTCAGGAAGTAGGTACTGGTCCGAATTGCAAAATTATTTTTGTGTTGAATAGACCATTTATCGTATTTATTTATATATGTCACCGGAAAATAGCAAGAATCGTAAGTTGATCAATTTCCTAGGTAGTTGATTAACTTCCGGAAAATAATAAACGTCAGTTGAAATGTATTATTTAACGTATGTATTTTAGTAAATTGATCATTTTACGGGGTCTTGCCGTAAAATCATCCGACGAAGGTGAGGTGAACGTTGATTGGTTCAATGGCTCACGTGGCATTATCCCGGCAACCAATCAGGGAACAGTGTATTAAGTTACGGGTAATAGTGCACCGTTGAATAGTACATTGAGCAATGATTGGCCCATTTGAGGACGATTTTACTTGTGTCAAAATCGTAAATTATTAAATGACTGTCAGGCTACCGTAAATTGATCAACTAACTGAAATCCATTGCGTTAAATAATACATTTCAACTACCGTTTGTTATATTCCGAAAGTTAATCAACTACCTAGGAAATTGATCAACTTACGATTCTTGCTATTTTCCGGTGACATATACGACCATAAAATTTATAAAATAATAACTATTCCACGCGGACGAAGTCGCGAGCACAGCTAGTTTGCAATATATTGTGTATTTATTGCAGTTTTAAGTAAAGTTCTCGACGAGATGACATGGCACTTTTGTAGTGTTTTTTTTTTATAGTAGCTCGACATAATGGCTTCCCTACGCCTGATGGAAATCGAAAGAGAAGCCGAAATCGCTGTTGTTAAAGTTAAGTAGCAGGCTTTTATTGTATAATCATTGTGACAATCTCGTTGGTTTAGTTATACAGTTATACATTGCAAGTACCGCCTAAGGACTATGAGATCCCGGTTCGAATCCCGGGTCAGAATTTTTTTTCAGGAAGAGATGAGGGTGATTTGTATTCTTCTCCCGTCTCCGCCCTCGCTACGCTTCGGGTATTTTATTATACATAAACCTTCCTCTTGAATTAAAAAAAAACGCATTAAAATCCGTTGCGTAGTTTTAAAGATTTAAGCGCACATAGGGATATAGCGACAGAAAAAGCGACTTTGTTTTATACTATGTAGTTTATTTACATTATATGTTTGACTCGACACCGTTTCCATACTTTTCTTTATCTTATCTTAATCTTATCTCCTACTCTTCAGCCTCCTTCGTAATAAAGAAAATCTACAATTTTCCACTTGACCTCAGGAAGCAAAGATTTTATCAGCCTTTACATACTTTTTACGACTAAATGATTTCATCTTGTCATAAAAAGTCATCCTTATTAGAAATTCCTTTACGCCTATGGAAAATACATCACATCATTTTAAGACATCAAACTCGTAAACTGGATTTACAAAATCAGAAGAAGATATGGGTGATGATATAAATTTGACTGCCTCGATGCGATCCTTCATCTTTTCGCTCCAAGCCACTATCACCGGCCTGTGGTGCATCCTGCTGAATAACAAACGAGGCTCTGACCGACTGGTGGCGGTGTAAACTTTTTTTTGGAGGGGAATGCATTAGGCACCTTCATGCCTGCATGTGGGACACACACCTCCCAAAATGGGAGGACATGCCCACTAACGCCCCCAGTGGGCAACAAATTGCAGGGACACGGGTAGCGCCGAAGCTTATGGCCACATCCCTGCCTGCCCTGGCCAGCAGCAGATGATAAGGTATAACCTGTGGTATTTAGCTACGTCTTGAATTGTGATCAATTCAAGACGTAACTAAATACCAAAGGCCGAAGACGGACAGTAGGTTACCGGAGCCAGGAGCGACGCCTTGTGAACGCCAACCAGTCAGCCTAGCGTGGCGATTATGGGTATATTCTCCAGATGTTTACCCTAAGTGGCGAACAACTGGAGATGCCTTTGTCCAGCAGTGGACTGCGATAGGCTAATTATGCTATAAGTTATGTACCTATAGGTCTACCTGATAAAAAAGGTATTCTTCCATGTTCAACAGTTATTTTAGTAATTTCTATGTCTGCCATATGATGTTATGGTGTCTTCCGGATCACTATAACTCCTTCTGCCCACTACATTATAAAGAAACCGTTCAATAACTAGACCCGTACCACCAACATCGGAAACAATCGTTCGTTGTACGGATTGCATATTTTTGCACCATCAATGCCTAACATAATGAAAATCGACTTTGACAAATTTTAGTTTATGGTGCAGAAGTACGCGATCCGTTCAACGAACGATCGTTTTCGATGTTGGTGGTCTAGACCCAAAATTTCATTGTCACCCAGTAATATTATTTATTTCCGAGATTTAATTTTATACAGTTTCAGCTCAACCGATCAAACAAAAATATATTTCACAGTTTTCCAATTTGTTAGGGCTACAGTTTCATGTTTCATTAAACTTTCATGGCGTGTTGTCGGCGCCCAATACTCGTACATGAACTTTGAATACGTTGACGTGATTATTTTAACGATATTGCTTTGCATGAACATTTTTTATTGAAAATAAAGCTTATATTCCCGTTCAAGTGCAGATTTATATTTGTTGTTACATTTTGATACGCTTTTGACCGGATTTCAGCCACAAAAATAAATAAATAAACAACCCAAGACATGCCACATTGGATGTAAGGGAGCGACCTGTCACCGTTTCGGTCCAAGTCATCCTCACCTGCCCGTGGTGCATCCTGCCGAAGAACAAACGAGGCTCTAGCAAACCGACTGGTAGCGGTATAACCATCACGATAGAAAGCGTAGCTAAATACCACAAACCGATGACGGGCAGTAGCGTCACCGGAGCAAGAAGCTACGCCCTGCGATCGCCAACCCGCCCAGTGTGGCGATTATGGGAATATCCTCCAGATGTTTGCCCTAAGTACAACAACTGGAGAGGTCTATGTCCAGCAGTGGACTGCAATATGCTAATGATAATGATGATGCCACATTAGACCAGCAGACGACAACAAGCAACAACGATCCAGTCATTTTGAATGTATATTGAGCTAGTGAGCGCACTTTATAGACTTCAAAAGCTCAGCCATAAAAGTTGGAAGCATAAATTTGTCACGAAGCTATCTACAAATCGTTCGGTTACAGTCCGGAGTCAAAAAGTTAGCAGTGCTATCGTACCATCATTTGGAAATGTTTTTAAACCATTCAGTCAAAAGCAATAATATATGTATACGTACACTTTAGAATTCGTAAATCTATTGGCAGAAATAAATTATTTTATTTATTGTATTAAAAAAAAAAATAAAAAAAAAAATAACCCAAGACATGCCACGCTGGGCCACACAGCGCCACCTAGCCCCAAACTAAGCCGAAGCTTGTACTATGGGTACTAGACAACTGATAAACTTACTTATATACTTTTTTTTTTGTAAATAAATACATATTATACATAGAAAACACCCAGACCAATACAAACAGACATGTTCATGAACACAAATGTTTGTACTGTGCGGGAATCGAACCCACGACCCTCGGCTCAGAGGGCAGAGGTCACTACCAAATGAGCCACCGAGCCTGTCATTGTATTGAGCCTGTATTGAGGATGTAAAGAAGCGACCTACTTATCTATCATCTTGTCGTTTTGAATTAAAATGAAATGAAAATAAATTTATTGGAGCTTATCTACAATTTGGTAGGTCACTTAAGTCTAATTACATGGACAATACGGTATGGAAATGACGGACAGCAGCATCACTGGAGTGAGGAGCTACGCCCTGCTATACCCAACCCGCCATCATCGCCAAGCACCTAGCTTGCCAGCCATCTTGCGTAAACGTGTGATGTGTGTGTTATTATTTAAAACAGGCTCGACAGGCTCCGTGGCTCATTTGGTAGTGACCTCTGCCCTCTGAGCCAAGGGTCGTGGGTTCGATTCCCGCACAGTACAAACATTTGTGTTCATGAATATGTCTGTTTGTATTGGTCTGGGTGTTTTCTATGTATAATAATAATATGTATTTATTTACAAAAAAAATATCTAAGTAAGTTTATCAGTTGTCTAGTACCCATAGTACAAGCTTCGGCTTAGTTTGGGGCTAGGTGGCGCTGTGTGGCCCAGCGTGGCATGTCTTGGGTTATATATAGTATATATTAAAAAAAGAAAAAATGGTGATTAAGGTGTCAAGTAAATAATATGAACTAATTAAAATTTCCTAATAGTGATATTACTACCTAACCTACCTATTCCTATACCTAAACACTATTTACGCTACTATCTTTGAGGTCACAATAATACGTTTGTTAGGCCAATCATAATTATGTTTACATACGTGCATGTATGTATTGTGTAGCTAGGTAAACATTGCCTCGCGTTTTGATAAAAGAAAATAAATAAAATCGTCATCATCAACCTATCGCAACCCACTGCTGGACATCTCAAGAACATTGACGCATTGTCGTTAAATCCAGCGATTTTCATGATATAAATAATAATAATAAATAACCCAAGACATGCCACGCTGGGCCACACAGCGCCACCTAGCCCCAAACTAAGCTGAAGCTTGTACTATGGGTACTAGATAACTGATAAACTTACTTAGATACATTTTTTTTTTTTGTAAATAAATACATATTATACATAGAAAAACACCCAGACCAATACAAACAGACATGTTCATGAACACAAATGTTTGTACTGTGCGGGAATCGAACCCACGACCCTCGGCTCAGAGGGCAGAGGTCACTACCAAATGAGCCACCGAGCCTGTCAAATATTTCTTTACATCGAACAGTCACAAGGCAAGACTTATGCATGACATAGTAAAACTGAGAATAAGCGACTAAGTCGCGAGTCGGAAGTTCAATTCGCAGGGGACGGGAGATGGATGTGCTAGGAAGAACCGAGTGCATTAGGAAACTTTACGTGGCGTCTTTAGAGACTCGGTTAGCTACTCGTTTTAAAGAATAATGTTGCTAATTTTATATACTGGACGCCCATCTATAATCATTTTATAGATAACAGCCGGAATAATTCAACAGGAAAGTATGGGGGTGGCAATTGACAAGTGATAGATGTGGTTACTTTTACGTCGCCGCAGTGACTTGGTGGTTCTTTTTATCTGTGCATCTTGGTATGTAACGTCAAGCTGATAGCCAGACGCATTTTCGCCGCTGCACTCTGCTTGACGTTACATACCAAGATGCACAGATAAAAAGAACCACTTGGGGTTCTTTCACTTTCCATAAGGCGACGGAAAGCGACTATGCTGCAATACTTTTCGAGTCTGGTAATAGTATTTGTCGATATTTGTATTTGTATATTTTGTGGTACCTTGGTAATTCTCATACCCATAACATAAGTGCATGCTAAACTTTTGAATCCGAGCAATATAGTAATATGATGTTGTCTGATTACACTGTTCACTTATTAGAACATTTTTACATTTTAGTTCTTAGACAAAACTACTTGTAGATAATAAAGTTAGCCAGTTACAAAAGTACTAGCTGAAACTCGCGTCTTTTCCTATGTACAATCTAAATTATAGCTTAAATGTACTAATTTGACGTAACAATGACCTAGGTTTATTACTGTAAAATTACATTCAAATTCGTTTGAAGAAACCGTTCAGAAAACGAATGATTGCGTGATACATAAAAATACCGAGAAATTGGTAAAAATGTTTTTAGACATTCGCAGAAACAAAAATATTTCAATTTAACCCATATAAAAGTTCTTGAGGACACTCGATTGTAATAAAACTTTGATTTTAGGGTTTTATCCTTTTTCTCAAAAGGTTAATCCTTGGGGAGAAACTCAAAACTTTAACTGGGGTGACAGGAATTCCGGAAACTGACATGTCCTAACATTATGCTAATAGATTCTTTGAATGTGACCTCTTATTTTATCTTATGTACCTAGGCATTAAAGAAAGCTTTGATTTTGTTATCACCAGGTAGGTACAGTTTAACCGACTAATAAACGGTTAGATGGATGGATGTAAGAGAGCGACCTATCACCTTTTCGCTCCAAGCCATCCTCACCTGCCCGTGGTGTATCCTGCCGAACAACCAACGAGGCTCTGGCAAACCGACTGGTGGCGGTATAACCATCACAATTGAAGACGTAGCTAAATAACATAGACCAATGACAGGCAGCAGTGTCACCGGAGCGAGAAACTATGCCCTGCGATCGTAATAACTAAGCTAAATCCTTCAAGTGATAATTGTCTATGTCCAGCAGTGGACCTTTGCAGGCTAATGATGAACGATAATGAATAGAAACCAGCTTCTTTAGGTCTATTTCTGCTAAAGTTGAGTGAATATTAAGAGTGTTCTTTGAAAAAGTAACTATGAACTTGGGTGTTTAAAGTTGTATCGCTATCGTGGATTCCTTGGAAACGCTTCTCGTGAGCAGATTTCAAGTCGTAATCGGTTAAAGCAAGTGGTCCAAGTGACAAGTTCGCTCGACATCCGATCCTTTTGAGCATCTGAAGATTGCATGTCTCGAGGAACAAAGAGTCCGGCAATGAGATCTATAGCTTGTCCGTTCGCACTAAGAAATTAGAGACTAAACGCACCGTGCGAGTCCTTGGGATTTGCACCATAAAACGATGCTGCTTGACTACAGTGCAGATAAAATTTTTTTTTTTTAATTTAGAAATTTAGCTTTTCTTAATGGCTCTGGGAGTTCTGGGTTAAGCTGCCAATTATGGTGATAAATGTGGTTTACGATCTTGATAATGGTTTCAAATATCGTTACTGACATAATTTGCTAGTATTGTTTAATTTATTCCGAAAACTTTGCTACATTTTAAGCAACGTACCTACTACTGGTTTTGATATACAGTAAATGTTCGGAATTCTCTCAAGCGTGCATTATTTTATTATCAAATAATTTGAGATTTTTTTTTAATAGGTTTATTTCGTTTTAATTTGTACACAAATTATTTGATTACTTCTTAGGTTATTGTATTACTAGCTGGTGCCACAGACTTCATTTACCTATTTGAAGTAAACGTTAATGAATTAGTACCCTTAAAATTTTATAGTTTCCAAAATCGAATATAGCTTAAATGTTGTCTTGACTTATTATCTACTAGCTTTCCGCCCGCGACAACGTCCGCGTAAAGTTTTTTTTTCCAAAATAAAATTGTGCCTATGTTACTCGTGGATAATGTAGCTTTCGAATGGTGAAAGAATTTTTAAAAACGGTCCAGTAGTTTTTGAGCCTATTCATTACAACCAAACAAACAAAGTTTTCCTCTTTATAATATTAGTGTAGATAGAACAAGAAAGGTTTCATTCGAACCCGTTAAGTAGTTTCGGAGATTAGCGGGTACAAAAATGTTTAAAACATACAAAAATATGTTGAATTCTCACTCTATTATGTGCTTCATTACTCGCATTTTTTTAGCTTCTGTAAAAATATTCTATGTATTGACACATATTTATTTTTACTGTTTTATTAATATTAATTGATCAAAATAAACACATTATATACAGGCTTAAAACTAATACCACCTAGGTAATATCAATATAATATTTATAAAGTAGGTATAGCTCCAAGTTCTTAAATTTTATTTTCATTTACTGTTACCGTTCCTGGGTGAAGTATAAAAATGATTTTATTACATTCTCCGCTATATTTTATCGAATACTACGTTCTTTTCAGCTCCAGCGCCTATTTACAAAGAAATAAAATATCGCTTCCCTATTTTATGCGGTCGTAAAGATTGAAAGAATAGAAACGTTGCTTCGAGAATATATTTATGTACAAAGAGTATACGAATAAACTATTTATACGTAAACTACGGACTAGTGAGGAAATTAATATTTAATTTACCTGGAAACTACGCAAACTCCCCGAAAACTTTTCAATCAAAGTTTTGCACTGCACTAGAAATACACACACTGAAATTATAGTTAAATTCTTTTTAAATTTTTAATGGCGTTCCGAATTCAACTTCACTCGACTTTCTTTTTGTTAGAGTTCGAAATTTGAAATGTCCCGAAGTTTGTGGGCGGGTTCAACCCAAGCGGCGGCCGTGCGAGCACTGACGTTGCCGCGCGAATACCGCCCTACCGTTTGGCGAGTTCGTTCGAAATTCAAGTCTCAATAGGATAGATTGTGGTTTTTTCTTAAATCTTCGTATAATAAATGGAACGTATTTTGAACTATTTTTTTTAATGCATTGTTTCCGTACGGTTTTTGTTTCACGGAATGAGTTTTTGAATATGGAACAGAAACGTAACAAAACATAACCGCGATTTCTCAGATTGACATACTCATAATTTAGGAAGGTATTTCTCACATTGGTAGTGTACCTACTGTCAAGCCAGTTTGATTATACTTTTAAGTAGCTGTCAAAAAACATGACTTTCAGATTTTGTGGGGCTTTACAATTGACTGAAATTAATCGGTTTTAATGAAATTACTGAATTGGAGCTGAGATGTGTCATGAAAACGTATCCCTAGCCTAAATGAAATACTTATTAATGAACATTCGAGAAAGTTGACTAACAATCATTAGAGATACATACTCGTAGTTGGGCAAATATTAATAAGTAGGTATGAGTTTGGTTAAACAATAGATATAGCTGTTATTATTGACATTACAAATGTTCCAGTTTATTGATATTATTAATTACTAGCTGTGCCGGCGGCGTCACACGCGGGGATTTCCGGTTTCAAAAATAACGGACTTCCATAAAATGGACTTCTAGCAATACATTAGTGAAAACCGCATTTAATTCCAAGCAGTAGTTTTCGCGTGATGCGCTATAAAACATACAGATAAAAATTTCTCCCGTTTTCCCATCACTGCTCTCCTCCTATTGATTGTAGCGAGATGAAAAGTAACCTATAACCTGCCCAGGAGTATGAAGAATAATTTTACCAAGTTTCGTCAAAATCCGTCCAGTAGTTTTTTTTTCTATAACGAACATACAGACAGACAGAAATTTTACTGATTGCATTTTTGGCATCAGTATCGATCACTTATCATCCCCTGATAGTTATTTTGAAAATATATTTCATGTACAGAATTGACCTCTACAGATTTATTATAAGTATAGATTATACCTGGAATTAGCTAGATTCTGTGGTAGTCATCGTTACCTCTGACACAATGGTCGGGTTTGGTCAAAAGTCCGGAGGCTTTACTCTCATACTTGCCACGCTGGACAGGCGGGTTGGCTTGACTGGCTAGATGGCCCATTTGGTAGTGATCTCTGCCTTCTGAGCTAAGGGTCGGGTTCGATTCCCGCACAGTACAATCATTTGAGTTCATGAACAGGTCTGTTTGTATTGGTCTGGGTGTTTAATATATATACCTAATTATGTATTTATTTACAAAAAAGAAGTATCTAAGTTGTCTAGTAGGTACCCATAGTACAAGCTTCAGCTTAGTTTGGGGCTAGATGGCGATGTGTGGGCCAGCGTGGCATGTCTTGGGTTTATTTATTGCAATCAGCCGGTTGCCAGAGCCTCGTTTCTAATTCGGCAGGATGCACCACGGGCAGGTGATGGTGGTTTGGAGTGAAAAGATGATAGGCGGCCATAATAAAAAATCAGTAATTCTTCGTACTGAACTGATTATACCTTAAATGTGTTTCGTAGTTTCGCATTTACTAAGAAACATAATACTCGTAATTAGTATGCAAATAGTTGGCCTGATTTTATTTCCGTGAAAACCTCGGTTAATCAGACAGGGATTTTGTTAAAGTTCGAATTAATTGCATATCATTGTAACGTATTTTGATAAATTACTTTACAGGAATTTAATCTAATTTGATTTGTATTTTAATTAATAGGTACATTACGACATTTTGTCCGTGTGATTTTGTGTCTTAATAGTAATTCATAATAGTTTTTGACATATCGGCTAGAATAAATAGATAAATAAGGCCTAGACATGCCACGCTGGGCTTCTAAGCGCCATCTAGTCCCAAGTTAATAAATAAATAATAAATAAATAACCCAAGACATGCCACGCTGGGCCACAGCGCTTATTAGCCCCAAACTAAGCCGAAGCTTGTATTGTACTATGGGTACTAGACAACTGATAAACATACTTTTTTTTGTAAATAAATACATATTATACATAGAAAACACCCAGACCAATACAAACAGACATGTTCATGCACACAAATGTTAGATGACTAAAATACACAATGTGAGTTTTGGCTCGCAGTAGTACAGAAATTAAATTAAATTAATTTCTATTAGTCTCCTGACACGTGGCGGTCGTTTCAAATGTGATTTATTTTAATGATTTTATGCTTTTAGTGTAGCTATTTAAAATTCAACGCGTTCAAGCTCGTCTGCTTCAAATTTCATATTCATTTCATTGCCTACACACAGCCTCATATCAAGTTACTTAAAGGTATCAAAATTTTAATGGAAGATCTTAAGATTTTGTAAGATGGCTATTGCTGGATGGATAACCATATGGCACTTATTTCGAAATTGTTTGGGAAAATTCGACTGATAAGGATAGTTGATGTGTCACCGTTTGTACATTGTCATGGGAAATTATTAAAATTAGGTCATACTAATTCTAATATTGGTAGGAACTTGCATTCAATTCCAAGCGAGACGTCTAACATGTCCATTAGGTTAAGCATAAATAAATAAATGAATGGATTTAAAATTGCAGATAGATAAATATTTTTAATGAACACCAAGGGTTAAGCATAAATACATGAATGACTTTAGAATTTCAGATAGATAATATTTTTACCAAATTTACTTAGAACTAGGCAAAGTATACAATTGTTGTACAATTTTGGCGGCATTATCGTGAGGTGTAGTTCAAATAAGTATATATAGAAGTGTGCATTCAAATCCAGACTAGTCGTCAGTCCTCCCTCATAGGACTGCAGCTTATGCAAAAAAAAACATAATTTCCCAGGGTATTCTTTCACTTCTCATTAAAATCGCAAAAAAATGTTCACTCCGCCGTTCTCAAGTGATACGCTTAAATACTAACGATATTTTCATTCGTGTCAGTTAAATTCAGTTTCATGTCGAAATTGAAATACAAATTTCAGTAAAATTTCTGTTTTAGTCTTTAGAGTTCTTATTTAAATTTGTCGAGCCATTTCTGAGAATATTGCAGTAATTAACTTAAAAAATATATCGTTTTATTTCTGTGACTTAATTCATCATCAATTTTACATACAAACATAGTTTAGTTACAGTTTCTATCGGTTACATTTTGGGTAGTATCCGACTGAACTATATAATTTGATTCCTGCGGCCCCTTTTTTCACAGGACGAATAGACGGAGGGGATGTAAGGGAGCGACCTATCACCTTTTTGCTCCATTATATGGGGACGAAGTCGCGTGCACAGCTAGTTTAAAAATAAAGCTACAAGTCTACAGTACTTGCATTCCGTAAAAGTACCGTCTCGGTTGCGTTAATTATAACAAATTGGAGTGGGTGAACTCCTAATTTAATTGTTCCACTGATGGATTACAACTCATTTTCGGTAATGCCTCTAACTATTTTCCGGACGGCTCGCTCTAACCGAGTTGTTGCCGGTTTGATTAATGGTAGCCTTTATGACCTAATTGCCGTATCGTTGCCATTGCTTAAAAGTTATTTTTCTTTTTAATTGTATCTGAAATTTCCTGAGAGTTTTCAAAAAAGCTGACTATGATCTTTGTCTATGGTATCCGACGCAATGGCTCAATTGGTAGTAACTACTGCCTTCTGAACCAAGGGTTGTGATTCCCGCACAGTACAAACATTTGTGTGCATGAACATGTATGTTTGTATAGGTTAGGATGTTTTCTATGTATAATATGTATTTATTTCCAAAAAAAAAGTATCAAAATAAGTTTATCAGTTGTCTAGTACCCATAGTACAAACTTCGGCTTAGTTTGGGGCTAGGAGGCGCTGTGTGGCCCAGCGTGGCATGTTTTGGGTTATTTATTTATCAGTTGTCTAGTACCCATAGTACGAGCTTCGGCTTAGTTTGGGGCTAGGAGGCGCTGTGTGGCCCAGCGTGGCATGTTTTGGGTTATTTATTTATCAGTTGTCTAGTACCCATAGTACGAGCTTCGGCTTAGTTTGGGGCTAGGAGGCGCTGTGTGGCCCAGCGTGGCATGTTTTGGGTTTTTTATTTATTTTACATAAAATTCATCATCCACCTGCCCATATCCAGGATTCTACGTTTGCTGGCTGACAAGGTTGATGATGAGGATGATGAACTCTAAAAGATGATGATGAATGTATACTAACAGCTACTCGTTGATGATGATTCATCACCGCTAATGGCGATCCTACACCGCACGGATAAATACAATCTACTCATATTGAGAATGAAATGTGATATAAACTTTAACAATACAATTTCGTATGTATAAAGTTTATGCCACTTTCGCGGAATCCTTGGAGGCAACTCTTCTCGCCAGGTTTCAACTTGTCGTCAAGTAAGTATAATGTAACTTATGCACGGTACAAGTCGCTTGAAGGTTTGTTTCGATGATTCTCTATATTTGTTAAGTGTAGAACTTTAATGAACATTAATAGTTTGATTACTTTTCTGAACTGATTATAGTATGGCAGCCACATAGGCGTTTCGTCGACTGAAAAGCTGAAATCTAAAGAAGCCCCTTAGCCGACTCCCACGGGAACAAAAGTGCAGTAATTAATTGTATTATTCCTTCGTCATCGCAAGAAAATTGTTTTTCAACAAAGGTTAAGGAGTTAAGTGACTGGCTCGATGGCTCATTTGGTAGTGGCCTCTGCCTTCTGAACCAAGGGTCGTGAGTTCGATCCCCACACAGTACAAACATTTGTGTGCATTTTTTTTTAATTACTCAAGACAGCCCCAAACTAAGCCGAAGCTTGTATTAGGGGCGCTAGATAACTGATAGACTTAGATATTTTTTTTGTAAAATATTTAATACATACGTAATAAATAAGTAAACATAGTAAACACCCAAGAAACACGGAACACGATCCAATGGTTCCGGTTCAGTTCCCGGTCAGGTTAATTTAGGAAATTTACTTTTCTAAGTCATCATCTGATATTTGTGAAAACCAGCTGCAGGTTTGAATAGTCAAACGCGCAGTCACTCTGAAAATAGCATTTGTCGAGGATCTCTACCCCTATCACCCTCATTTTAACAAACTACTGTTCTTGTTATAACGGCCATAGACCCATTAGAACCCATAAACAAAACAGGTACACTGTTTTACAGCTCGGGAGAAGGGATAATTGTTGGGCACTTTACAACTCTATAAAGTTCCCCTCACTGGGTTGCAGGGATAATGTTTGACATAAAGAATCGATGGCTTCAGGTATTTATATCTGTAGATAAAAAACTTGTCACATATTCAAGAACTCAACTGTACCTAAGTTCTGTTCTTTTTCATCATCATCGGCATCAGTCCACTGCTGGACATACGTAGACCTTTCGAAGAGCTGGAGGAAATTTTTCGGAACTTTATATGTGTCACCGGAAAATAGCAAGAATCGTAAGTTGATCAATTTCCTAGGTAGTTGATTAACTTTCGGAATATAACAAACGGTAGTTGAAATGTATTATTTTACGCAATGGATTTCAGTTAGTTGATCAATTTACGGTAGCCTGACAGTCATTTAATAATTTACGATTTTGACACACGTAAAATCGTCCTCAAATGGGCCAATCGTTGCTCAATGTACTATTTAACGGTGCACTATTTCCCGTAACTTAATACACTGTTCCCTGATTGGTTGCCGGGATAACGCCACGTGAGCCACTGAACCAATCAACGTTCACCTCACCTTCGTCGGATGATTTTACGGCAAGACCCCGTAAAATGATCAATTTACTAAAATACATACGTTAAATAATACATTTCCACTGCCGTTTATAATTTTCCAGAAGTTAATCAACTACCTAGGAAATTGATCAACTTACGATTCTTGCTATTTTCCGGTGACATATATAAACAACTTGTCACATATTCAAGAACTCAACTGTACCTAAGTTCTGTTCTTTTTCATCATCATCGGCATCAGTCCACTGCTGGACATACGTAGACCTTTCGAAGAGCTGGAGGAAGGTTTTCGCCACTTTATATGCACTACGAGCAGCTGAGGGTAGTTTGGAGCTAAAAGATGATAGCACAGTACATTGGTTGAGAAGCTTGGCTGATGATGATGACCATCACAGTCCACTACTGGACGTAGCCTCTCCAGTTGTTCGCCACCTTATCGGAACACCTGGAGAATAAGACGCTGGGCAGGCGTAGCTCCTCGACCCGGTGACGCTGCTGATATTTGGCCTGTGGTATTTAGCTACGCCTTCAATAGTGTTAGTTATACCGCCACCAGTCGGTGGCCTCCTCGTTTGTTCTTAAACAGATTGCACCATGGGCAGGTGCCACCTTGGCTTGAAGCGAAAAGATGATTGATCATTACATCCCTGATAGGCTGATGATGATACTGTGCCAAAATAAAACAGCCTGCCGCAACCCCAATTCGGCCCCTATCTATAGCTCGGCCCACTGATCTACGCGGCTAATTATCCTTTGTACTGTATACCGTTACCCGGGTGTCACAACTTCGCTCGGATTAATTACGAACTCGTTTCTAGCGTTAACTTGAATTGCGCTGCTACGCTTTAGCTTTCCGATTAAATTTTCAAGCACACTTAAAATCACGAGGCTAATATTCGCTTCGGAGTTGCGAAGTCATGAAATTACACGATTGGTCGATAACCGCTTATATGCTGGCTTGTGATTGGTCTTTCCTGACGTATTTTGGATGCAACGACCAATCTAACAGGCTCGGTGGCTCAATTGGTAGTGACCCCTGCCTTCTGAACCAAGGGTCGTGGGTTCGATTCCCACCCGGGACAAACATTCGTGTGATGAATACTTGTGTTTGTTCCGTGTCTGGGTGTTTATATTTGTATTTAAGTATTTATTTGTGGTACCTTCGTTGTTCTGATACCCATAACACAAGTGCTTAAGCTACTTACATTGGGATCGGAGCAATGTATGTGATGTTGTCTGATATTTATTATTTATTAATCTTTGAGGAGGTTAGTCACTTGACTAGCCTCCTTAAAGATTGGTCCTGCCTAATCTCCTGCCTACTTAGGTAGGAGATCAAACATAGCTAAGAACACATCATCATCATCAGCCTATTGCAGTCCACTGTTGTACGTAGGCCTCTCCAGTTGTTCGTCACTTTCGTCAAACATCCGGAGGCTTTACCCGTTATCGCCACACTGCGCAGGCGGGTTGGCGATCGCAGGGCGTAGCTTCTCGCTACGGTAACGCTGCTGCTCGTCATAGGCTTGTAGTATTTAGGTACACCTTCAATTGTGATGGTTATTGCCCGAGTTTCGTTTGTTATTCGGTAGCACGGGCAGCCTTACCACCTAAGCCACGGCTTGGAGCGAAAAGATGGGTTCGTGCTACCTTACAGCTAATAACACGCTCGATTTTAACAAAATAAAGTAAATCAAAATCGCTTCACCCATTCAGTATGATGCTACAGACAAAGACACACACAATCAATTGTCACCTTACTCCTTTTTTTGATTAGATTCCTCTAACCAAAGGTTGTCTCTGGAAGAGATCGCTTAAAGCGATAAGACCGCCTAACTTGTACGTCAATATATCTTTGTATTTTTTTTTTTTACAAACAGATAGTCAACATGATTTTTTTTTTACATTAGAGACGCAATGCGTTCGTAACTACTCTATTCCACCTGACAAGTTATGACAAGCCTTTGATAAATGACGCCAAAAATAGCGTAGACCCATCAAAAGTTTTACGCAATCAAAACCATTGATTGACTAAAACGGGGGTGGAAACACCACACTATAACTCATTCCATTGTGCTGTCAAGTGAGTGACCTTGGGAGACCCCATAAAGTCAAGTCACGTCAGTCGTAACATTTCACTAAACACTACCATAAAACACCAAATGGACGAGCCCGAATTGAAATATCTTTTTCTGCTGACAGAAGAAAGGTATGGAAAAAGCAATTTGGTCGCACTTTTATAATGGACGTGTGTTACGGTGTATAGAAATGGTTTTTTTTCTTTGTATGGAATGACGTGTATTGTTCATAGATCCTTTTGAACACATAGGAAGTTATTCATTTCAGCATGAACGTTGAACATGAATCTAAATATAAACCTATTCAAATCAATCATCATCATCAGCCTATTACAGTCCACTGCTGGACATAGGCTTCTCCAGTTGTTCGCCACTTTGGGCAAACACCTGGAGGAGACGCCCATAATCGCCACGCTGGGCAGGCGTGATAGTACGTTCCCTTACATCCCCAAGAAAAAAGCTACGCCCTGCGATCGCCAACCCGCCTGCCCAGCGATTTATAAATCCTCCAGGTTGTTGAATAAATTGGCGACAGACTGGAGAGGCCTATGTCCAGTTGTGGACTGAAATAGGCTGATGACGATTACGCTAACCCGACGAATACTCAAAATTAGCCTTAAGGTCATTACTTACTCTGCCATTTCAATAAAATATCGCACCCTTGCGTATCTAAGACATTCCTTTAATAAGGAGTGATCTATACCCGATGATAAAGGAACGGTACGTCTCTGTCAATTAGCATTTCGCTAATTACATTATACAGGGCCAACGCCCTGGAAATAACAATTAATCAAGCTTTAATAATATCGCTGACACTTAAGTCATTCATTTTATCTTACTTTTGAGCAATATTAGGTCCGTAGATTTCTAAGTATTCGTTCAATTATAGCATACTAGCTGTGCCCGCGTTGATCCCCATTTTAGGGAAGTGGGGAGTTAGAAAGGGGCAAAAAGTAGCCTATGTTACTCTCCATCCCTTCAACTATCTCCACTTAAAAAATCACGCCAATTCGTAGCTCCGTTTTGACATGAAAGAAAACAAACATACATGCAGACAGACACACTTTCCAATTTATAATATTAGTATGGATCTATAGCTAGGAGCCAAATAACAAACGAGGCTCTGGCAACCTACTGGTGGCGGTATAACCAACACGATTGAATATGTAGCTAAATACATCATCAGCTTATTGCAGACCACTGCTGTACATAGGCCTCTCCAGTTGTTCACTAATTTGGGCAAACATCTGGATGATATACCCATAATCGCCACTCTGGGCAAGGTTGGCGATCGCAGGGAGTATATCCACACTCCGGTGACGCTGCTACCCGTCATCAGCATGTAGTATTTAGCTACTTTTTCAATCGTGATACATATAACTGTCACCGGATAATAGCAAGAATCGTAAGTTGATCAATTTCCTAGGTAGTTGATTATCTTTCGGAATATAACAAACGGTTGTTGAAATGTATTATCTAACGCAATGGATTTCAGTTAGTTAATCAACTTACGGTAGCCTGACAGTCATTTAATAATTTACGATTTTGACACAAGTAAAATCGTCCTCAAATGGGCCAATCGTTGCTCAATGTACTATTTAACGGTGCACTATTACCCGTAACATAATACACTGTTCCCTGATTGGTTGCCGGGATAACGCCACGTGAGCCATTGAACCAATAAACGTTCACCTCACCTTCGTCGGATGATTTTACAGCAAGACCCCGTAAAATGATCAATTTACTAAAATACTTACGTTAAATAATACATTTCAACTTCTGTTTATTATTTTCCGGAAGTTAATCAACTACCTAGTTGATCAAATTGATCAACGTACGATTCTTGCTATTTTCCGGTGACAGTTATACCACCACCAGTCGGTTGCCAGAGCCTCGTTCGTTTTTCAGCTACGCCCCCGCCCCAACGCCCCCTCGCGTTGAGGGCCATCCGCGGATATAGAACCATATCCGCGGATGCCGCCACCGCGATTGCCGGGTCCCTTCCGTGGGACCTGGACGCTGCCGTACTCGCCGCAGTCTACCTGTGGCGAGCCGAGCAGCGGTCGCGGGGCCTCCGGCCAGCGCCCGCCGAAGTCGGCGCGCAAAAAGTGGCTGTTGAGGCGGAGGCGCTCACAGTATGGCGTGAGCGCCTCGAGGCCGCTCAGTGGGGGCGCCGCACCACTCAGGCCATTGGCCCCATTCTGGAAGAGTGGATGCGGCGCCCCCACGGGGTGGTGACGTACCGGCTGACCCAGGTCCTCACGGGACATGGATGTTTCGGCCGGTACTTATGGAGGATCAAGCGAGAGCCTGATCCTCTATGCCGTCACTGTGACAGTGGCTCGGAGGACACGGCAGAGCATACGCTTCGGCATTGCCCTGCCTGGGCCAATGAGCGCTCCGTCCTCGTCACTGTCGCACAGGACCTCGACCTGCCGCAACTCTTGCGGCAGATGACGGCGTCGCAGGAGGTCTGGCGAGCGATGCTCGCATTCTGCGAGACAGTGATCTCGCAGAAGGAGGCGGCGGAAAGAGAGCGTGAGGCTGCGGTAGACGCGCCCGCTCTACGCCGCCCCCGGCCCGGGCGTCGCCGGAGGGCATACAACGCATCGTATGCCCTCTGAGCCTCTCCTTCGTGCCCCGAGTGGTGAGTGCGGGGGCGCGATCCACTCATAGGGGCGTAACGGTGTGGTGGGTGCAGCCACACCGTTGCACGAGGTCCGCCCGGGGAGCACTCTATTGCTCCCCGGATCCGGGGGCAGGGGTATTTGCCCTCCCCGGACCAGGAGTGCCGGCCGCTTATCATCTGCGGCTGGCCAGGGCAGGCAGGGATGTGGCCGTATGCTTCGGCGCTACCCGTGTCCCTGCAACTTGCTGCCCACTGGCGACACAGGGGGGTTTAGTGGGTATGCCCTCCCTTTTTGGGAGGTGTGAGTCCCACACACCATGCCGCCTCCCCCCGGAGACGGCATGAAGGTGCCTAATGCATTCCCCTCTTAAAAAAAAAAAAAAAGATATATATTATTTGTGAATAGGAGTATAGGTATGTTAGTATTAGTATAGTTACGCTACTCATCTTTTAACACTTCCGTGCAAATCACTCAACTAACACGAGTGCAAATTGTGTTTAGTAAGATACGATTGTGCGTTGATTAATTTCAGCGAATTCCCGAAGCTATTGTTTGAGGCTCGTCTGACGGGGTGCGCGTGACGTCGAGTGCTTGCTTGTGCTCAGGCCTGATGAAGAGGCTTTTGGAAAACTTGGAAATTAAACATCGGATTAGAATCTGCGGGAAAGCAGTTTATAATAAACTAGCGACCCGGCATCGCTTCGCTTCGGTGTTATAAAACCTTCCTCTTGAAACACTCTATCTGTTTAAAAAACCGCATCAAAATCCGTTGCGTAGATAGTGTAAAAGATCTATGCATAAAAGGACTGTAAAGAAAACTCATTACGCTCAAAACTCATCACAGGACAGATACGAAAAGGGACTTGTTTTATACTATACTAGCGACCCGCCCCGGCTGCGCACGGATGCAATACTAGATTTAAATTATTTGTTTTGTATATGTAATTTTTAAATTAATTGTAGGCCAAATTGTCGTATTAGGTTACTTACTTGTAATGATAGTTTTTAAGGTTTTTTGAAATAAATAAATGAATTATACACCTTTCTCTTGATTCCCTCTTTCTGTTAAATAAAACCGCATTAACATCCGTTGTGTAGTTTTAAATAAGTATATAAGCATACCTAGGGACAGACAGAAAACAAAGGCGACTTTTAAACTTATGTGATAGTGATGAATAATTAATAACCCAAGACTGGACGTATGGAGTCCAGTTATTAATTATTTTAAAATGTAAGTTGATTTTTGAAAGGTGGTTAATCACTCCCACATGGTCTCCTGGACTAACCCTTAACTTAAAAATATGAATATTAATATCAATATTATTTTTTAAGGCTGTTGTTATTCCAAAATAAATACAATATACATTTTTATGGTTAGCATCAAGTCATATTTGGTAACTCGTGACGTGTATACGATTACAAGTTAACTAATAACGGATTATTACGAGTACTTGCCTCTAAAGCTATTCTCATCACTACTAAATTGTAACATCAATCAAACCCAAAACTTCGGATTATGGACTTCGTAAGTTTCGTGACCTTTAATCCACGGTTGAGTGTAACCGATAGCGGGTCGCTTACAATCGAGTTTAGTTCAACTTACAGGTTTATGAACATATAAACTGAACAGTTATGTACCTGATACCCTAATATCTCAATGGGGTAACTATCTGATGTTGTTTAAGTACGTTACCGTCTATTTGGCTGGCGAGCCAGTTGGCCACCGACTGGCTCGGTGGCTCAATTACCTAGTGACCTCTGCCTTCTGAGCCAAGGGTCGTGGGTTCGATCCCCACACAGTAAAAACATTTGTGTGCATAAACATGTCTGTTTGTATTGGTCTGGGTGTTTTCTTTGTATAATAATGTATTCATTTACAAAAAAAAAGTATCTAAGTATTTATCAGTTGTCTAGTACCCATAGTACAAGCTTCGGCTTAGTTCGGGGCTAGATTACGCTGTGTGGCTCAGTGTGGCATGTCTTGGGTTATTTATTATTTATTTATTTCTCTCCATGCCACTCTGAAAACTCTTCTTTAAAAAAAAAGCCATCCTCACCTGCCCGTGGTGCATCTTGCTGAATAACAGACGAGGTTCTGGCAACCGGTGGCGGTGGAACCACCGCCAGGCTAAATAACACAGACCGATGATGGCCAGCTGCGTCACCGGAGCGAGGAGCTACGCCCTGCGATCGCCATTCCACCTGCCCAGGCGATTATGGGTAAAGCTTATAGCTGTTTTCCTTAAGTGACGAACAACTGGAGAGGCTATTTCCAGCAGTGGACTGCGTTAGGCTGATGATGATGATGATGTTATCTTTTAACATCATTAAAGGGTTAAAACAAGTCATAAAGATATTATTATCACTATCACAACATCGTGGTAACTTTGTTAAATGCTGACCTTATAAACCCTTTGATAAACCGAAATATTTTAAAGTTCTAGAGAGTTCGTACTGTACTTGTAGAACCAAACTAATTTAGAGTCTTAGAAGCGTTTAAGAACAAAGCAAATGTGCGGTTTTGGATGGGTGCTCGCTTAAACCGCCGTGCATGTATAATTTGCAGCAACTTACTGACAGAGAAAAGTATTTTGATGAAGATGTAAAAAGAAGACAGGCATAATGAAAAATGTCTATTGTGGCCAAGAACAAGACTAGCACATCCCTAATTAATGACAATGCCTAATCAATACACAAAGCTTTTGCTGTTCCAAACCTCATGCTTTCATTAAACTGCCAGTTCATTTGCTGGTAAAATGTTTTAACAAAGTACCACAGAATGTTAATGAATTACGAATACATAGGTTTAACACCCGTATTCACATGCAATACTTTTCTATGAAAACTAACAACACTATGCGAAGTAAGGCATTTCACACAAATGTGATAGAGACAAGCTGCTATTTAGACATTACAACAGATTAATTTCCTGATTCCCCTCTTTGAGAGAGGTAGGGCATAGCGAATATTCGCTCGAATTGAGCCGCCCGTTCGGGGAAGGACCTCCACCATATAGAATACCGTAGTCAAATGTCCTCTGGGTCGTGTTTCTGCCGGTGAGTAGGGTTTCCGGAGCTCGTGGGGGTTAGGGTTGGGCCGGCATGGCGGTGGCAACTGACAGGTAACTGACCAGTTACATGCCCGTGGTCACAGTGACTTGGGCTTCTCTTTCGCTTTCCATCGGGCGTAGGGAAGCCATTATGTGGAGAACTATATAAAAAAAAGAGTGTAATGTTTCTTAATATTCCTTTAGCCGTTTTCTAAGACACTTGAGATAAGGTTGTTCTATTTTCAATCCGGAAATCACATGAACTACAGATTATACTCTTATCAAAAACTGCTTTCAGAAAAAAAACTATGGAGGAAGTCTCGACAACTATGGCAATCACGAAATCCTTAACTTTGCACCCGAAATTACCCGGACGCCGATTCTTCCTTCATACATATTCCAGGAGTTTTTTTCATTCTTTATTCACAAACGAGTAACGAAACTTTTCTCACAATAGGCGTAGGAGTAATACCTAATGCTGCCGGAAGTTTGGTGATTGTTAACAGTTTCCAATCATTGGGAAGTTTCTGGACGTCTCATTCAAGTTGTTGGTCGGTTAAATAACTAAATGTAGCTTCTAAAATTAGGAACTAAATTGTTCCAAATAATATTCGTTTTAATAATTGATTTTGCACAAATAAATGATTTCTGTTTTCATAGGAATATTATGAATTGGATGAAACACAATATTTTTATCTGTCACGCGTCAAATTATCGATCATAATCTACCGAAAAATAATACGTTAAATTGTTAGCGTTTGTTACGGTTCACAATCTTCCGACAATTTACAATCTCGCAAGATGGATTGTATGTAAGGGATGGGATATAAGGGAGCGGCCTATCATCTTTTCGCTCCAAGCCAACCTCACCTGCCCGTGGTGCATCCTGCCGAATAACAAACGAGGCGCTGGCAACCGACTGGTGGCGGTATAACCATCACAATTGAAGGCGTATGACGAGCAGCAGCGTTACCGGAGCGAAAAGCTACGCCCTGCGATCGTCAACCTACCTGCCAGCGTGGCGATTATGAGTATATCCTCCAGATGTTTGCCCAAATGGCGAACAACTGGAGAGGCCTATGTCCAGCAGTGGACTGCAATAGGCTGATGATGACGATGATGGAGATGGATTGTAATCTGACATTTAAAATTTTATGGTGACAGAGACTACTACTAAATTTGAGAGCTTTGCTCTTGTCGGTGGAGCAACTTCCACTCCTCCCTGGACTCCGCCAGCGCCTTCAACTCCTTGTACGTGACATGACATGACATTAACTTTCTCCTTTAGCTGTTATTGTGTAAATGTTCGTCTTTTTTTTATAGTGGCTCGACATAATGGCTTCCCTACGCCTGATGGAAAGCGAAAGAGAAGCCCAAGTCGCTGTGACAACGGGCAAGTAACTGGTCAGTTACCTGTCAGTTGCCACCGCCATGCCGGCCCAACCCCGACCCCCCACGAGCTCCGGAAACTCTACTCACCGGCAGGAACACGACCCTGAGGTCATTTGGCTGCGGTATTCTATAGGGTGGAGGTCCTCCCCCGGACAGGCAGCTCAATTCGAGCGAAGTTTCGCTATGCCCTACCTCTCTTATGTAATGTGTAGATGGATTTTAATCTGATATTTACAATTTCACGGTGACAGAGACACTATACTCATATTCTATGCTCCATAGCTAGGCAAGTACTCGTAACGAACCGCAGTAGTCTGTCATAGCTCCAAAGTTGCCCTGCCAGCCAGCTGTGCCCGGACGGCAACGGAAAGCTTAGGAGCCTAACTTAGCTAAGTTACAGGTGCTTAATTGGATTCGCGTTGACGCGGACGAGAATTTACAATCAGCTTTGGAGCGTGTTTGAAATGTGCCGATGTGTTAGTAGCGTACTGTATCTTTGCAGTGTGATGTAAACGAGCGGCCTATCATCTTTTCGCTCCAAGCCAACCTCACCTGCCCGTGGTGCATCCTGCCGAATAACAAACGAGGCGCTGGCAATCGACTGGTGGCGGTATAACCATCACAATTGAAGGCGTAGCTAAATACTAAAGACCGGTGATGGGCAGCAGCGTCACCGGAGCAAGAAGCTACGCCCTACGATCGCCAACCCGCCTGCCCAGCGTGGCGATTATGGGTATATCCTCCAGATGTTTGCTCTAAGTGGCGAACAACTGGAGAGGCCTATGTCCAGCAGTGGACTGTAATAGGCTGATGATGATGATGATGTGTCTTTGCACTCTTCGGTAGAAAAGTCAATTATAGAATCTGTAGGAACCTCATTGAAATTAAATTATCTGTCAACTTTACGAAATATACAAGTGACGTCACATTTTGAGATTGATTTGAAAATGTATAAAAGTTAAATAATTAATTAATACATATGTAACGTCACGCCTTTCTCCCAGCGGGGTAGGCAAAGACCGCGTCCTTAATTATTGCGTATTCTATTTCTTATAATTACGAGTGTGGAATTTACTACTTTTATTAACGATCGACGATGGATCCCTAACGTTTTTAATAAATATAATGATAGTCTATGTTCACCGGAGATAGTGTAGCTAAGCTAAATTTTTTCACTGTAGGTACGACAGTGAAAAAATTATTCAAATCGGTCCAATAGTTTCGGAGGCTTTTCAATTTAAACAAACAATCCAATCATTCCTCTTTATATTATTAGTGTTGAAAAAAAAAGTATCTAAGTAGGTTATAGTTATATAGGGGCTAGATGGCTCTGTTTGGCACAGCGTAGCATGTCTTGAATTATTTACATAATCTCGATTGAGTCCCGTTAATTAAGTTTTTCCCTTTGCTATCTTTAACAACTAATTTAACAACAATACGGGTGTATTCAAACATAATACTTATGTATGAAAACTAATAACACTTTGCGAAGTAAGGCATTCACAATGGCGACCGGCACTCAAGTGTTGTCTATGAATAGGTATTTCGGTACTGTGCAATCGCGCGTCGCATAGTAACATTAGCCACCGATGCTTATCACTTAGAAATAGAATACATATTTTATCATAGAAAACATTATTCAAATTTGTAAACTTTTGCTTACAAAATCACTCCGAATAAGTGATGTAAAAATCGCGTTCATACAAGTACCTACACAACGACATGTGCATGAGATTATAAATAATTTATACGTAGTGGGAAACGGGAATAACTCGACCGTGTAATGGAAAAATCTGCGAGGGGAACGGTAGGGATATCCAGGTTTAAGCTGCGAAACTAATGTTTTGCTACTTTATTTCCCGGCTATTTGGGTAAAAATTTTACGTGTAGGTAGGTATACGTTTTAATTTAACAAAATTGTTATAAGAGGAGGATATACCTATTTATACCATAATTGCCACGCTGGGCAGGCGGCTTGGCGATTGCGGGGCGTAGCTTTTCGCTCCGGTGACGCTGCTGCCCGTCATCGGCCTGTGGTATTTAGCTACGCCTTCAATTGTGATGGTTTTGCCGTCACCAGTCGGTTGCTAGCGCCTCGTGTAGGTATTATTCGGCAGGATGCACCACGGGCAGGTTAGGTTGACTTGGAGCGAAATGATGATAGGACGCTCTGTTACATCCCGGGATGAGATGGGGTGATCCTATTCCAAATCTGACTATACTTATCTCGTGGCAATTATAAGACGTGATGATTGTTCTTACTTTGATATATTTCTGTAATAAGTATAGAAACTTACATAACAGCAAATTAACTACAAAACTGGATATTATATAGCCCGAAGCCACCGCCCTAAACAAACAAACAAAATACAAAGTTAATGGGGAGAACAATATTATTTCACCATCACGACGGTCGTACGACGTAACCTTGTAAGCACGTGGGTTGCGAAGCCCAATGAGCCACAAAATGGCGTGTCCCGAACTAAAGCTAGTATTTATGTAACGGCTATCCGGCTTAGAGATTAGACCGCCCGGGGAATCTTCGCGGAATACTACTTACGCGTAAACTTTGTCGGGAATTATCAGTACCGCTTCTTTGGCTTATGTAATTCACATACTATATCCCACCAATAAGATAACGACGCTTAAGAACCAAGACCATCCTTCTATTTTTTGGAAATGTTTACTTTTTAATGTTCTTTATATTAAAGTTCATTTTCGAAGCGTCTCCTTTAATGTGCAATCCCAAATTCGCAATAAAGAAGAAGTTATGTATATTAATTTCTCGTCTCATAAGACGAGAAATTAATATCTATACTTATAATAAATCTGTAGAGAAGTCAATTCTGTACATGCAATATATTTTCAAAATAACTATCGGGGGGTGATTAGTGATCGATACTGATGCCAAAAATGCAATCAGTAAAATTTTTGTCTGTATGTTCGTTATAGAAAAAAAACTACTGGACGGATTTTGACGAAACTTAGTACAATTATTCTTCATACTCCTGGACAGGTTATAGTGTACTTTTTATCACACTACAATCAATAGGAGCAGAGCAGTGTTGGGAAAACAGGAGAAATTTTTATCTGTATGTTTGATCGCGCATCACGTGAAAACTACTGCATGGAATTAAATGCATTTTTCACCAATGTATTGCTAGAAGTCTGACTTAAAATGTAGGTACCAATTTATGGAAGTCCGTTATTTTTGAAACCCGATATCCACGCTTGCGACGCCGGCGGCACAGCTAGTTAAAATTAAAATTTCTTTGTACTGCGTTCTAACTGGACTTGTAAATCGTACTTTATGGACCTCGCAGGACAGGCTATGCCTAGTGCGAGGTTCTTTGTTCTCCTTTGCTAAGTTTCTATGTGCTTACTTAAGTTTTGTCCAAAGTATGTACTTACATGTGTTTGTTTTCATTGTTTTGTATCTTTCATCAAGTCTTTTTTTATACACTTACCGTTAAGTACTTGATCATCATCATCAGCCCACATCAGAACTTGATTGTAAAGAACTTAATGTCGATAAAAGTTTTAATCAATCGGAGCCCTAAATAGACTGAAATTTATGATTATTTTTTATGACTTCATTGCCTGCTTAACATCAGGCAGGATGTAGTCATCATGACGTACTAATTTTAAAAAAGAGGGAAAACATCCATCGTCATTTGGCTCCAAGGTGCACGCTCTAGTTTTATTCGTCCCGCCCCTCCCGGCAAAGTGTCGGCATCGCTAAACGACAGACGAAGGGTAAGAGCAGGTCTATATCACCTGTTCCGCACCCGCAGACTGTGAGCCTAGCCACGTACGCTTAATAAACCGATTACTTGGATATAGAGGTTGGCGCAAGCCAGGAGAGTAGCGCCCTGCGGTATGGAGCTTCATTATCATCATCAGCCCATATCAGTCCACTGCTGGACATAGGCCTCTCCCAATGCTCGCCACTTCGATCGGTCCCGGGCCTCTCGCATCCAGCACTTGCCAGCCGTCCTGCGCAAATCGTCACTCCACCTGGCCTGAGGGCGCCCTACACTACGTTTGCCGAGACGCGGTCTCCACTCTAGAACTCGTTTACCCCAACGGTTATCGGTTCTGCAGCTAATATGTATGGAGCTTAGAATACTACTAAGGTAAGGTATAAGGCCTGTCGTAGGAGGCGACTAAAAGAGCTTTTGGGGCATGCTACACGTGCTTACGGGCATAGTGGTCTGTGGCGTCGTGCATCGCAACATGCGGGAGGACATCATACCGTTCTCCTGAGATATGCCGTTCACGCTGGGCGGCGCAGCGCCATCTAGCCCCAAACTAAGCCGAAGCTTGTACTATGGGTACTAGACAACTAATAAACTTACTTAGATACTTTTTTTTGTAAATAAATACATATTATACATAGAAAACACCCAGACCAACAACAGACATATTCATGCACACAAATGTTTGTAATGTGTAGAGATCGAACGACCCTTGGCTCAGAAGGCAGAGGTCAATACCAATTGAGCCACCGAGCCAGTCAATGCTTGCCAAGCTATTTCCAGAATGGAAATCTCTACATCTCATGAACTAACCCACCGCCCATAACCATTATGTTCAAGATAAAGCCGAAAAAGTAAGGCATATCGTTAAAAGACTAAGTGTGTTTTCATATGAAGTATAAAATGAGGAAAATACGGCGTGGAGGGGTCTTATAGTCCACTTTCCTTAGATCCCCTCGAAAGGAACAAAGTTATTTTCTTTTGCCGCACCTTACGAATTGTTGTAGGTGAAATAATGGGGTCAAGTTGGGTTTCGTAATCTGATTACCAACACTTAAGTGTATCTGGTTTTTGTCTGGGCTTTCCTGATTGGCTGGTCTCTTGTGTTAGGAAGGATCTGGATTGGTAGTTGGGTGATATGGAAATATTGCTACAGAAGCAAGATTTTTCTGCTTTTTTCTGTGAAGTGGTGGAAAAGAATACATGCAAATCACCATACCATTTGTTCCAGGAGTTGTCATAAGTGTTAACTAACTTCCCTTAGAGAATAAATGACTTACTTGACTTATTGTCCGATGTCCCCTGGCAGAGGGCGTCCACAGTACGTCGCTATCCCGCACGGTATTAAGCTTCGCGCTTCACTTCGCTCCAAATCATTCCTATCGCCTTCGTTAAAGAGAATAAATGAATCATGATTATCATCATGATCATCAGCCTATCGCAATCCACTGCTCGCCACTTCGGTCGAACATCTGGAGGTGTTACCCATAATCGCCACGTTGGGCAGGAGGGTTGGCGATCGCAGGGCGTAGCTCTTCGCTCCTGTGACGCAGCTGTCCGTCTTAGTCTGTGGTATTTAGCTACGCCTTTTATATAGTGATGGTTATACCGCCACCAGTCGGTTGCCAGAGCCTCATTTGTTATTCGGCAATCAATGAATATCTTCGGAGTGTTTGGTACCGGCAAATGTATTTGATACTAAAGGAACAGGATACCTACACTTTATCTCAATATTCTGTTCTAAAAATGGCGTGGGCAAACTCAAGTTGAAAAAAATATACGTACTAATCAAATAACAGGGCTTGCCAACATTTTCTCCGAACGAAATTTGACCTCTGCCCACTCGTGAGAGAAGTTTGAAGATTTCTGCTCTCATTAAACTTATTTTTTGTAAAGCCTCCACAATCACTTTAAGACGACTTTACCTACAAACGACCACACATCATTCTACCCACTTTTTACAGATTTCAAATTTAACAAAAACATGTAGGTACATAATAAGGAAACTTATTCCATTGTGACATTTATTTTGTCACTGTCAAACTGTATATGTGAGAAAAAGACAAGATATATGTAAATATTGAATTACTATGTTTCCGTAGAGTGGCGTATAGTGGTAAGGCTAAAAAATGAATTACAGAATTTTTTAAAAACGAAGCAGTGAAATAAAATGAAAAATACTTAATTCACAAAAGCATTGGGTTGATCTGTTGCATAATTTAGATTTTCTCGTGAGTGGTCACTTGTGTGTGCCCCGTAACTAAAGAGGTTACATAGGTACTACGAATATACTATAAATCTTTGTATAATCTTTGTTTCCGGAGACATGTGATCTTGAGGTGTTCAAGGCGAGAGTGAATCGGTATTTTCTGGGTAAGCATGCTCCATCGTAGGCTTCAATATCACTTAACACCAGGTGAATTGTGGCCAAACGTAAACCCACAATGAATTAAAAAAAAATCGTAAGTAGAGAATTTTTTCTATTGACGTATTGTGACAACCAGCGACTACCTGTACTTTAAAATATATTTTAAATATATACCTACATATTTTAAATAATCGATTTATTGAAGAAATACCCTGACAGATGACATTAGACAGATCAGAGTGATGTGTAGCCATCTGTACAGCTCTTAAACGTTATTTACACATTAAAATGAGTATTCATAGCGATCTATTTGTTTAGGGAATAATTCCTTTTTCCTTGTTTACTCCACAAATTGATTTGAGTCAAAATTCGTAGTACTAAAGACGAATATTTAATAAAAATGATGAAGCAAAACAAATTGAACACTATCTTTATTCTGCGTACCTATATCCATTTATAAACAGAGATTGGTTTCTTAAATTTATGGAAAATGTTTCTCCAGATGAGATGAGATTAGCGAGACTAACAAGTTAGAAAACGAAGGAGTAGGGGATAGAAAATCTATTTATATCAACTTTTAGCAAATTCCGAATAAATTCAAAGAGGGATGCTAGTTCCTACGTAGTTCCAATAGAAAATCCCAGTGGATTGTAAATAATAAAAATCTCTAAGTAGACTTTTAGCTCTACAAAGAGAAAATAAATTCAGTGTTCATAATACGTAAGTTCTGAGTGCGATCGGTTTGAGCTAAGGATTAAAATAAATCTGTGAACTTTGTACATATTTAATAACTACGCTTAATTATTATTTATTTACTTACTACTGCTTTGAAATATAGAAAAATATTTATGTAGGTAAGTATATTTTTATACCGCTATAATAAAAACAAAAAGGAAGCATTTAATATTCGATTAAAAGCAGTGCTAACAATTGTGTGAATAAACTTACCTACTACTTATACTTGTATTCGGCCTGGGTGTTAGCTATATAGAATAGTGTGGCATGTATTGGATTATTTGTTTAAATTAATGAATAACCTAAAACTTCCATGCTGAGCCACACAGCGTCATTTTTTTATTTAATCTTTTCAATTCCCAAGGTGCCGCAGGGATTACCTGCGATCGGCAAACAACAGTTTTTCAACTGCATTCGTTTCCCGCAGTTAAAAGCTTTACCCAATACTACCAACATTCCGAACCTAAAAACTCGTATTCCTATTTTCCCGCGCGATCTTTGCGACTAATCCTCTAATCCGCGGCGGGAATTTGTCTCAATTTGCATTTTAAGCACCCATCCCAACCCTTTTGCACGTGGCACATTGATATTTATCTAACGGCTACTGCTTTGGGTCACACTGACTAATCTGCGCATTAACATCTATAAATCAATGCTTTGAATCTTGAAATAGATTCGCGTTTCATAGTACGGACGGTTAAACTATGAAACTCTTTGCTGGGCTCCTAGTTCCCCCAGATATGTAGGTAATCTTGGGATTGGAAATAAGTGTGTTTAAGATGAGTGAAGAGGCTCTATCGTAGATAGATTGCTATAACGCTTTAAATCAAGCGAATCTGTAATGGACAAGTAACCAAACTAATATTATAAATAAAATTTCTACCGTCTATGAAGGTCTGGCAGAAATCCAACTCAAAGTATCTTTATTCAAATAGACTCTAATAAATCAAATCAAATCCATCGCTGGACAATAATATGTACAAGAATAACTATCGAGTTTCGTGCCGGTAAAATTGGCATTGAATTTTTCTAACACTGAGTTGTTTTACCATAACTTCTAACACTAACTTGTGTTTGTTAACAATGTTTATCTCGGCTATACGCTATACCTTTACGATTCTTTATTTATTAATGTGAAATAATTTCATTAACACAAAATTAATACACAACTTACAATTTAAACGTTCTTGAAATAAATTCTTCAAAAAATATCTTTTTATAAAATTGTTTCTATAAAATATCGGTCAATTTAGCTAGACCTTTGACTAACCTATGGGTTTTAACTACTTTTCACACTAATCTCATCAAAATAATTAACCCGTGAAAGGGTAAAATAGGTTATTGACGCTTCACATCTCTTTTGACCCATAGTAGGTACCTACCTACAAAGACAGGCTATCTGAACAAACTCTAAGTACTTTTTTATATTTATAAACTTGTTATACTTACTTATATTCTTAATCTGAATCCTATATCTATCAAGTTGTATAAAACGAAGTCCCTGTTGTATGTCTGTCCCTATGTACGCTTAGATCTTTAAACCAACAGAATTTGATGCGGGTTGTAATACACTGACGGCCGTATTCACAAACGTTACTATGCGACGCGCGGACGCACAGTGCCCAAAATCCTTATACGTTTTTGGGTACCTGTGCGTTCCCGCGACGCATAGTAACGTTTGTGAATACGGCCGTTATTCAAGGAGAACGTGCTATAATTGAGAAACACTTATAATTATAAACGTTTCTAAAGTGTGTTTTAATTAATCGTTTCTTTGATCAATCAAGTATTTCAATGCCATCCATTGCTGTACTTAGGCCTCTCCTATAGATCGCCAACCATCCCTTTGTTTTTTTTTTTTTTTTTTTTTTTTTAAGAGGGGAATGCATTAGGCACCTTCATGCCGTCTCCGGGGGAGGCGGCATGGTGTGTGGGACTCACACCTCCCAAAAGGGAGGGCATACCCACTAAACCCCCCTGTGTCGCCAGTGGGCAGCAAGTTGCAGGGACACGGGTAGCGCCGAAGCATACGGCCATATCCCTGCCTGCCCTGGCCAGCCGCAGATGATAAGCGGCCGGCACTCCTGGTCCGGGGAGGGCAAATACCCCTGCCCCCGGATCCGGGGAGCAGTAGAGTGCTCCCCGGGCGGACCTCGTGCAACGGTGTGGCTGCACCCACCACACCGCCAACCATCCCGCCACAACTATTTTTAACCACCATTTTTCCGAAATACGTTCAACAGTCCAATTAATGATATTTTCTTGTTTTACCACATGACGAATCGATTGATAGTAATGAACCTGAACCTTTATTTGTATTTCATGCACGCACTCGATGGTAAGCATTAATTCTTTTCATGTGGTGCTTTTTTTCCTTTGAATCGAGACCATTATTCATCACAAAGTTTCAGGGATCGCAAACCACTAGAACTCAGCGTTATATTTGCATAATTTTTATTTTTTCGATAGAGGCCTTTGTATTTCTTTTCAAGTTCAACATTGGGAAACAATGGTATTTTTTTTTGGGATCGCAAACCTTTTAACTAAGATTGAACTGTTATTTATACATTGGAATTCTTTTTTTGCGAATTCTTTAGACAGATTAAGTGAAAATAGGGGGTTTGTCCAGCATGGCGGTGGCAACTGACAGGTAATTGACCACGTACTTGCTCATGGTCACAGCGACTTGGGCTTCTCTTTCACTCTAAACCAGTATGTCCAGTTACTATAAAAAAAGAACTAGCGTTTTAGATTTTTATATTCTTTATACCGAAGTCGTCGACCGTTTTCTTGCTATAGTCCAAGATTAAGTCACACTCACAACACCGATAATGCCTCGATACATTTCCGTATTATTAATCAACGGCTAAGTCCAAAATCACACATGAACCTAACCAAAAACCATTCGCCTGCATTTGTTTCCTGCGCGGGATTGAAACCATTTCCTTCTGGATAATGACCTACGTACAGGCCCACCATTCTACGCTGACCTATTTTCAAAGAGTTTATACAATATCGAAGTCCTCATTTGCAGGTCTAATAATAGAAGAGTGAATGAACCTACTTGTTATTACAGTTTCACCGTAGAACATTTCCTTCTCTTACAAAAAAGTTCGGTAGTTCCTATCTTTGCCGCGTCATCAAAATTTAGAAGTCATTGCAAGAACGCGTGTTTTCTCCTTTCTTCGATATGGGATGGGGGGGATGGGTTACTCTAAACTAGACGTGAACATGCATCTTACAGGCCGGCCATCGCTAGGTGACTACTTGCCCGTTGTCGCAGCGACTTTGTCTTCTCCCACGCTCAGAGTAGCCAGATCAAAATGTTGACTTTTCGGGAGGTGTACAATCAAAATCCGGAAGACGTATGACAATACTTGTGAAAAAATCGGGAGATGTTCTTTTTGCCTAAGAATGATGATTACTAACTAAAAATCGTCTAAGAAAATCGTTAAATCATTGAGGATTTTTGCTCCGTTTTGGTCATATTTATTCAATACGGGAGGTAAAAAAAATCGGGAGTTTTGGACGGAATCCGGGACATCGTGAGATATTGACCAAAATCGGGAGAACTCCCGGGAAATCGGGAGATCTGGCAACTCTGCCACGTTTTCTATTATGCCGTGCTGTATAAAAAAGAAGTAGTCAAGTCCCCAGCCAATGTGGCTGTGGCTGTGGCTTAAGGCCTTAATGTCCTTTTTCTGACGAGGGGAATTTCTTTGTACTTTCAGCGTCTTAAACGAGGATGCAAACGCCGGTGTGTGGTGCCTAGTTATTCTACTAAACCCCACGGTAATTCACCATCGCCGCCAAGCCTAGAGGAGTCTGAATCCTCAAGAAGGGATTCTACCCCGTTTCCCTCGGTAAGCTCGACAGAGGTCTTATTGCCCTAGTTTAAGGAAGGCTGGAGTCGAGAGTGAGTATCTTTTATACATTTCTATGGTTACTACTTAGTGTTAGCAACGATTAGATACTTGTATATTATTGTCGATTACTGCTTCAAATGCCTGGGATCAGGAAAGCTATCTACATTTATACTTATAACTAGCTGTGCCGGCGGCGTCGCACGCGTGGATATCGGGTTTCATTAATAACGGACTTCCATAAAATGGTAATTAAACTTTAAGTTAGACCTCTAGAAATACATTGGTGAAAACCGCATTTAATTCCATGCAGTAGTTTTCGCGTTATGCGCGATCAAACATACAGATAAAAATTATAAGTAATAGAAGATAGATAAATCTGTAGAGAAGTCAATTCTGTACATGAAATATTTTCAAAATAACTATCAGGGGGTTGTTAATTGAAAAAAAAGTCCTGGACAGATTTTGGCGAAACTTTGTACAATTATTCTTCATACGCCTGGACAGGTTACAGTATACTTCTCATACACGCTACAATCAATAGGAGCAGAGCAGTAATGGGAAGTGTTGTGATCACGGAGAAATTTGTATCTTTATGTTTGCGAAAATTGCTGCATGGAATTAAATGCGGTTTACGTACCATTTTATGGAAGTCCGTTATTTTTGAAACCCGATATCACGCGTGCGACGCCGCCGGCACAGCTAGTTTTACTTAAAGGCGAGAAATATTCAATTAGCACAAACAACAGCGCGAACTTAAATAAGTTTCTCTTATTCTTAAGCGGACAAAAGGGGAAATTTTTCGAAAAAAAAATACTCATTCCGCCAAGTCTTCAAGTTGGAAAAACTTGAAAACACTTGTAATGAACCCGGCAACTTGACGCAGTTAAGTTAATTAGTTAAGAATCCTTTCTGCTGGGCTCAGGGGAGTTTTTCCGCACTCCATCGTAATAGCATTGTCTTGAACGTTGAACGTAATTCAATGGTACTTCATTGTTTTCATTGAAGAGGTTTAGCCTATAGAACAATTGAAGTACTAGGAAGTCTAAGGGTAGATTTTTACATCATCATCATTCTATTGCAGTCCACTGCTGGATATAGGTCTCTCCAGCTGTTCGCCACTTAGGGCAAACATCTGGAGAATACACCCATAGATTTTTCAATGGAAGCCACAATCAATAATATCGCAGGGAATATCAGGAAACGAGTTGACTAACTAATTAACTGACTGTTATGTCAACGCAGAACCTTAACTGCAAGGGTTAGAAACTTAAAATTTTTCCCTACGGTTCCTTTTATAACGTTAAGGAGTATTAAACAAGGATTATTACAAATTCAGTAAACCGAGGGTGAAAAGTTAGAATGAAAGTTTACCATTTTTGAAGTGATTCAAATCAAATGCAGCATGAAGGTTAAAAGTCATGTAAACGTGAACGTATTTTTTCCAAAATCATCTCTTAAAAGGGTAAAAGGGGGTGAAAAGTTATCATAGTATGAAACTATGCCATTTTTTAAATTATTAGAGTGAAATACAGTATGAAGGAATTTCATCGAAAGTCATGAAAACGTGTAAAATAATGCGATATCTTAATCTTAACTAATATTATAAAGCTGAAGAGTTTGTTTGTTTGAACGCGCTAATCTCAGGAACTACTGGTCCGAATTGAAAAATTCTTTTTGTGGTGAATAGACCATTTATCGAGGAAGGCTTTAGGCTATATTACATCACGCTGCAACTATTAGGAGCGAAGAAATAATGGAAAATGTAAAAAAAAAAAACGGGGAAAAATAAGTAAGTATTCCACGCGGACGAAGTCGCGAGCACAGCTAGTTATGTACATGTATACGATCACATACACACATCTTACACACTAACACAACTCGCCACGTTTAGTTCCCAGTAGCACGTTCGTAATTACAATCGCCGAAGCCAGAAAATAATAACAGTCTCGTAAATCAAATTCACAAAGGGTCGCTGACACTTCAACCCGTTACATTTTTCCGCCACAAAACATTTTCATCTATTCTTTAAAAGCAGGTGCACCGTGGGAACTATAACGGTGGCCCATGTTGGGCAAAACGCATAATAAATCACAGCAGTCACGTAGGGAAAGGAAATCCCCCGTAACATTCGATAACTTCTGCTCCCTTCGACGTGGCGTCAAATGGTTGTGTTTACGTCAAAAAAACAGTAACTTGATTCGGTAAAAAAAATTACCACACACATTACTTCAAATCCATACTAATATTATAAATAGGAAAGTGTGTCTGTCTGTCCGTATGGTTGTCTTTGTTTCAAGGCAAAACGAAGCGACGAATTGACGTGATTTTTTAAGTGGAGATAAGTAGTTAAGGGAGATAAGTAGCTGAAATGGAGAGTAAGGCTACTTTTTGCCCCTTTCTAACATGATAAACACTTCTGTGACACACCTACATGAACCCGGGTGAAGCCGCGGGCACAGCTAGTTCGTATATAAACTATAGGCCTACTCGGAAGAGTGCAGCCGAAGGTTCGCGCCGTTGCGAATCAGAAACTATTGCAGTCCACTGCTGGACATAGGCTTCTCTAGATGTTCGCCACTTAGGGCAAACATCTGGAGGATATACCCATAATAGTCACACTGGGCAGGCGGGTTGGCGATCGCAGGACGGAGCTCCTCGCTCCGGTGACGCTGCTGCCCGTCATCGGCCTGTGGTATTTAGCTACGCCTTCAATTGCCTCCAATTGTTTCCAGCGCCTCGTTTCTTATTCCGCAGGATGCACCACGGGCAGGTGAGGTTGGCTTGGAGCAAAAAGATGATAGGCCGCTCCCTTACATCCCTATGATGCATAGGGGAAGTACGGACAAAATGACATGGTGTTTTGTTTTTTAATCATATTTATTTATTTAAAGCAATTATAATATAAGAAAAAATGTAAGCAATCACAAAAACCATTTTGTCCGTACTGTACGGACATACAAGGTAAGGACATAACGACATACTAAAATTTAAAGAGAAAAATATCCTTATTTCTTTTCAGCAAACCTTCAAGCCATTCTTGTCCAGCACGTTTTTTATCCTTGTTGAAAGGGTGATCGAAACCATTTTTTTCGGCTAGTCCAAAAGCAAGCTCTTGAAGTAATGTACAAGTCAAACCAAAAAGTCAAGTTTTCTACTAACTCTCGCTCAATTTCAGTTAAAAATGTTTTCTTTATTCTTCTCAATCCTTTACAGTTAACTACAGTTACAAGACATGGCTGGCAGAACAAAACCTTGGTTGATCAAAAAGAACTTTTTGAGTGCATGTCTTCTAAGTGTCGCTTGAGGAATACCAAATGTTTCAGCAGCCAATTTCCATTCCATTTTATTTTGCTTCCATGCTTCAATAGCCTTATTCATGGCTCCAAGATTGTCGATTAGTTTTTCTTTCGTAGTTTCGCAACATTTCACCTAAAAACAAAATCGGTCAAAATGACATACCATGTCATTTTGGCCATCGTGTATGTATGTCATTTTGTCCAAAAGTAAACAAAAATGGATAAAAAAAGCAAAATTCCATGAAACAACTTAATAAATGCAATAACGTTAATTGAAATCGTTGGGTACTGTCATGGTTCATCGATTTCAATAGAAATCTTCACCAATAACAACAAGTAACTCACCAGAAAACAAGAGAAAACCATCTGTAAAAAAAGGCACCTATGTCATTTTGTCCGTATATGTCATTTTGTCCGTATTTCGCCTACGTTGTATAAAAGTGTTAAAAGATGTCTTTATATTTCCATAAAGAAATCCGATAAATTGCAATAACCGTTTTGTTATTTTCAAACTCGGGATAACGCCAACGTAAAAATCCTTTGGGACATTCTTGGGACATTCTTGAGTTACTGCTCCAATTTTGCGCTGCGGCGCGATCAGTAATCCACACGCACCAGATCGAAATATGGGAATAATAAGATTTTATAGGCTTACTGTCAATTCGGATTGTGTTTGAAGCCCTTAGCTTATGTAGTAATCTCAGCGTTAAGTAGAACAAAGTGCCGTGAAATGTTAATTTTGTGCCAAACGTTGAACGAAATTGGGTTTATTTCGTCATAAAGTTATCGGATTTTTGGTACAGTATTCCTCCTCCTCTGCTCAAGTCAAGTGAAATGACTATTTTTATATTTTGGCTACATAATTATAAGAAAAATAAGTATGTTTATAAGTTAACACTATTTCAAAATCACAAATATTGACGAGTCCAAAACGCGTCAAAAAACCCTTATGGCACATTCCTGTAAGCCTCGCGTAAGGAGGAATGAAGAAAGGGAAAAAGGGGGGTCGCGATGTTGGATTTACAATCATCGTCATCATCAGCCTATCTCGGCCCACTGCTTAGGTCCACTCCTTACATATGTATCTCCGGATGTTTGCCACCTCATCCAAACACCTAGAGGATATACCCATAATCGCTACGCATATCGCTTGCTTAGGCAGGCAGCGTTTGTGGTGTCATGGCAGTGATAGTTTTAAGGCCCCATGGCACCACCCTATAAGACGCCTGATGGAGGGACCGGGGTTTTTAGTGGGTATATCCTGCCTCACCAACACCTTGAGGCAGGAGAGTCCCACATACCCTGCCACTCCCCCAAGTTGCGGGGATGCATAATCGCATTATCCCCGGAAAAAAAATATACCTATAATCGCTACGCTGGGCAGGCGGGTTGGCGATCGGAGGGCGTAGCTTGCCGCGGTGACGCTGCTTCCCATCATCGGCATGTAGCATTTAGCTACACCTGCAATTGGGATGATGACTAAAAAATAATTTAATGTCCATCAGATAGATTAATGAAAAATATTGGATACGTATTTTTTACTTTGCCTCTTGTTCAAAAACTTACGAAGATACATTGATTTTAAATGTCACATGACGTCACGTTAGAGTACAAAATATACTCTAACGTGACGTAGTTAGCCCCCACTCCGTAACTTTAATGCGCTATATCTAAGTATTTTCTTGTTATTTCGACAAAACAAAAAATACGGGTCTTATATTTTTTTATTATCTAAGAGACGGACTAATTATTTTCTTCATTTTCATACCTTGTCATCATCCGTATTGTGATGGTTATACCGCCAATAATATTCAGTGGTCACAGAGCCTCGTCTGTTATTCCGCAGGATGTACCACGGTCAGGTGAGGGTGGCTTAGCGCCTGTTCATACTAGCGTTTATTTTCGTTCACACTAGCGGTTGATCCGCCCGGCGGCTACCGCAAATCGACCGGCCGATCAACCGCAAAACGGCCGAGGTGTTCACACTAGCGGTCGCGGTTTTGCGGTTCGGCAGCTGGTAGTGTTGTAGATCGATGGTCGGCTATAAATAATAGTTGATTCTTTAGTGAGAATAAATCGATTCAAGTACCAAATGATTTTACAATCTAAACATCGATAATCGCTTTAAAGATAATTTATGTGTGACTTTAATTACTTTGTTTTTGGGAATAGGTTACACGACTGTTTACTGTTCTATATTACTTTCTGGTCACCTTAAGAAGAAGTACAATTTAACTTATTTGAGAGCCATGAATACTAAATTGATTGCAAATGAGAAGTTTATTGACGTCTACAAACTTCAAATATTATTACAAAAGTTAAGTTTTGATTAAATCATAATATTATCGTATTTTTATCTATAATAACATCTTCACTTAAGAAATAAATTTCATAAACTCACATTTAATACAGTTGTCACAATTGTCTTAAGCGAACAGCAAATAATTAACGATTCCTTGTGATCGTTTAACTTTCTGGTGACCCATGCTGTGATTACAATTTGTACTCTTCACATATCGATTAATCATTATGATCCATTAACGTAACGATTAAATTGTAACAACACTAAAAATAAAACAACTACGTATCTACTAACAGAACGTAATCATTTTTGAAGCGCGTTGCGAAAATAAAGAATTATTGTATTTACTTACTTCATACTAAAATTATGATGTATTATGTTGTATTCTACTATCTATTTTTATGGTAGATCTAATGGGAGTTTTCGTTCCCACAATACTTAAAGAAATTCTTATCAAATATTACAATGCTTCTTGTATAGGAATTGAATAATTTAAACTTCATATGTGATTATGCACTCCTGGTACTTTCAATTGGAGAAGTACACATCAGTCATGTCGGTGCCATCGTCGTAGCGCACACACAAGTTTGAATCCTCAGGGAAGTAGGAACGAGATTTTGCAACATGTTCTACCGAAACCGATGGCAGTATACAGCGCTTTTAATTTACTTACAATTTACATTTTCAATTTAATCAAATATGTTATATTATTGAATAAGGAAAACTAATTAAAATCTACTAGTATTCTTTTAAAAAATCCTTTCCCTAAAGCCACATAAAATAGGTAGATATAAGTATTCATGAATTATTAATCATGTTCAGATTTCCATTATTTCGTATTTCATAGAAAATAATGTTTGATTTTTGGTATAGAAAAATGGTAACTAAAAATGTATCCATAGTTTAATAACCATTTCTAAACAATTAGTGTGGCCTCATCGTATACTTATGTTTTCCACCATAATTTATAAATTCAAATAAATTTGTTTCATATTTTATTTTAACCGTGTAAAGTTACATTCTATAAAACAGAAGAAGAAATGTCACTAGCTAGTGATGGAGGTATAGTGCTATTAAAGTTTCGATAATATCTAAATATAATAAGCTGAAAAGTAAAATAATTTTAAATGGAAATGGATAATTTCTTGAGAAAATATTTCGACAAAGAGTAAAGAAAGGTAATTTTTTTTTATAGTGCCAACGGGCCATCATTATCACTTAGGAAATAGTTAAATAACTTTCTCCTTAGCTGTTGTGTAATGGTCGTCGTGGCCTCTCTCATCCTTTCTTTCCTATTCTATATTACCTTCGAGTACTGTTTTACGTAATGGGTGTTGAAGGCACTGGCGGAGTTCAGGGAGTGGTGGATATTGCTCACCCGACAAGGAGCAAACCTCTTTAGAATTAATGAATATGAAATTTTGCGACATTGACTTGTGGTAGAGTATATCTTCTAGCTAAAAATATTTAGTAGCTGAAAATTTTACCCAAAATATGGATAGTATTGCTGCCCACCAATTGCGAACCATTAATTACGAGAGTACCTACACTAAAGAACTTACGTCGGCACCAAGTTATTTTCCTAGTGACACTACGTAGTGCAGATACGCTTACTTTGCATATGTAAGATTCGCGATGGGCATTTGTCTTCTACTTTCATCGATATTCACAATTTGACTATAGAGCAGCCTTAGCCCGCCGATGTCAAAACGCGGCCGCCGCCGTGAACAGGGGTAGCGGATCAACCGCCAAACCGCAGTTTGAACGCCGCGCCCCGCCGCGTTCGTAGTGTGAACAGGGGTAGCGGTTTGACGGCGGTTTGATGGCGGTTAAACGTCAATCTGAAGGAAGCCTTAGAGCGAAAAGATGACGGGTCGCTGCCTTACATCCCTTACATTTAGAATAATGTCACACATATTAACATTCATAGTCAACCAAACTTTTAATACTTTAAATTGAAGCTCAAATCAGTTGAAAACAACTACTTTAAAATTGCGTATAAATAAGCGACGCGTATAAAAACACTGCCTAGTATCAAACTGCTCCTTTTAAAAGCCAAAGTGCCGAATACGCTATAGCGTGTACGAACCAAATTAACGTATGCGATATTACCCCGTGATTTAGTATTGTACAGCTGATATGCATTACTGGGGCCGTATTTCGTAGCCGTTAGCAAATCGGCTCTAAAAGGTTCATTTTGGAATATGTGCTATGCAATTTTGAGCTATTTTGCGTACTCAACGTTAAAGTTAGTGGTTTGCGACTTGTAATTTGAAATTCATGACGGGAATTAGGAAAATCGTTTGTTTGTTTATTTAAAGAAAGGAATGTTTATTGTCCGTGTGTTTTCCGAAATAGGATCCTGTAAGTATTGTTACATAGGAGACGATTAAGGGAATATCTGGAGACGGGCAGCAGTGTTTACCTGGATACAACTAAAACCTACTGCGGTCGCCAACCCGCCTGCCAAGGGCCTGTCAGGACCTTTCCCTTTCATGATGATAAGGCAAATCTTGCCAAATGACAATACGGATGATGACAAGGTATGAAAATGAAGAAAATAATTAGTCCGTCTCTTAGATAATAAAAAAATATAAGACCCGTATTTTTTGTTTTGTCGAAATAACAAGAAAATACTTAGATATAGCGCATTAAAGTTACGGAGTGGGGGCTAACTACGTCACGTTAGAGTATATTTTGTACTCTAACGTGACGTCATGTGACATTTAAAATCAATGTATCTTCGTAAGTTTTTGAACAAGAGGCAAAATAAAAAATACGTATCCAATATTTTTCATTAATCTATCTGATGGACATTAAATTATTTTTAGTCATCATCCCAATTGTCAATGGGGGATTCAGCAGTGGAGTCCAGCAGTGGAGGTTTGTCAGTAATCATTCTTACCTTTATCGTAAAGTGAAAAGACGCCTAAGTCACTGCGGCAACGGACAAGCAACCAAAACAATCAGTTTCAGATCAATTGTCAGTTGCCACGTAGTTGCCACAGCCAAGCCGGGCTGTTCTAATATTCTTGAGAAGAACTCAAATCAAAATAATTTATTCGTATAGGTTTTTAAAAAGCACCTAAGAATCATTAATCTACCGCCGGTGCGGAAAGCAGCATTCTACCAAGAAAAAGACCAGGAAGAAAATAGGTGCTGCTGTAGTTAGTTGACTGGCTCGGTGGCTCAATTGGTAGTGACCCCTGCCTTCTGAACCAAGGGTCGTGGGTTCGATTCCCACCCGAGACAAACATTCGTGTGATGAACACTTGTGTTTTTTCCGTGTCTAGGTGTTTATATTTGTATTTAAGTATTTATTTGTGGTACCTTCGTTGTTCTGATACCCATAACACAAGTGCTTAAGCTACTACCTTTGGGATTAGAGCAATGTATGTGATGTTGTCTGATATTTTATTATTATCATTAGTTAGTTACTCGAAAGTATCTAGGGATCATCTAAGTACTAACTTTTAAATAAGGTTTAATTTAAAATAAGTTTCATTTCTTACTTTAGCAAAACACCTAAGCTTTTAACAAAGTATCTACCAAAAATCTAATACAATTTCTTATGAAAATTATTCAAAATACAGACAAGATACTGAAATTGTGATAAGTAAGTAATTACTTTAGTCTAAGTAAAATTTAACACGAAACATTGCATCTTGAGTATCAAATAGCTGAATATATTATGCATTTCGCAAATTTACAGATTTAGCACTAGAATTTGAGTTAATTTAAGCAATTTCTGGGAATGGTGTAATGAAGAAGTTAATAGCGAATTATAATTCAAATTAACATCACTACCTATTAATATAAAACAAAGTCGTTTTTTTAACCGACTTCGAAAAAAGGAGGAGGTTCTCAATTCGTCTGTATGTATAATATATATATATATATTTTTTATGTTTGTTCATCGATATTTCCGTCAATTATGGATGGATTTCAAAAATTTTTCGACAGTTCGACAGAGGACACTTCCGAGGTGGTCCCATTATCACCAAGTCAGGATCTGATGATGGGATCCTGGAGAAATTGAGGGCAACAATCGAAAATTGTATGCTCATATGGTGTTTTTGTTGCGTAATCATATTTTACTCAGGTATATGCTTCCGTGCGTCAACATCTGGTGCTGATGATGAAGCCACAGAACTCCTTAACGGTTAAGAGTTAGGGGACAGTACTGACATTGGTCGATATTAAACTAGGTAATAGTATGTACTTATGCAGGGCTAATAGGGCAGGTGATTTGGTAAGTGATATGCTTGATTCTAGATCGCAAAGTCTTCACTTGACTTAAAGCAAAAATTTTCATTCCTAAGTAAAACTCTTAAGGACATTAATTAGCCTTTATTCAAGGTCACAGCACATTAACGCAACTAAAAATAGAGAAATAAAATTATTTAAAAAAAAAAATTAAACCGACTTCAAAAAAAAACACAAACGACCAAAACTAAAAAGCGATAAATAACGTAAGTAATTCTATCCTTAATACATAATTATTTAAATATTACAATTATCACTTATTTTTGAAGTCGGTGCCAGCCAAGCAAATAAATGTATATTGTCGTGTGCATTTGCCGGCCGCGCGCGTCATACGACAACAGTCTACGTTAGGTACCGAGAGGCTGGCACCGACTTCAAAAATAAGTCATAATTGTAATATTTAAATAATTATGTATTAAGGATAGAATTACTTACGTTATTTATCGCTTTTTAGTTTTGGTCGTTTGTGTTTTTTTTTGAAGTCGGTTTAATTATTTTTTTTTTAAATAATTTTATTCTATTTGGCCCAATGTATCTTTAAAACTAAGAAACGGATTTTGATGCAGTTTTTTTAATAGATAGAGGGATTCAAGAGGAACTGTTATTAGAATTGGTATAAAAAAGCATGTAAGGTTGTTTGTCACTTTCATAGTTAAAAAGGCTTGCATCATCTTCACTTTTTTGGATTGATGTAACTTCTTTTTTTTTTATTGATTAATTTGAACTTGATTTCAAATTAATCAAAATTGATTCATTTGAAATTCATTCATTGATTTATTTTCATTTCATCTGCGCTCGAATTGAGCCGCCTGTCCGGGGAAGGACGTCCACCCTATAGAATACCGCAGCCAAATGACCAGTCGTGTTTCTGCCGGTGAGTAGGGTTCCCTGAGCTCATGGTGGGTTAGGGTGGTTAGTTACCTGGCAGTTGCCACTGCCATTCCAGCCCAATCCTAACCGCCCACGAGCTCCGGAGACCCTACTCACCAGCAGAAACACGACCCGGAGGACATTTAGCTGCGGTATTCAATAGGGTGGAGGTTTTTCCCCGGACGGGCAGCTCAATTCGAGCGAAGATTCGCTATGCCCTACCTCTCTTTGAGGGTAATCGACATAAGGTAAGCCATTATGTCGAGCTACTATTTAAAAAAAACTGTCTTTGTGCCAAAACGCTCTCGCTTACGCCGGACATGTCGGAGCGTTGTTAAAGCATCTCAAATTGCAAAAGTCCCGACGCCGAGAATCCGCTTCGTAAACGAACTTCGTTGCAGTCTTAAAGAATTCCGTAGACGCTCGGACGGTACTCTTTTCAGGTTTAATTTAATCCACAGGCGCTCGTTATAAATGCATTGAAGTTATTATGAAATGGACTTGGAGTGTAAAATATTTTGAAATATAGACTGGTTGCTGTCTGCGATTTCGTCTGCAAAGAATTTATAAATACTTTAGGAAGCTCATTTAATGCAACTCTTCAGTAAATGCGACAATAGGCCTATTGCCATAAAAAAATTAATTGGTCCGTCTTTTATATTGTTCAAAAATAAAAGATACGTATTTTCTTATTAGTAAATTAGCCCAAAAATGACAAAAATATAGCCCGTTAAAATTACGCGTGACGTCAAAGGGTGGGAGTATTTTCGCCACTGAGTGACGTCAAAGACCCCCACTCCTACATTTTGATGTCTTGTATCTTTATTATTTTTTTGTTTAAAGGAAAAATACGTGTCCAATATATTTTTATAATTTAAAATACGAAGTAGGTAAATATAATGTAATTATTTTGACCCTGGAAACATCCCCATTCACCCGTTTAGTCTAAACCGCAGACGATCCTAAGGTTCCGAGTTCGATTCCCGGACGTATCGATTTAGTTAATGAATAATGTTTAGGTAACTAAATTGTCTCGAATCTGGCTCTTCTGGGAGATGACCCCAGTCGACGTCAAGTGAGAATAAGGAGAAAACAAAACAAAAAGAAAACGGGGCATTTCACGTGAAGCGGACAGGGAAACCCAAAGTGAGGTTCTGAAAATCGGTCATATTCGGCCCATTTGTACTTCTAGTAGGTATCAATGTGAACATAAAATATTTTTTTTGTATGATGTATATTTCACAAGTTATAGGTTTCTAAAGAATTGTCGTAATTGTGAATACAATATTTTTAATGTAGTTTTTCGAATTTAACAAATTTAGAATAAAATATTTAATATAGTGCCACATATTGCTAACATACTATTATATTTAATGACAAAATAAAATTTAAAAAAAAGTTTTTTTTTCATGTGCAAAACCGGGAGTAAACTTTTTGAATCAGAATTTTAGTCACTTAGCCAAGTCTGATTTTCTTTTTTTATTCTTTCAAAATATAGCTTAAAGTATTTCAAAAATATAGGAGAAGATTCAAAATGGCCTTTCTATTACTTTAGAAGTTAGATTGATTAAAGTACCTACGCGTCGCAATGTGCGTAGTATGCGGCACTTGCTTGAATCGGTTGGTGTGCGCGATATTGCATTAAAACTTGCTTGTTTCATGAAATACCCCATTTTTGAGCAAAACAATCTCAAAATATGGGGGCAATTTTTTTTTAGAATTCATTGTCATTTGGATTTTTTATCATTTGGATACGGAACACTAAAAATGGCGTCGTAATTGGTCAAGCAATTTCATATTGCTTTAACTTTTCAGCGGCTTGTGCACATTTAAAACAGGTGTTATTATAATGGCCCCGTACTACAGTAATCTATGTCACCATAACCCATTTCGCCTAGTTATTCTTCGCCCGCGCCTTCGTCCGCGTGGCGTGTTTACATACAAAAGTTTTTTTCACAATAAAATAACTTCCGTTCTCATGGGAATTTTGCGTTGTAAGTAAGCTTTACTTTCATTAGGGTACCTGCATGCCAAATTTCAATCATCTATCTTATGCGGTTTAGATTTTTTCATACAAAAGATATTTCCCGCTAACTCCCGTTCCCGTGGGAATTTTGCAATATCCTGTTGCAACTTAGCTTTAAGTATGCAGGTAGCATGCCAAATTTCAAGCGTCTAACTTAAGCGGTTTAGATTTCTCATACAAAAGGGTTTTCCCGCTAATTCCCGTTTACGTGGGAATTTCCGAAATTAAAATAAAATAAAAATAAAATAAAATAGTTTATTTCAGCAAATAGATTCACTAGTAATACTTTTGCACGTCAAACTTTTTTCCTACCAGCACTTCGACGTGTAGCCTGCTGAGAAGAAGTGCCGCAACAAACTCAACAGTTAGCCTTTTTTAAAATATATAATACAATACAATAATATCGTTTTAAAAAGCGCAAGCGAGCAGACTATCATGTCCATGTAATATTGTCATCCATATAATCTTGTACTTTATAATAACCTTTTGACATTAAAATGGACTTAATGCGAGATTTAAATCTATGTATAGGTAGATCAACAATATTTTGCGGTATTTTGTTAAACATTTTTACACTTTGTCCTATGAATGAGTTACCAGTTTTACGAAGCCTGAGATTGGAAACAGCAAGTTTGCTCTTAATTCTAGTGTTGAACTGATGAAAATCTGAGTTTCTGAGTTTTTACTATATAAATGTATATTCTTACGTACAACCATAATGCATCTTTTTAGTGCATCTTTACAGTACCTAAGCTACGCCCCTTTCAAATTTCAAGTGCCTACGTTTAGCCGTTTAGGCTGTGAGTTGATATGTCAGTCAGTGAGTCAGTCAGTTTCTCCTTTTAAATATATTTAGATTTGAAAATACAAGGAAAGTATCAGATCGTCGACTGTGCAGCTGCGAATCCTTAAGTTCTTTGGACACATCACCCGCAATGAAGACTCCATGGAACGCTTGGTGGTTCAGGGAAAAGTCGAAGGCAGGCGATCTCGCGGCCGTTCCCCGACACGATGGACTGACCTCATCAAGTCCGTCACTGGATGTTCGGTCAACGTCTGCTCCCACTCGACCAAAAACAGAGCCACGTGGCGACGGATCGCAGGAGCTGCCGTGGCGCAAAAACCGACCGTGACATGACCACGACCACTCTGTCAAGAGTGCACGACTACGAAGAGATCAGATTGTTTAGCTCAAAAATGGGGTATTTCATGAAACAAGCAAGTTTTAATGCAATATCGCGCACATCAACAGATCTAAGCAAGTGCCACATACTACGCACATTGCGACGAGTAGGTACTTTAATCAATCTAACTTCTCAAGTAATAGAAAGGCCATTTTAAATTTTCTCCTATATTTTTGAAATACTTTAAGCTATATTTTGAAAGAATAAAAAAAGAATATCAGACTTGGCTAAGTGACTAAAATTCTGATTCAAAAAGTTTACTTCCGGTTTTGCACATGAAAAAAGAACTTTTTTTTAAATTTTATTTTGTCATTAAATATAATAGTATGTTAGCAATATATGGCACTATATTAAATATTTTATTCTAAATTTGTTAAATTTGAAAAACTACATTAAAAATATTGTATTCACAATTACGACAATTCTTTAGAAACCTATAACTTGTGAAATATACATCATACAAAAAAAGTATTTTATGTTCACATTGATACCTACTAGAAGTACAAATGGGCCGATTATGACCGATTTTCAGAACCTCACTTTGGGTTTCCCTGTCCGCTTCACGTGAAATGCCCCAAACAGGAGTTTTGGTTACCCCGAATATACAATTCATCATTATCAGCCTATATCAGTCCACTGCTGGACATAGGCCTCCCCCATAGTTCGCCACTGTGCTCGATTCTGGGCTTCTCGCATCCAGCACTTGCCAGCCGCCCTGCGCAAATCGTCACTCCACCTGGCCTGAGGGCGTCCCACACTACGTTTGCCGAGACGCGGTCTCCGCTATATACAATTACTGTACATCAACTAAGTACTAAGGATATAGTGACGATGCGATGTTTCCTATAGAACCATTTCATTAATAACAAAGGTTGAACAATACTGCTTTATTGCTACATCGGATAAGAAACCCCAAACATTTTAAGTCAACCCTAAGGAAACATTGCTACGCATTCACGAACATTATAGCCTATTTTTGACTCAATCAACCTTTAAAGTTAAAAGTCACGAATAAGACTAATATGTTAATATTCTTTTGTACTTTAATGATCGGTATTCTTACTAACCCATTTTATTCTGTATGAAATATTCCTTTGTATGAACAAAAGGCGGTGAACAAAAGGCGGCGATTATTTTAGAAGTAGGTGAAAATTTGGAGGAGTGCGTAATTGGTGCCGGGATTGAACCCGCGTCCGCTGCATACTGCGTGCCAACTAGAACCGCAACACCAAGGAAGTGGTGAGACAGAGGTGCGAAATTCGCTGCAACGTTCCCTATCGCTGCGGACGCCGGGTGAGTCACTGCGCCTGAGCTCCCCCCGCTCTTCAGACGCCGCATCGCCGTAGACTGCTACGACTCCCTACCACGCACGTCCTCGCTCGTAGCACTGACACACGTCTACGACGAGTGCAGACGTACATCTCGGTGCGGATACGATACAAGCAAAAAACGATCTTACGCCGCTTCATACAGAGAACAATATCGCACTGACTTCTTTTTAGTGCACCGCATCTGCCTGTTATTCCAGCGCGCTTAGTGTAAACAAAGAATGCCCTTAAAAAGAACTCCTCCGTCTACACCTACAATGCCATTACCAGTCCCTGATATCCCGATTAATTCTAAAAACCAGGCTGCTCTTGAACCGAATATAACGACACGCTCCAAACGCTTTCGAGAAGAATCTGCATCGCCGGGGACTGAGACTAATGACTTCAGGACTGAGATAAGGGAGATGATGGCTACCCTTCAGAGTAATCAAGAGACTATTTTAAAAAAACTATGCGATGACATGGCCGAGATAAAGATACAAAACCTCAAAATTCAACAAACAAATATAGGTATCGAAAAAACCCTGGAATCGATTCACTCAAGCCAAGAAAAGATGTCTGCAAGGATGGACAAAATAGAAAAAGAGCGTCAGGACATGATGAATCATATTCGAAACCTAGAAACTAAAATTAATGATTTGGAAATATGCTCCCGCCCATCGTCTATTGAGCTCCGGAACGCCCCATGTGTCGAAAGTGAGTCCGCGGATGACTTGTACGACTACATAAAAACGACCGGTGAAATAGTTGGACTGGATATCCAGGCGTCAGATATTCGGGATGTTTATCGGCTGCCGGGAAAACCTGAAAAACCAAGGACAATCGTCTCTGAATTTTCGTCAGTCGCCCTCAAGGATAAGTTTTTGGCCGCTGTAAGAAAATACAACACTTGCCGCTCAAAAGAAAATAAGTTAAGCTCGTCCTTGATTGGAATAAAAGGTAATAGTTCTCCAATATATATATCTGAGTATATTTCCGGAAGTGGAAGAAAATTATTCTACAAATGTCGAGAATTCGCTAAAATTAACAATTATAAATTTTGCTGGTCAGTAAACAATAAAATTTATATTCGTAAAAATGAAAACACCAAGCCAATACGAATTGATACTGATTCAACTCTGAGTGAAATTGATACAGAATGACTAGTTAAGATGTATTATTATTCCTTAATACCGAACCTCGATGCATGTGCACATTGCTCTGAGACTATATGCATCAAGTGTTGTTCTTTTGTTTTGATATGTTACATGCATGTTTGTTATTTAGATGTAAGTATATTTGTATACCCATGGCAAGTCTCCCGCCGATATAATATATCAATAAATTTTACACACAATATCTCACGAACTCAACTTGGTCACACAACATACCCAATCACTCAGCACATTCCCAATCTGACTAACAATCACTCAACACATTCCCAATCGCACAACTCATATATAACATATACACCTACTTCCTTTTTGCCCATCAAACTCTCGTATCTCGAACATGAAAAGTTGTACTCGCTTTCTGCTAAATCACAAAGACCTGCAATAACGGACGTCCCACTGGTTCATTCATTCTATTTTTCTTTTTTGGATATTTTTTATATATTTTATAAACTATATAAATATGATAAGAGATAATTTCAGCTCTTTATTGGGTGAACTGGAGGGACTTAGTTTTACGCAGGCCTATTCTTGCCCGCCGGAGCAGTGCTCCGGGTATTTTAAGCGGAACAACGGAACATTTAGTGCAATGCACCTGAACATTCGTAGCATAAATCGCAATTTTGATCATTTATGTAGTTTGCTCGCGCTGATGGACTTGCCGCCAGATGTTGTGATATTATCCGAGTGCTGGCTTTCTAAAACTTCTCATCTGCCGATACTTCAAGGATATAACAGTTACCAAACACATTTAAACACAAACCAAAATAGTGGGCTTGTCTTATATATTAAGGATACGTTTGACTGCAAGGTATATGAGCCGGAGTATGTGAGGGACGCTGACTGCCTGGTGTGCGAGGTCGCAAATGACTTTGTAGTAGTATGCGCATATCGCTCACCTTCGATTTATAATGTTGATATTTTTTTGGATGGTCTAAATAAACTCTTGTCAAGTATACCTAACTTTGAGGTATCCAGTATTATGGGAGATATCAACATAGACATTAAGTCGAATACCACGGATACTCGAGCGGACAGCTACTTGGATCTACTGGCATCACACGGGTATCTAGCTGCCCACACTCTTCCTACCAGAGGGGACAGTTGCATAGACCATGTATTTACGAAAACTAAATTGCAGTTTACTACACTGATTCTGGAAACTGCCATCACTGATCATCTACCCACCCTTTTGCTGGCGGACCTCAGTCGTAAGCCTAAAGTTATCCCAAGAACACGCACTAAAATTTGCTACGACTCTATACATAATGACCTTCTCGAGTCAAATTTGTCGCCTGTCATTTTAGCAACCGACGTGAATTTTGCCGTGGATTATCTGATATCTAACGTCTCTAAAATAATTAAGAAAAATGTGCAGACAATAAGTATCTCAAGAAGTAGGCGCAATATTAAGCCGTGGATTACTCCCGGTTTGCTTAGGTGTATCCGGAACCGTGACAAAATGCACAAACGATTAAAGCAGAGACCTGACAACGTCACACTCATGATAACGTATACGAGATACCGGAATTTTATTAATAAACTCCTTAAAAACTTAAAAAATAACTATTATAAACAGCTTCTTATGAACGCGAAAAATAACTCTAAAGCCACCTGGAATGCGATTAGGGAAATAACCTACACTAATTCTAAAAGCAATAAAGCTAAAGCTCTGCTCAAGCTACATGAAAACCCGAAAGCCTCAGTAAATCTGGTTAACAAATTTTTTGTCGACATAGGCAAAAACCTAGCAAGCGCTATATGCACTGGAACATTACCAACCTCTGCGGTCACTATGCCAACAACGTCTCAACGAGAACGCGACTCTCTGGTACTCTTTGATGTGGATGAGCTCGAGGTAGACCGGTTGATAACAGGACTTCGCAGTGACTGTGCAGTTGGTTGGGACGGTATCTCCTCCCGTGTACTGCAGAGATCAAAAATAATTTTCGTCCCCCTCATCACTCACATTTGCCGCCTCGCTTTGACTACCGGAATATTTCCATCGGGTTTTAAGAGAGCTATTGTTCACCCAATCTTTAAGTCAGGGGACGAAGATGCTGTCACGAATTATAGGCCTATCTCTATTCTAACAGCCCTCTCAAAAATACTGGAAAAGGTCCTAAATAGTAGACTAGTGAGTTATATGGAATCAAAAAACATAATTGCCAAAAATCAATTTGGCTTCAGAAATGGGGTGTCCACGGAGGACGCGGTAAACTGTTTGGTGGAGGATGTGGTTCAGTGTCTGGATGCCAAAGATAAATGTGTGGGAATATTCCTTGATTTATCCAAGGCATTCGATACCGTTTCGATACCATTACTTTTGGCTAAACTTGAACAGATTGGGATTAGAGGCCCTCCACTTTCAATTTTTAAGGAATATCTCACAAATCGTACACAGTCTGTCAAAATTTCTGATGTGCTTGGTGATGAGGAGGATCTCGTTTTCGGAGTGCCCCAAGGCTCAATTCTTGGCCCAACACTCTTTGTTATCTATCTAAATGACCTCTGTAAGCTGGATATCCCTCACTGCCGTATATACGCCTACGCCGATGATACTGCCTTAATCATTAGTGGATCAAATTGGGAGGATACCCGCCAACATGCCGAAATGGCACTCACTATGACTAAGTCTTGGCTCGATTCAAATTTGTTAACGCTAAATATACAAAAAACTAATTTTATTACTTTTTCTTTAAATATATCTACAACACCTAATGAAGACTTCGTCATAAAAGCACACACCTGTCAAAATGATCCCACAAGTAGTTGTAATTGTTTGCAAATAGCCAGGACACCTACCATTAAATATCTAGGCATTCACATAGATCAGCATATAAGATGGGACAAACATATAAACTCTTTAATACCCAGAATACGAAAACTAATATACGTCTTTAAAAACCTAAATTCAATTGCAGATATGAAGACATTAAAAACACTTTATTTTGCACTATGTCAATCTATTTTAACATATTGTATTACAGTATGGGGTGGTGCAGCTAGGTCTAGATTGCTCTCTCTTGAACGAGCGCAAAGGGCAGTGCTCAAGGTCATGACCAAAAAACCTTTTCGTTATCCTACCGCACAGCTCTATAGCGATGTAGCAGTCCTAACAGTACGTCAGCTCTTCGTCTTGTCAACGGTTCTTCGTAAACACTCGCAACTACCATATGATCCGACACTGTACTCTCGTAAGCGCAGATCAGACCGCGTGTGCAGTGCTCCACAGCACAGGACAGCCCTTGCGAAAAGTCAGTTCAAGGTACTGAGTTGCAATATTTATAATAAAATAAATAAAACACTTCATATATACCCATGTACTAAAAATAGCCTGAAAACAAAACTACATGAATGGCTACTTACACTCAATTATTCTAAGACTGAAGAGTTGTTATGCTACTGACAGCTCACTCTCACTTGACAACTTATCATTGACAAACTCATAGTATCCCACACACACACAATACACAAATACTTACTTACTCACTACTGACTATTAATACACATACTTGCCTATAATATTACACACATACCCACACACACTCATACACCCACACACATACACACACATAAACACACACGCACGCATTTAGTATACAAACATACACCCCACACATAAACGGCGACGGAGAGCCATTCAAATTAGTTCTATTTTTTTCTTTAATTGTCTACTTTAATTTTGTTTTATAGGTTCCTGAATCACAGCTAAGGCTAGCTCAGGAATCACCGTACCTTTAAGACTATCAAGCATAAATGTTTCCTTTAGTTTAATAGTATGTAACACTCGTTGTCTATCGTGAAGGAACCGGCCACTCGAGATACAGGTTTACTCCTAGTTCGATGGCAGGTTCCTGATCGAAGGCTGAGATAGTTTTATCTTGTTATTATGTTGCCTCTGTACCAATATTAACTAAGAAGCATTGATCAATAAAGATTTTTATTATTATTTTTCACGATATAATTTGCTCAGCTTAGGAAAAACTGGTAATTTTTATAGAAGTTAGTTACGGGCGGTGCCAAGTAACTAATCTTCTCTTGCTTAATTACGTTCTATACTAGGGTAGTTGAAAAAACGGCGAACTAAGTTACAGGTATCCAGAATAACTGATTTTTGTAGTTTTATGTATATTGATTTAGGCAAATCGAGTTCTTTTATGGCTGTATGTAGTGTTTTGGGAATGATACCGGTAGATGACAAAATTATTGGAATTATCTTAACTGTCTTCTGATGCCACATCTGTTTGATTTCGTCGGCTAGGGCTATATATTTCTGTATCTTCTCGTTATGTTTTTTTACTAAATTGTCTGTGTTGGGTATGGAGATGTCTATAAGATATGTTATTTTAGATGATTTGATTGTTAATGTGATATCTGGTCTATTGCAATTTATTGTTCTATCTGTGATAATATCTCTGTCCCAGTATAATTTAGCGATTTGATTTTCTAGTACTGCTTTAGGGTTATAAGAGTAGTATGGGGTGTATTCATTTATTAATTTGTACTTTAACGCAAGGATTTGATGAATTTGTTTAGCTACATTATTGTGTCTGCTTGTGTATTCTTTATTTGCTAGTGTGTTGCACCCTCCAGTTATGTGGTCAATCGTTTCTTTACTTTGGCTACATAGTCTGCATCTATCGTCTTTAATTGTAGTGTCTTTTAAAATGTATTTATCGTAGTTACGTGTTCTGATGATTTGGTCTTGGATGGCGAGCATGAATCCTTCTGTTTCAGCAAATATATTGCCTTTCGTCAGCCAGCAGTTTGATGCCTCTTTGTCTACATATTCTTGTTCTAAGTGGTGAGAGTGTTTTCCATGTAATGACTTTTGCTTCCATTGTTGTATTTTTGAATTATTATCTGTGATTTTGTTGGATGGGTTGAAGTTAGTGTTATTTAGCTGCAGAGGGGTTCCGGATGTGTTCATTTTGGTAACGGCTTCATGTAATGGGCTCGAATTTGCTTTATATAGAAAGTAGGTACGTAGATTTTCTACCTGGGAATAGCCCAGGTTTTTTATATCTATTACACCTCTCCCACCTGAGCTGCGTGGTAGCGTGAAACGTTCTTTGGCTGAATGGATATGGTGTACATTGTACTTATATGCTGTGGATCTGGTGAGTGTATTAAGAGCTTCTAAATCTGTATCTGTCCAATTAATTATACCAAACGAATACGTTAGAATCGGAATAGCATAGGTGTTTATAGCCTTTATTTTGTTTCTAGCAGATAGGTGTGTTTTCAGTATTTTGTGTAGTCTTTCTTTGTACTTTCTTCGTAGCTCTTCCTTTATTTCTTTGTGATTTAGTTTAGTGCTTTGTAGGTATCCTAAATATTTATATGTTTCTTGAGTTTCCATACTGTTAATACTGTTTTGTTCTGTTTGGATTTCTGTAAGTCTATATGGCTCTGTCTGGTTGTGTTTACCTTTACAAATAGAGTTAATTTTGCATTTCTCGATTCCGAATTTCATTTTAATATCGTTGCTAAATTCTTCTGTTAATTTAAGTAGACGGTCCAGTTCTTGCCTTGACGTTGCGTACAGTTTTATGTCGTCCATATATAGAAGGTGTGATATTTTGATTTTATTAGCTTTGTCAATTATGTAACCACATCCAGACTGGTTTAGAATGCGGGAGAGCGGATTTAATGCCAGACAGAACCATAGCGGACTTAGCGAGTCTCCTTGAAATATTCCTCTGGTTATGTTAATTGTGTCTGATTTTAGAGTTTCTTTATCTGTTTTAATGTTTAAGGTTGTGTTCCATTTGGTCATTATGTGTCCTAAGAAAGAAATTAACTGTTTGTCTACTTTATAAATTTTAAGAATGTGTATGAGCCAAGAGTGGGGGACACTATCAAAAGCTTTTTGATAGTCGATATATGCATAATAAAGATTTCTGTGTTTTAGTCTTACTTGATTGTGTATTTCGGTGTCTATTATGAGCTGTTCTTTACAGCCTCTTGAACCTCTGCAACAGCCTTTTTGTTCTTCGGATATAATGTTGTATTTTGTGAGATGTGAGTTTATTTTGTTTGTGATGATTGATGTCAGTAATTTGTATAGTGTTGGGAGGCAAGTAATAGGTCTGTATTTGGCTGGGTTAGAGGTGTCAGTATCTTTTGGCTTTAGATAGGTTATTCCTTGAGTGAAGAAACTGGGGATGCTATTAGGATCTTTGATTATGTCGTTAAATATTAATGCAAGTGGTACATGAGTGGATGTTAGATACTTGAGCCAGTAATTTTGTATACCGTCTGGTCCTGGTGCTTTCCAGTTCAGAAGCCTTTTGGTTGTTTCAGTTACATCTTCAGGATTTATTATGAACTCTGGCATATTATCAATATTTTGGACTGCCTCTTCCTCGGCAGCAAATTTCTGGTTTATATTGTGTTCTACCGGTTCAGACCATATGTTTTTCCAAAATTGTGTTACTTCACTGATATCCGGCGCATTTTTGATTTTTAGTTCTGTATCTAGGTTCCTGTAGAATAGTTTCTGGTTGGTTTCAAAATTACTGTTGTCTTTGCGTCGCTGGTTAGATGTTTTATACCTTCGTAGTCTTTTTGACATGGCTTGCAACTTTTGCTTTTTTATGTCTAGAATTTCTGTTATCTCATCGTTGGTCTTGTTATGTATGTCTAGTTTTTTCTGTTTACTTATTGACAGTGTGCCTAATAAATGGTGCGATATCTGTCCTATTTCTCTCCTATATGATGAAATTTTCGATTCTAATCTACGTTCCCATGCGGGTTTTTCATGAGTTTTAGGTTTTGTGTGAGTATTGTTGGTATTATGGGGTTTTTCAATAAGTATTTTATTTGCGGTTATTGCAGCACAGTAAATTATTTCGTGAATTTGTTCTAAAGTTGTTATATTATGTGTTTCTATGTATGTGTGTATAGTTTTATTTATGTTTTCAATTACTGTTTTTGTCTTACGCGACAGGTGCAGTCTTTTTATTTTAGGTCTAAGTGTAGGGTCTGTATCTTTATATGTATGTAAAATTTCTGTAAAAATGTGTTCTATTTTTGTGAAGCTATCATCTTCATCAGCTTTATCATCATCATCTAGTAAAGTGGTTGATTCCAATAGTTGATCAACCGGGGTGGTCCCTATATCATGTTGAGTGTGTGATGTTAGGCTAATATATTCAGTATGAGGCTGTGTTGAGATGGTACTGTGTCTGGTTTGTGTAGTCTGTAGGACTGAAAGATTTGATAATGGTATAGTATTTGAAGTATCCTGGGGTTCATTGTTCTGTGTAGTTTCGTGTGCTTCATAAGTAATAGTATTTTCTTGGGTACTCTGAGGAATTAGTGTTTGGTTAACTTGTCTCTTAATGTCATCTCGCTCTTCAGCTGATATTCTATTGTTTCTATGTATAACTCGAATTTGGTCGGCCAGTCTCTGTTCAGTCAGAAATCGTAGTTCGGGGTATACTTCTGAAAATTTATTATGTAGTAATGGGCGGTATGCTGTCATATTAGATTCATTGGATGTGACTAGATAGTAGCAACGGAGCAATTGGCGGTTAATTTCGTCAGTCCATTTCATCCGTTGTCTACTACGGCCAGCTAGAGTGGTTGCAGGACATAATTCTTGCAAAACACTTCTTGGCTGTGTTTGAATTAAATTCGAAGTTTGCGATGAAACTTCTTGTTGGGTGAAATCTGCTTCTTCTTGGTCGACGCTGCTGAATTGTTCGGCCGTCGCCCGCCGACGTGGCAGACGGCCGCTGACGGATCGTATGCTGTCGCGTCCAGCGCCAGCTCCAGACGCGCCCCGGCGACCCCCGGGCCGCGGCCTTTTGGTCTTCGTACTCCGTACATCACTTGTTTGAGAAGTTGTTGTTGTTGTTGATGAACTGGGTGAAATTGGGTCTTCATATGATTTGGGTGATGAGCTAATTGACGGAAATAGACTATGGGGCGATGAGGGTGGTGATGACGGGTACGAATGGTTTTCGGCTGCAATATCTTCGGGATCATGCCCGGCGAGGGCCCGCCTGCTCAGCTCCTCGCCACCGACGGCTTGCATTTCGTGACATCCAGCGCCGGCTCCAGATGCACCCCGGCGATAGCCCCCGGGTAGCGGCCTCAAACTATATTTCCTTTTTCTTGTCTCCATATTTGGGTTGTTGGGGCCGTTTGTTTGGAAAGGGTTTAATAATTCTTAAAAATTATTGAAGTTCTTCAGTATTGGGTTGTGCAAGCCTTTCCGTAAGCCCCCCCACCACGACAAGGTGGCCCCATGGGGGGGTTATTATTATTATTGTTTTGGATATCTGTTTTCAGATCTCGATGTCTAACCATCGGCAGCTTGATCATATTCACGGGTTTAAAACCAAGTGAATATAATATCTATGTATTTTGCAGGAATTTTCTCACTATCCTGCAAGTATTCAGAACGCATGCTTTTTGTAATTGTACATACGTGTAATCTGGTAAATTTAAGCTTCTTATAGATGGTATTAATTGAATTGGGATAACACCTGTTGTTGAAAGGACTATGGGCACTATGGTTACTTTATGCAATCGCCAGATTCGTGTAATCTCGTCTTTTAACTCGGTATATTTGGCTATTTTCTCGGCTATTGTCTTCTGCAAATTGTGTGTGTTTGGTATAGCAATATCTATTAGTTGTGCTGTTTTATTGACTTTATCTATAAGGGTGATGTCCGGTCTATTGTAATGCACTGTTTTGTCTGTAAGGATGGCTCGGTCAAAATATAATTTGTATGATGGTGTTTCAAGGATTGTTTCCGGTTTATATTTATAATAGGGTTGAGGCGAGTGTGTAAGTAAATTGTATTTTTCTGCGAGTAGCTGATGTATTACATTGGCTACTTGATCGTGTCTGTATTTATAGTCAGTCTGCACTATTGACTTACATGCACCGGTTATGTGTTGTATTGTTTCAGGGGAGCTACTACAGCGTCTACAAAGATCGGTCTGCAAATTTGGTGTTTTCATTATATATTTTTGGTAATTACGTGTTTCTATTACCTGGTCTTGGATGGATAAAAGAAACCCTTCTGTTTCCGGAAACAGTTCTCCTCTCTTTAGCCACTCGTTCGACGCTTTCTTGTCGACGCTAATGTGGTAAAGATCTTGGAGATGCCGTCCATGAAGGGATTTTTTCATCCAATCATTAATCATCAATTCAATTATTATTATTATTATTATTATTAATTATTTCACTAAATCTAGACATTTATTATAATGAAGAGGTTAGATTGCTGAATAATTGATATTCAGTATTCCAACCCCATATAATACTATTAGATAGAAAGTTTTTGACCTAAAACTAGGCCTTACTGACCTAATACTAAAAGACCTAATACTCGTACAATTAAAGTACAAATAGGCCGAAGTGATCGGTGTAAGCGATCACTTCCGGACAACCTTAGGATAGATAATCCCTGTGGTTTCTGGTTTTAGAATAGCACGACGAGGGAGAAGACGACTAAAGATATTTGAAACTCCATTTTACCAATTCATCATCATCACCATCATCATCAGCTTATCGCTGTCCACAGCTGGACATAGGCCTCTCCAGTTGTTCGCCACTTAGTGCCAACATCTGGAGGATATACCCATAATCGCCACGCTGGGCAGGCGATATGGCGATCGCAGGGCGTAGCTTCTCGCTCGGTTGATGCTGCTGCCCGTCTTCGGTCTGTATTATTTAGCTACGCCTTAAATTGTGATGGTTATACCGCCACCAGCCGGTTGCCAGCGCCTCGTTTGTTGTTCGGCAGGATGCACCACGGGCAGGTGAGGTTGGCTTGGAGCGAAAAGATGATAGGCCGCTCCCTTACATCCCTCATAACCAATTTTACCAATTAATCTTTATAATCTCGTCAAATTTATAAAAATATGATACCGAATAGGTAATAAAGTTCAGTAATGAACACGAGAGCCGATGAAGGCTGCTGAATAAACAAATTAAGTGCTGACCAGACGTGAAGCGGCTCCGTCGGAGGCTAATGATGTTACCTTCGCATATAATGAATCGCCGATGAGCGGTCGGCACTCCATTTGGGTTAAGCGGTTTGAAGGAAACTCGTGATGGAACTTAAACGGAAATATTGGCTAATCTAGTTGGTTAAAGGTCTTCAGTAGTTCACATACTACACCCCAGCGCTGACGTCAGTCTAGGGCACGAATATACTCGTTCACTAGTCCTATGAATAAAATGTGGATCAATTAATTTTCTGAAAGACATTGAAAAAAACCTGAGCCAGGTGATTTAAGTGCATTTTCTGGTGCATCTATTATTTATTATCTGTTTATAGTTCAGTAACCAACTTGGATCGAGTTGAAACTTTTACCTTTTAAAAGTTATCGAAGACGGTGACAAAGTTGTGAAGTGCTCAAGGGATGGTCCTTTTATAAAGCTATTCCTTTGCCTGGTTTTAAAATAAAATGCAAGGAACAAACTAGGTTTGAAGTGTCGCTACGAGGAAAATATTATTATGTCTTTTTTTAAATAATCACGTCTTTTATACAGTCACAAGTTGTTAGAAACTATTTATTGTTGCGTTATAAGCGCAAACGCTTTTAAAATGCAAAATTTTAAAAGTTATTATATCCGATGACGCTGCTGCCCGTCATCAGTCTGTGGTATTTAGCTACGCCTTCAATTGGGATGATGACTAAAAAATAATTTAATGTCCATCAGATAGATTAATGAAAAATATTGGATACGTATTTTTTATTTTGCCTCTTGTTCAAAAACTTACGAAGATACATTGATTTTAAATGTCACATGACGTCACGTTAGAGTACAAAATATACTCTAACGTGACGTAGTTAGTCCCCCCCCACTCCGTAATTTTAATGCGCTATAACTAAGTATTTTCTTGTTATTTCGACAAAACATAAAATACGGGTCTTATATTTTTTTATTATCTAAGAGACGGACTAATTATTTTCTTCATTTTCATACCTTGTCATCATCCGTATTGTGGTTATACCACCACATTGGTGGGCTGCCAGCGCCTCGTTTGTTAATCGGCAGGATGCATCACGGGTAGTTGAGGTTAGCTTGGAGGAAAATGAATTTAAAAGGGATGGGATGGAAAGTCTAAAGACGAAAGTCTTCGATCAGTGCGTTCTACCGGTTATGACATACGGACCCGAAACGTGGACACTCACGGCTAGTCCACAAGTTGAAAGTCGCTCAGCGAGCTATGGAAAGGACTATGCTCGGCGTCTCTCTGCGAGATCGGATCCGAAATGAGGTGATCCGGCAGAGAACCAAAGTTACCGACATAGCTCATCGGATCAGTAAGCTGAAGTGGCAGTGGGCTAGCCACATCAGCCGCAGAACCGACAACCGTTGGGGTAAACGAGTTCTGGAGTGGAGACCGCGTCTTGGGAAACGTAGTGTAGGACGCCCTCAGACCAGGTGGAGTGACGATTTGCGCAGGACGGCTGGCAAGAGCTGGATGGGAGAGGGCCGGGACCGATCGAAGTGGCGAGTATTGGGAGAGGCCTATGTCCAGCAGTGGACTGACGTGGGCTGATGATGATGAGGAAAATGATGATTGGCCGCTCCCTAACATCCGTCTCCTTCCGTAACAAGCTTTTATAAATAAATATGTATCATACTTATACAATCTACGTTCCCAAAAAATACCTGACAAAACATCATCGTAGTCAAATAAAAAAAAATCCTGACATAAAATAGTTTCTAAACCCAAGCTATTATGTACTATGTATTTGTTCAGGAACAACTCGACGTGAAATTGATACATCCGTCCCTTGGGTGTGATCCGGGAATTATTTCACAAACTACCGAGTTATTGAACTTTGTGTCTCTGATAAATTTATTATCAGCCAGCCGAGCTTGATCTTCTAATTAAATCAATTGTTTTACACAATTTTGTGCAAAGGAGTTTGAACAAATGATATAAGGTGTATGACAATTATTAAGTTATAAAAACACTACCTAAACCGTACCACTTTGAATCTGCAATGGCTGAAATGGCCACACAGCTCGAAAGCTCATTTGGTGGTGACCAGGGATCCTGAACCAATTTGTATCTGTTTTTAAGTATACCTACTTGTATATTTGTTTTACCTTCGTTGTTCTGATACCCATAACACAAGTGCTTAAGCTACTTACTTTGGGATCAGAGCAATGTAACATGTTGTCTAATATTTCTGGCTTTTATCTTTTATGTAATGTTATTTTCCATAATTTGTGTTTATTCTGTGCAATGAATAAAAACAAATTACAGGTACATATTAAACAAATTAAGTAGGCATCTAACTATCAAACTTTGTACTTGAACAGGCCCTGTAACTTCCAATTCCGTTCACAATGCAACGTATTTTCCAAAACGTAGGTAACGTAATAAGAAATAAGCAACGATGTGCATTTGTATGTAAATATTCCCTGTTATTGTGTATATGTCACCGGAAAATAGCAAGAATCGTAAGTTGATCAATTTCCTAGGTAGTTGATTAACTTTCGGAATATAACAAACGGTAGTTGAAATGTATTATTTAACGCAATGGATTTCAGTTAGTTGATCAATTTACGGTAGCCTGACAGTCATTTAATAATTTACGATTTTGACACAAGTAAAATCGTCCTCAAATGGGCCAATCGTTGCTCAATGTACTATTTAACGGTGCACTATTACCCGTAACTTAATACACTGTTCCCTGATTGGTTGCCGGGATAACGCCACGTGAGCTATTGAACCAATCAACGTTCACCTCACCTTCGTCGGATGATTTTACGGCAGGGCCCCGTAAAATGATCAATTTACTAAAATACATACGTTAAATAATACAATTCAACTGCCGTTTATTATTTTCCGGAAGTTAATCAACTACCTAGGAAATTGATCAACTTACGATTCTTGCTATTTTCCGGTGACATATACATGTAAGTATACCGACCTGGTGGATTGTTCCCGAATAATAATTTTGTTACCTTATCGACGGAATATGCACGTACCCGCAATAAAGTAGTAGTTAAGTTTCTCATTGTAAGTGACTGTATGGTTTTTTAATGAGGAAATAAAATATAAGTATTCTTTAAACCATAGGTACCTACCTAACTTTTTTATTTCCATTGTAAAAACGAACCTGCGTCAAAACTCCATAACACACTCGTTCAATTAAAACAAACGCAGAATTAATCACAAAAACCGTTTATGCCGAAACATAACTGCCTTTTTAATGAACAGCCCTACTAACTCCCGATGAAATGTACGTCCGAACATTTTAATTAAAGTCAAAAAAGTTTGTCTGCAATGCAAATTTCGCTTTTAACAACAGGCCTTTGAAACGACACTCGCTTGAAGGGCTAGAATGCACAATGTTGCATCTAAAAACTATTCGGCTTGGGGCTAAACACGCGAATTTTGTTTGAAGGCTTTTGATGTTCAGCTGTTTTGTCTGAATTACTTCCTGTGCATGCAGTTTGAAACCTCAGGTCATAAAGCTTTGAAACTGCCTTCGAGGTGGGTAAATTTTAGTTAAATACATACCTATTTAAGTATATGATATGTATATGTTATTAGTAAGACGACCAGTTTGTCGGGTTCGATCCCCGCACAGTACCTACCTACAAACATTTCTGTGCACGAACATGTCTGTTTGTATTGGACTGGGTGTTTACTATGTATACGTATTTTTTATGTGTTTATCTATGTTTATCAGCTGTCTAGTACCCGCACACTAAAACAAGCTTCGCCTTAGATCGAGATTTTTTTTTATAGTGGCTCGACATAATGGCTTCCCTACGCCTGTGACAACTGGCAAGTAACTGGTCAGTTATCTGTCAGTTGCCACTGCCATGCCGGCCCAACCCTAACCCCCCACGAGCTCCGGACACCCTACTCACCAGCAGAAACACGACCCGAAGGTCATTTGGCTGCGGTATTTTATCGGGCGGAGGTCTTTTCCCGGACGGGCAGCTCAATTCGAGCGAAGATTCGCTATGCCCTACCTCTCTTAATTGTGAGCTTGTAATATGTCAATGAGTTTTAATAAACAGTATTTTTCAGCTGGATCTTGGGATCGACTAGGAAATACGCCCTTTCGAACACAAAAAGAATTTTTCAAATCGATTCACAATTCTCGAAGTCTTGTGGTAACAAACATACCAATCTAAACAAAAAAAATCAGTCGAATTGAGAACCTCCTCCTTTTTGTGAAGTCGGTTATAAACGTTACTGTAGTATTCTAAAGTTGGTGTTAAAAGTTATAAAAATTGCTTGGTAACTGAAATAAACAAAATCGAGATCGATTTATCAATCCATTAATTTCCTAGCTGCATTTGCCGGGATTTTAAATGTACATACCAATACCCGAGCTTGAGAAATGTGTCTCTAAGGAGACACTTTGAATTGTCTTTAGAACATACCGATTTTTCTAAAGCATTTGACAAGATAAATCATAATTTGCTAATTGATAAGCTCTCAAAAATGGGTATACACGGTAATCTGCTTAGATGGATAGATTCATACATTCGCAATCGTAGTCAGGCAGTCTGTCTCAAAGGCTATCGCTCTCGGTATCTTCATGTCCCTTCCGGGGTACCCCAGGGGTCACATTTGGGTCCTGTGCTGTTTTCCCTTTATATTAATGATATAGGTGACCACCTCAAAGACACACATCATCTCCTATATGCTGACGACACAAAAATATATAGATGCATATCAACTAATGACGACTGTCTTAGGCTACAAAGAGACATTGACTCACTTTCTAGATATTGCGACAATAACCAGCTATATCTCAATATTGACAAATGCTCGGTTATAACATATACTCGTAAACGTGCACCCATCTTATTTAATTACAAATTGGATAACTCTTTTCTTAAACGTGTCGATACCATTCGCGACCTTGGAATCATTATGGATAGTAAAGTTACTTTCGATAACCATGTAGATTCTATAATCGGCCGTGCTTTTAGAAGTTTGGGTTTCATTAATAGGGTGAGCAAACCCTTTAAAAGAGTCACAACGCTAAAAATCTTATACTATTCATTTGTAAGATCAATACTTGACTTCGCTTGTGTTGTTTGGCATCCGCACTTTGAATGTCACGTCAGCAGAATTGAAAGGGTCCAGCGGAAATTTATTAAAATTTTAAATTATCGTAACTGTAAACAAGAGTCATACGCAGAATCACTCTCCTGTCATCGTCTGTTATCACTGAGTAATCGTCGCAAACAATTTGACTTAATATTCCTGTACAAACTTTTAAATAATAAAATTGACTCCCCGTCTCTGTTGTCAAGAGTTAATTTCCAAGCAAAAGTCCGTCTTCCTCTCCGTTCGTCTCGCACTGTGAATGTTTTTGTACCGCCCCGTTTCAAGAAGAAATACACTCGAAATAACTTTTTTCATCGCTGTCTTAATATGCTAAACAAAGAATTCACTGAACTTGATCTCTTTCATACTCCACTTGGAACGTTTAAACGCCAAATTTATGAAAAATTGTATAAATAATAATACTTAAATATGTATTGTATTGTTATTTAACTCCCATGTTGCATAATAATAATTGTTTCTCTAACTTCTGCACTGTTCTAACGGTTTTGATTTCGACATGTTTCCTGTTTCAATCAGCATTATGCAATGATTTGCAAACAGGCTCACTGTGGTAAAATTATACCTAAAGTTAAGTCTCGGCACTGTTTTGTCTTTTTGTATGTTAAGACTTTAATATAATGTTGCATTGTAATGACTGTTTGTGCCAAAATAAATGAAAAAAATGAAAAAAAAAAAAAAAAAAAAAAAAAAACATAGTGATCTAGCCTTGCAATCTTTTAAACTTAGAATTCTTAATAACTCATCCTATTCTCTAAGGCATTTTAGCGATTTTTACAGACGTCAACTAACATTTTTATTGTTAAGCTCATTCGTTTTCGTGACGTTTATAAAATGAAAGTGATAATTCAAATTTCAACGCAATAAAATGTGTAAACAAAATAAATAAAAACGCTGCACAACTTCAGGCTGCAAAAGAAAAATACATTTGTGAGATCGTGTGTGCGGAGCGGACACAGTGAATCACACTACAGGCAGTAAGTTAATACACAGTAAGGCCACACAGCGCCATCTAGGGCGAGTGATTTTGGTTTCGATAGAAGCGTACACTATTACAATTCAAAGATTAAAGAGAAAATTTAAGCTAAACTAAATAGGTTTTTTTTAAATTAAAATTTAAGAGTAGACTTTCATCAATTTTGACCCAAATTAGTTTTGTTTTTCCGATAAAATACTATATTTTTTTTAAAATGTACTATATTTTATACACCTTATTTTGGAAAATACTATATTTTGCTGATGAAATGTTGGCAACCCTAGTCTAGCCCTAAACTACGCCGAAGCTTGTACTATGGGTACTAGACAACTGATAAACATACTATCGATACTTTCGTAAACAGCTACATAATTATTACTTATACATAGTAAACACCCAGACCAATACAAACAAACATGTTACAGGCATAAATGTTTGTACTCTGCGGGAATCGAACCAACGACCCTTGGCTCAGAAGGCAGAGATCACTACCAAATGAGCCATCAAGCTAGTCGCCAGTATAATCTACTATATAAAAATAAGTCGGGCTTTCGCCCTGACGCTATAACTCCAGAACGCACGAACCGATTTCCGCGGTTTTGTATTCGTTAGAAAGGTCTCGGGCTCCGTGAGGTTTATAGCAAAGAAAATTAAGGAAAAAAAATTTACAGCCATCTGGGGGCGAAACGGAGTTCGCCGGGTTTGCTAGTTTTATATAAATAGTTTAGCCGATTGGTTGAATGCATGTTTGTTGCCTGTTCCTCCTTTATAAGAAACGCAGGTACTAATTTATAGTAATGTAGCTCATACTTGGTGTCTGTGTGGCTTTCGGATTTAAAATTCCAGGTCATTACCAGTCAACAGATTCCTCACTGACATTCTCTACAATATGGCAACAAACAAACTTCAGTACTGTGGGCGACAAAAGGTAATTTGCCGTGGCAAACTACTTTTACGTCATTTATCTTCACTAGCTTGACGCTTCCAGTGGTTTTCATTTTGTCTGTGTTTAAAAACAATAGTTTTTTGGACGCTATAATATGGAAGATAATAAAAATGTAGAGAGTAACTCAATATTACATATTTACTTCATTAGGTGCTATTGATGAAGTCATTTTTTCAGGAAACATCCCTGCTGGGAGCTCATTTAAGAGCTAACACGCATTTCATCTATGGATGTATGTATTCTTCCGTGGCGATTTCGGCAACGGCGTCCAATTCACTCAGTTGATTGTGACAAATTACGAAATTTTGTTGTCAGCATTTCACTCTACTAGTGTTAACGCAGGGCTTACCTAACAAGCGCGCTTACAATCACAGCAGAACTCTTAATCCTAAACCTTGTTGCATCACGTCCTAACACGAGATCCGATAAGCGAGCCACGTCGCCGTCCCGTTTGTTTCGTTACCAAGTTACCACTTAATTGGTTTAGATCCGGAGTTTAAACTTTAAACTTAGCGGGGCTGTTGTTTGTCACTAATTAGACGAGAATAGCCAGTTCGTACCTTGTAGGTACACTAGATCTAGCAGGAATTTTCTGTCACAACTTAAACGTAGCGAGTTCACGATTACACTTCGAAACATGGCCAATAAGTAGAAAAATCTAAAATGTATGTACGTAACGTATCTTTTCTCATTAAAAAAAATTAAGTGAAGAAATATTCGTAAAGTCTCGATAGCCAGCCTTCTATATTTCCCACGCTAAAAGAAGAGTGTTATAATAACACAAGATATAGGTATATGCCACGCTAGGCCAAACGGCGCGCGCCCTGCGGTATGGGGCGTAAGAATACTACCGAGGTATCCTTTCCTGTCGTGGGCCCTGGTGTATGCATAAAAGCATTCCTGACTTTAAAAAAAATAAGGCCAAACGGCGCCACCTAGCCCTAAACTAAGCCGAAACTTTTACTATGGGTACTACTAGACAACTGGTATACGTACTTAAGAGCATTTAAAAAAAAATCATATTAAACACACATAGCAAACACCCAGATCAATACAAACAGGCATTTTCATGCACACAAACGTTTGTTTTGTGCGGGAATCGAACCCGCGACCACTGTGCTTAAGGCAATGTTCACTTTCATTAAACCTACGACCCTCCATTCAGGGAGGAGTCACTACCGAGTGAGCCATCGGCCAGTGAATAAAATACGTTATGTAAATCAGTCTTCTAATGGATGAAATCTCTGAGCACGTTTTCGATTAGGACTCATCCCTACAGTATAAATAAGTATTATATATATCTACTTTATTTACTTCGCACCAGAAATGCCGTGAACTTATTTAATTTCCAACCACTTGAAAGAAATGTTCCGCAGGAAAATAATTTGGGTTGCTTGGGATGAAGCGTTGAAACCAAGATGGTTTAGTTTCTGGATTCCCTGATCTTGCGTGTTATTTTATGGTTAAGAGAACACTTTTAGCAATGAACAAGAACATACTATAGTTATAGTTAATGTTTTCTATGTATAATATGTATTTATTTACAAAAAAAATATATCTAAGTAAGTTTATCAGTTGTCTAGTACCCATAGTACAAGCGTCGGCTTAGTTTGGGGCTAGGTGGCGCTGTGTGGCCCAGCGTGGCATGTCTTGGGTTATTTAAATAAATTATGCTTACTTAATAGATATTGCAAAACGAGACGGAAAGTTCAAAGTTGATTGGGAAAATCAAGTTCTAAGTGTGACCATAATTCAAGAATAACAGTTTAAAAGGATGGTAACCTTGCACTATTTATCTACTTATACATTTTTTGTTAGGATTTTGAAAGTATATCTCAAGAACTATTCATGCGGGATAAATTACAAAAAAAATACCGATTTGCTGAACATCGTGAAAACGTTTTTTTAATATTGCGTTCAAAATTACTAACTTTCGGCTTTAACTCTTCTACGACACATTCATAGCGATTTCGCATTATTGCATAAAACCAGTTTAAACTGGTGAAAGTCATGATCATCAGCCTATTGCAGTCCACTGCTGGACATAGGCCTCTCCAGATGTTCGCCACGCTGGGCAGGCGGGTTGGCGATCGCAGGGCGTAGCTTCTTGCTCCGGTGACGCTGCTGCCCGTCATCGGTCTTTGGTATTTAGCTACGCCTTCTATCGTGATTGTTTTACCACCACCAGTCGGTTTGCCAGCGCCTCGTTTGTTGTTCGGCACGATGCACCACGGGCAGGTGAGGATGGCTTGGAGCGAAAAGGTGACAGGTCGCTCCCTTATATCCCTTGCTTTCACACAATAGCTTTATTTCTTTATTAAAAAACCAAGAGCCTTCAATCAGATTGCCGACTCAATCTTGACTTGAGCAAAGTTATCTTAAGAAACACCGCGACAAGCGGGCGTAATGGAATGTAAATTGGACAAATATTTGCGACTGGTAGAAATTATTTTTAAACAAAATGCAGGCGCCGCCAGCAATGTATACGGTTCAGTGCACCACAAGTTTAGAGACAAGTAAAGCTCTGGAAAGTAGACCAAAAGCTTATCTGCGGAATACAGACTGTAAATGTAGTGCAGTGTAATGTAAAGGTTTTTGTTTTGTTGTTTAGTATTTATTTGAGGATGTAAGGGAGCGGCCAATCATCTTTTCGCTCCAAGCCAACCTCACCTGCCTGTGGCGCTTCCTGCCGAATAACAAACGAGGCGCTAGCAACCGACTGGTGGCGGTATAACCACCATATTTGAAGGCGTAGCTAAATATCACAGACCGATGACGGGCAGCAGCGTCACCGGAGCAAGAAGCTATGCCCTGCTATTGCCAACCCGCCTACCCAGCGTGGCGATTATGGGTATATCCTCCAGATGTTTGCAAAAAAAGGCGAACACGTGGATTGGCCTATGTCCAGCAGTGGACTGTAAAAGGCTGATGAAGATGATGATAATAATTTATTTACCAAAAAAATATCTATAGTAGAGCCACGATAATAGGCCACATTTGTCGTTAGTCTGTTTTAGCTTCATAGTGAGGTAACCTGTTCAAACACTTCGATTAAAGTGTATTAATCGATGCGTACTTCAAACATAATATGTATGTCGCACAGCACTCAAACATTTTGTGTACATGAGCATTAAATGTTCATTGAACATGTCTGATTGTATTGGTCTGGGTGTTTACAATGTATAATACCTATGTACCTTTTTATTTACAAAAAAAGTCACTTAATAAGTTTATGAGTAGTCTAGTACCCATAGTACTTCGGCTTAGTGTGGGGCTAGATGGCGCTGTGTGGCCCAGCGTGGCATGTTCTTGGGTTATTTATTTATATTTAGATCGACAATGTCATACAAAATACTTGAAAATACCCCCCTCGGATAAATCCTCCAAGCTTACTTCTACCCATTACTACAATCCAAGTCCATTATTTACCCTCCACTTGCAATGGGGAGCCCCAATTTGTATTCAGCAATGATATCCCGTCGAGACGAAATGAAAAATCTCTGCCAGGAAGCAGATAAGGGTGTATTTACACGACCGCTGCTTGTAAGAACTATTGCGAATTTAACTACGGGATTCTGGGTGGCTGAGTTTTGTAGAAAGAGGAATTATTATAAGAAGGTTTTATGCTTTCGCATTGCAGTACATTAAACGCTTAGATGTTTAATATTTACTCCATCTCATCGCGTGGGTGTCGTAGTCACCGGCAGAAGCACGACCCGAAGGTGATTTGGCTGCGGTATTCTATAGGGTCCTTCCCCGGACGGGCGGCTCAATTCAAGCGAAGATTCGCTATGCCCTGCCTCTCTTAAAGTATACACATATTATAAAAAGTATTAACACAAGGTTAAACCTTGATGTGCATAATTCTGGCAAATTAAAAGCTGCCCCTTCAGTCTAAAAGGAAATGAAAGAGGAAAAGTGTTGTTTTTACCATTTTCCCCGCAATTTCCACTTTGTTTTCTCTCCATAAGGACCTTCGTTGTGCCTAAATGAGAATAATGAAAAAAAATAACCAAGCTAGGTACCTACCTACTTTAACTCGGTTATTTTTTTTCGGAGATATTTTTTAAATCCTTTTGTATTTCTATTAGTTGTATTGGAGCTTCGAACAAAAGCTAATAAAAACTAAAGAACTAGTTAGGAAATTTCTCTACACGTTGTTTATTAACCTGTACAAAAATACAAGATCGTTCATTAGCAAAGACTATCAGCAAGCAACGAATCTCTCCCCAAATCATTTTGCCTAAACACATTAACCATATTTGCGTATCGTCAGAGTATTAATACTAGTTCAATGGGCCAAATAATTTTGTGCTTAACCGTTGCCAAACAAACGAATCGGCCACAGCTGACCCGAATAGACGATTGACCTACTCTCACCCTCATTACCCGCATACGTAGCTCTTACGATCAGATATATGTGGCTAGATAAGCCTACTATATGTAGAAAAAAATAGCAATAGGTAATATAGGGATGTAAGGGAGCGGCCTATCATCTTTTCGCTCCAAGCAAACTTCACCTGCCCGTGGTGCATCCTATATGCTCCAATAACAAACGACTGTTAAGGATGTTTCTAGTGTTAAGTAGTCCGTATTTTAGATCATACAAATATATTGGACATGTATATTTTCTTTTTTCATTTAAACAAAAAATAACAAAGATACAAGGCATCAAAATTTAAGTTAAGAGAGGTAGGGCATAGCGAATCTTCGCTCGAATTGAGCCGCCCGGGGAAGGACCTCCACCCTATAGAATACCGCAGTCAAATGACCTCTGGGTCGTGTTTCTGCCGGAGAGTAGGGTTTCCGGAGCTCGTGGGGGGTTTGGGTTGGGCCGGCATGGCGGTGGCAACTGACAGGTAACTGACCAGTTACTTGCCCGTTGTCACAGCGACTTGGGCTTCTCTTTCGCTTTCCATCAGGCGTAAGGAAGCCATTATGTCGAGCCACTATAAAAAAAAAATTAAAAAAAATAATTTAGGAGTGGGGGTCTTTGACATCACTCAGTGTCAAAAAGCTCGCACTCTTTGACGTCAAGCGTAATTTTGACGGGCTATATCTTTGTCAGTTTTGGTCGAATTTACAAATAAAAAAATACGTGTCTTTTATTTTTAAACAATCTAAAAGACAACAGGCCCATTAAAGGCGTAAAGGCTAAATACCACAGAGTGCATAGATAGACCGTTGATGGGCAGCAGCGTCGTCAGCGTAGCGAGAACCATCTAACGTCTGTATATCCGTGTAGGTGCCCCATAAAAACCGATTCCCGTGTAATCTGGCTAATTTTTCCCACTAGACGTTTACCGAGATGGCTGGTTTATCGGACTCCGGCCACGTCACGGCCGAGATTCGGAACGGACTTGATCGGTCCATAAAACCTCTTTAAGCAGAGCTTAGGGTGCGATGTGATGTGTTGTGTTGTGTCCTTGTGTCGCAAGAACGTAAGGAGGGTTCCTTTACATGATTTCTTTTTTTACTTTGTACTATGGGTACTAGACAACTGATAACTCACTGGGCTACTTTTTTTGCTGTGCACATACAAAATTGGTAGTGACCCCTGCCTTCTGAACCAAGGGTCGTGGGTTCGATTCCCACCCGGGTCAAACATTCGTGTGATGAACACTTGTGTTTGTCCCGTGTCTGGGTGTTTATATTTGTATTTAAGTATTTATTTGTGGTACCTTCGTTGTTCTGATACCCATAACACAAGTGCTTAAGCTGCTTACTTTGGGATCGGAGCAATGTATGTGATGTTGTCTCATATTTTTAAAAAAATCATAATTACAAATTTATACAATTGACAGGCAGATCGGCTGCCAGCCGAACCAAACTATCTGTCAATTTTAAATTAAAATTGTACTAAATTAAAAATGTTGTTAAATTCAAATACTAATCTGATAAACCTTTGCGCATACTATATACTCGTACTAATTGCGTATTATCGCCAAAACTAGTACTCGGTGCAATTAGAATTAGTTAATGCATGTCTAGCCTAATTCTAGATTAGCCGACTGACCGGGAAAAGTCGACTGACCTAAATAATCATTCGGAGACTTAACTGGGATAAATAGGGATGGAAATTTGATATTCCACATCGATTTGAATTTCAAAATCCAAACAATTTAATCTCTATTTAAACTTGTCAACCCTATACCTAAGATAAGAATATATTCGATATTTTTTTAACTGTTAGAGGAGAATAAAATAATCAACCGCTGCGGCACAGCACTATTGGCCACGCTCAAGAGTCACCGCACTAACGTTGACAGTTGAAGTTTGACGTAACGGTGACACTGACAGCTGTCATCGAGTTCCCGCCGATTATCACTTTTTCTCTCCCTCTGGTATGGGATTCACGCCACTCTTAGGAACAGAAACTTATCTTAACTTATAACCCAAAACTTACTTAGATACTTTTTTTGTAAATAAATACATTATTATACATAGAAAACACCCAGACCAATTCAAAAAGACATGTTCATGAAAACAATTTGTATTGTGCGGGAATCGAACCTTGGGTGGTCCTTTGGCTCAAAACGCAGAGGTCACTACCAAATGAGTCATCGAACTTGAAGTAGGTAATAAAAGAAATGCCGAAAGTTTCTTTTTCCTAAGCCATAATATCTTTACTCTATAATACAACAACCTAATTTTAGTTACGACCAGGATTTACCCGAATTTGGTCTAACATTAGATTTGGGAAGGTGCATTCCCTAGAGAACACGGCCTATAACGACTTTGTCTATGCCTACCGTAGTGTAAGGAGTTTTCACGGAAAGCGCGTTAGGGTGCGGTTCTACTGGGTGGAGCGGAACAGAGTTGCGATTCATCACACTCATGGCAAGGTAAAAGGGAGGTAAAGGGGATGTAAGGGAGCGACCGAACAGCTTTTCACTCCAAGCCAACCTCACCTGCCCATGGTGCACCCTGCTGAATAACAAACGAGGCGCTGGCAACCGACAGGTGGCGGTTTAGCCATCACAATTGAAGGCGTAGCTAAATACCACAGGCCGATGACGGGCAGCAGGGTCACCGGAGCGAGAAGCTACGCCCTGCGATCGCCAACCCGCCTGCCCAGCGTGGCGATTATGGGTATATCTTCCAGATGTTTGCCCAAAGTGGCGAACAACTGGAGAGGCCTATGTCCAGCAGTGGACTGCAAATAGGCTAATGATGATGGTAAGGTAAATTAGCATGGCTAGAAATCTTGTACCTAGACGACGCTGTTAGGCAAAGCGTGCCATGTCTTGGGTTATTTATTACTTAGGTCCATCGCTTTATCTAAGTATATCTATACCTATAATAAATCTTTAGAGTAGTCAATTCTGTACATGAAATATATTTTCAAAATAACTATCAAGGTGATTAGTGATCAATACTGATGCCAAAAATGCAATCAGTAAAATTTTTGTCTGTCTGTCTGTATGTTTGTTATAGAAACAAAAACTACAGGGCGGATTTTTGCGAAACTTGGTACAATTATTTTTCATACTCCTGGTTAGGTTGTAGTATACTTTTCATCGCGCTATAATCAATAGGAGCAGAGCAGTTATGGGAAGTGTTGGGAAAACGGGAGAAATTTTCATCTGTATGTATGATCACACATCACGCGAAAACTATCGCGTATCTACCAGAGGACTTTTACAGGCCACTCGAGCCACAGCGATGGCTGATCATGATGAATTTTCGTGTGAAAGAGTAACCAACATCTATCTATTCGTCCAAACCTACTTTCGCATTTATAGTAGGTAGGTACAATAAATAAATAAATTACAGATAATATCACACACATTGCTCCGATCCCAAAGTAAGTAGCTTAAGCACTTGTGTTATGGGTCTCAGAACAACGAAGGTACCACAAGCCACAAATACCTATCTACTTAAATACAAATATGAACACCCAGACACGGAACAAACAAAAACTACAATATTAGGAAGAACCAAAATCAGTACATGTACTTCAAAATTTCAACTCGGAATTTCTCCACGAAATTGATTAAAACATCACATGAAACGAAAAAAAGTCAAGTTAAACTGCAGACAGCAATCAGGCGATGGAAAAATTCAATTTAACCCGAGTCTGCATCTTCGTTTCCTATTAGATTATGCACACACAGATCACGGATTGATTAAACTCGCTCATGGCGCCAACTGTGCTAAACTTATGCATTAAAACACACTGGGTGCGGCTACGCGGCGTAAATCTCCACCGCAACGGTTTTTAAACGGTTTGTATGAAGTCTCTTTTTCTATAGTAGCTCCACATAATGGCTTCCTACGCCTGATGGCGAAAGAGAAGCCTCGACTACCTGCCGGCTGCCACCGCCATGACTTCCCAACCCTAACCCCCCACGAGCTCCGGAAACCACTGGAAGAAACACGACCCGGAGGTCATTTGGCTGCGGTATTCTAAAGTTAAGGGCTAGGCTACGGGGACGCGCGACCGGGCAATTTTCAATTGGAACGAGATGTAGGTACGTACGATGATGAAAAACATCAGCCGGTATTAGATTAAATAAAATAATTATTCCTAGCACTCGCCATGATATACTTAAACGGTAAAAACACACAGAGATAAAGATAAAGAGTCCAGCTTGTTTGAAAGTTCTTGATCGTCAATGATTCAAGCCGCTCTACGCTCGGTACGGTCGAATGGAAGGAGTTTAATTGGGGTGCCTCGACCCACAGTTGAGAACAAATATTCCATATGAGGCAAGGCCTATGGACTAAAAGATCCTGGATTGAAATTACGGGTACTTTTGTGGTATGACTGATATAAACAATACGCATGCACAACAAAGTATTTAATCTGCGCCCAGAATCGCGGCGGCTCCGCGTCCGGTGTGTTTTCTCACTTTTAATGCGCGATTAGATTTCCCGTTTTCTCATGTGGTGAGCGAAAATCAAGTCTTCTTATGGTAACTGAATTCAAATGCGAAGAAAATAATGTACTTTTAAGTAGTACCTACTTATAGGCAATACCTACCTTAGGTAGAGAGACCTTTGTCTAAACGTTGTCGAATCGAACATAATAATAATTTGTGGTATCTATAAATTTATTTATTGCAGAATAAAGTAATGTACAAAAGGCGGACTTAATGTTAAATAGGCAGTCAACCATTGGACTTAGCAGAAACTGATTTTAATAGAAAGTTTCAGTTTAATAGAAAACAAAACCTTAAAAAGAAAAGAATAAACATTTTTGTTGTTTTTCGAGAACCTAAATATCCATCCAAACAAACCTTTACATTCATAAGTTAAATTCTATGCTATTCTATGAATCTATTTGAGGCTCAATAACTCAGTACACTTAGCTATCTAAAACAAAAACAAAATTTAGCTTTATCTCCAGTGAATAAAAACGGTATTTATATTTATTGCAGTAAGACAAACTTTAGGTTTCCGGTTCGCCGCATTCGTATGCAAATCCGTTGCAATCCTGCAGTAACGAGCAAGAAACAAGAGAGGAGCATTTAGTCTTAAGCCACGACTCTGCGAAAGGGTTTAGTTGGTGTCGCGTATACATTTACCTATATTAAGTATATTCTACGTGCATTCACCGGCACCCAAGCGAGCCACTAGTATAAATAAATAACCCAAGACATGCCACGCTGGGCCACACAGCGCCAACTAGCCCCAAACTAAGCCGAAGCTTGTACTATAGGTACTAGACAACTGATAAACTTACTTAGATATATTTTTTTTGTAAATAAATACATATTATACATAGAAAACACCCAGACCAACACAAACAGACATGTTCATGCACACAAATGTTAGTAATGTGTGGGGATCGAACCCACGACCCTTGGCTCAGAAAGCAGAGGTCACTACCAATTGAGCCACCGAGCCTGTCATCATATTGCCTCTGTATGAAGGTACCCCACTCACACTGTATTGGTCTGGGTGTTTTCTATGTATAATATGTATTTATTTAAAAAAAAAATTATCTAAGTAAGTTTATCAGTTGTCTAGTACCCATAGTACAAGCTTCGGCTTAGTTTGGGGCTAGGTGGCGCTGTGTGGCCCAGCGTGGCATGTCTTGGGTTATTTATTTTATTTATTTATTAATATTTAATGTTTCAAGTATTAAAAGAATATTTCAATAGCCAGTGTGCTTTACTTCAATTATTAATAATCATTTAAATCTTTTTGCATATTACAATCAAAATATTGACACTGTATGAATGTACCCCACTGTATGAAGCTGCCCCTTTTCCCCTACGCCCTTTTTCCGTGTGACGGCAGTATTCATCTCTGCCGCAAAATTCAAAACGACAGCTGACATGCCGCATATAATCAAACTTAACAACACTTAGCCGCATGTTTAATAACAAATTGAGCTCAAGGCCACATCCCGCTGTCATTGTTTTAATTAAGTCATCCCTTATTCATTACTGTGTAATGACGCAGGATATGAAATTTGAAACGAACTCGAGGAAGTCATTTGGGCGTCTCGCTCCGACGGATATAATTAACTTTATTTATAACTAGCTGTGCCCGTGTCTTCGTCCGCCTTTTACAAAAAGAAATTAAATTAAGTAAACATTTTTAATAGCATAAACATAATACTTTGTTTTACTTTAATATTACAAAATAACAAATATAAAAAGAACCATCTTTCAAAAAGTTATTTTTAGCTAAAACTGAAAACAACAGTGTACTTAACAAAATGCAAAGTAAACGCTTACAAGACGTGGAAATAATGAATTTGGCGGTGTGACGGAAACGCGTTAATGTGGCCATATCTGCCAGTCATCCCCTGAAGCAGGGGTTCCCAAAGTGTGCACTACTGCGCCCTGGGGGGCCCTGGATGTTCTATTATTGGTAAAGATGGGAAGAGGGAAAAAAAAATCTTTAATTATACCTCTCAAAGTTTTTACGTTTGACTGTACCTACTAAAATAATAAATAAATAACCCAAGACATGCCACGCTGGGCGCATATCGCCATCTAGCCCCAAATTAAGCCGAAACTTGTACTATTGGTACTAAACAACTATCAACTTACATAGATCAGATACTTTTTTTGTAAATAAATACATATACATAGTATACAATTGAACCCACGACCCTTGACTCAGAAGGCAGAGGTCACTACCAAATGTGCCCTCAAGCCAGTCGAACCAGAGGCCCTACTATAGAAAACGAAAACGATCGTTCGTTGAACGGATCGCGTATTTTTGCCCCATAAATCTCTCTCATTTGTCCCTCCCGTGTTCATTTAAATTGATATAAATATCAATTAAATTGTTGAAAATCGACGTTGACGAATTTTAGTTCGTATATTCGAACACGGGAGGGACAAATGAGAGGGATTTATGGGGCAAAAATACGCGATCCGTTCAACGATCGTTTTCGTTTTCTGTAGTAGGGCCCCAGTACTGTTAAGCAAATAATTCTTATTTATTAATGAACGAGCCAAATCGTCGGAAGAAAATATTTAAAATTCATAGATCCGGCAACTGGACGACCAAGTGCTTACCATCAGGCATCACCTGATGGTAAGCAATCGACACCGCCCATGGACACCCGCAACTCAAATCGAGTTGTGGGGTCGCTGCCGGCCTTTTAAATATGAATAAGCTCGTCAAGCCCAAGTCGTGGCTGTTCGGAAAGACTGTCGCAGGAAAGTTAGTTCCACAAAACCGAGGCGCGAGGCAAGAAGTTCCTCATAAAGCGCACACTCGAGGGTCGCCAACCATCACATACGGGGGAGGAGGGTGACATAGGGGGCAAACGGGCTTGAAAGTCACCTGATTGTAAGTGATCACTTCAACCCATAGACACCGCAACAACAGGGGAGTCACGAGTGCGTTGCCGGCCCTTGAGAAATCTGTAGGCTCGCTTTTTGAAGATCCCTAAGTAGTATCCATTCGGGAAAGTTTTCCTGCCTTCCCTTTGCATCTGGCCATCAAAGGGCAACAAGAAGCCGTTATGAAGTGCCTACTACTACTAAGTTGTAGCCATATTGTAGCCAAGTCTTCTTATAACGAGGCTGTATATGAAAGGTTGACAACCTATTCCCTAATGTGGGGGTATAAATAGCCTTTTGTTTGTGTAGCGTGCGTCTGTGAAAACGACTTCGGCTTTTAAAATGACGCATTTAAGGGATGGTGACTCCGTTATAATGTTTTGTTTGTTTTTTGGTAAATACATTTGGCGAGCTTGGTTGAGGAAGTGCTTACTATACAACGTTTTAATGAAAAAGAAGTGGGGCCGCCCTTCCGGGAAAGGACCTCCACCCTATAGAATACTGCAGCCAAATGACCTCTGTGCATGTCTGTTTGTATTGGGTGTTGAGTATGTATTGAATAATACCTATATATTGATGTACAAAAAAAAGTATCGAAGAAAGCTTATCAGTTGTCTAGTACCCATAGTACAAGCTTCGGCCTAGTTTGAGGCTAGATGGCGCTGTGTGGGCTATTTATTTATTTCATTCTTGTCGATCTGTATAGTACCTAACTACGAGTATTTATGCAATCGTCAACCCTGGTACTAATTAATCAAAGCGTTTTAGATCATATAGCTTGTTCCAACTTAGCTACAGATTAGGTACTAGCTGGGCTAATTAAGCAAACAGTACAAGTTGTGTTCTCGGCAAGTTCGATTCATTAATTACAGTGCAAACTTCTGGCACCCCTGGCCGAAACTTGTTGTGTTAGCTCAAACTTTTCTATTACTACAGCTTCAGATAACACGTGTTAGATGTTGGTATTTATAGTTGGGGGATGAAACAACAAGAAAACTAAATATGTATGTGGTCTATGTAACCGGCAGCGGTTCTGTCAATACCGTATAATATCTATCATCTTTATAATAAATCTGTAGAGGTCAATTCTGTACATGAAATATATTTTCAAAATAACTATCAGGGGGTGATAGTGATCGATACTGACGATGAAACAAAAACTACCCGACGGATTTTAACGCAACTTGGTAAAATTATTCTTCATACTTACTCCTGGGCAGGTTATAGTATACATTTCATCACTCTACAATCAATAGGAGCAGAACAGTGAAGGGAAATGTTAGGAAAACGGGAGAAATGTTTACCTGTATGTTTGAACGCGTATCACTCAAAAACTACTGCATGGAATTGAATGCGGTTTTCACCAATGTATTGCTAAAGGTCTAACTTAACATTTAGGCATTTTATGTAAGTCTGTTATTTTTGGAACCAGATTTCCACGCATGCGACGCCGCTGGCACAGCTAGTTATACATATACGAGTATAATGCCTTAGCCGTACGAGTAAACCTCGCTTGTTATTCAGCAGGATGTGCCACGGGCAGGTGAGGATTGTTTAGAGCGAATAAATGAAAAGGAGCTACATCCCCTACACCCCGTCCAGTCATCACTGCTGTAGTCAACATACTGTTAGCCATTACCTGGGTTAGACTAAGTAAGACCTGTTTAAAATACCCCTACCTCCCATTCCGCTCCTATAAAATCTAAAGGCAAAAATGGGCGAAAAGCGCTAACGAGTCTGCGAGCCGCACAAAGGGAGTTGACGCCTTTTGTATCGGACCATATTTTGGGGATCCGCTAAAGAATAATTTTTAATTTGAATTTTTTTTCTAAGCGAATCTGTTTTCCTATACATCGATGTAGGAAGTAAATATCAATTAGAAATATTTATTCATAGGTATATAGATAGGTCATCACAACAATACATCGACAAAAACATAAAATACTTACATTACGATCAAATGAAATAAAAGAAAGAAAATACACAAAAAAAAAAGGAAAAACCCAAAAAAGGACAATCTTAAATTCGAAACACATGTGCAAACATCTGGAGGCTTTGCCCAAAATCGTCACATTGAATAGAATAGAAAAGATCCCGTCATCGGCTTTTAATACTTAGCTACGCCTTCAGTCGTGATGGTTATACCGTGACTAGTCAGTTGCCAGAGCCTGGTTTGTTATTCGGTAGAATGCACCACAGGCAGGTGATGGTGACTTGGAGCGAAGAGATGAGGTCCTTCCCTTACATCCCACGATAGTGACCGTTACTATTTTTTTTCTCCATCTAATACCACACGTAAATTAATTCTTCTAAATCTACAGAACCCTTTACCCTCTCTCCTACCTCTCCGTAACGCCTCAATGGTTCCGTGACGCCGCTAATACGGAATCGTTTTCGGAATAATTTCGGCCCCACAATAGCACCGGGCCAACGCCTTCTGTACCGTCAGCAAATAATATGTACATATCTATACTTATAATAAATCTGTAGAGAGGTCAATTCTGTACATAAAATATTTTTTCAAAATAACTATTAGGGGGTGATAAGTGATCGATACTGATACCAAAAATGCAATCAGTAAAATTTTTGTCTGTCTGTCTGTCTGTCTGTCTGTCTGTCTGTCTGTCTGTCTGTATGTTCCTTATAGAAAAAAAAACTACTGAACAGATTTTGACGAAACTTGGTACAATTATTCTTCATACTCCTGGGCAGGTTATAGGATACTTTTCATCACGCTACAATCAATAGGAGCGGAGCAGTGACGGGAAGTGTTGGGAAAACGCGAGAAATTTAAACCTGTATGTTTACGCGCATTACGCAAAAACTACTGCATAGAATTGAATGCGGTTTTCACCAATGTATTGCTAGAGGTCTAACTTAAAACTTAGGCACAAGGTATAGATGGGTATTATATGGAAGTCCGTTATTTTTGAAACCCGATATCCACGCGAGCGACGCCGCTGGCACAGCTAGTATAAAGTAAAAAAAAATATTATTATGTACTTGTAAAGAGAGGTAGGGCATAGCGAATCTTCGCTCGAATTGAGCCGTCCGTCCGGTGAAGGACCTACACCCTATAGAATACCGCTGCCAAAATTATGATCGTGTTTCTTCCGGTGAGTAGGGTTACCGGAGCACGTGCGGTGAGCGCTGCATTAGCAGCCGGGAATTAGAGTTGGGCCAGCATATATTCTAATATTCTAATCAACCGAGTCTAGTGGGATAGTAAATAAATAACCCAAGACATACCACGCTGGGCCACTCAGCGCCATCTAGCCCCAAACTAAGCCGAAGCTTGTACTATGGGTATTAGACAACTGATAAACTTACTTAGATACATTTTTTTTTTGTAAATAAATACATATTACATAGAAAACACCCAGACCAATACAAACAGACATGTTCATGCACACAAATGTTTGTACTGTGTGGGGATCGAACCCACGACCCTTGGCTCAGAAGACAGAGGTCACTACCAATTGAACCACCGAGCCAGTCAAGTCTATGCATGGCCAGTGGTAACTGACAGGTGACGGTGCTTGTCGCTGCGACTTCGACTCCTATTTCGCTTTCCATCAGGCGTAGGGAAGCCATTATGTGGTGCGACTATAAAAAAAAAGTTACCTACTAATTATTTATTTATACGTTATGAGAAGACTATTTTTTTGGTTGCTGGTATAAAAAAATTATGGACGTTGACAATCACATTTTTTTGTACAAGTACGACAGGTTTTTACCCTTACGAACTTTTTTTTTATGAACGCGGAAGAGAAGCCCAAAACAATGCAGTATCGGAGTATAAAATTGCTATGTCACTTAAACATCTTGAAAATCTGTAGCTGTGTAGAGTTGTGGCGTCACTAAGTATTTTTTTACTGTATAGAGTAAATCAAAAAGTTCTTCGGAGCATAATATTATATGCTCTCGCCTCTCGGCTCTGAAACTGTACGGACGTGTCGTTGAGTTGTGTAAACATCTGTAAATTAATTTTGGTTGCCCTGAGACTTCGCCCCGCGAGACTGCGCATCTGGTGTGTCTGCGTGGTCCCTGCCTCCGGAGTACCCGATGGTCGCGCGCCGTTCTGGTGAGTCGCCGAAACTTTTTGCGCGCCCTCCGAGATTTGAACCGGCGCCCCCACGCGTCGCGACCGACGTGCTGTGCCACTGTACCAGGAGATCAGTGTGCTGCCGCGACGAAATTTATCATCACTAAGTCTTTGCTCCGAGGGTGCTTACTCATTGCTGTTGTAATACTGCATATAGAAACAAAAACTGTAGTAATAATTATTTTATATTATAACCGGCTTATACTATGTCCGTGCAACGATCACCACCTAGTCAAGTCTCTCAAACAACAAATACTGATATTCCAAGCTCAACTAATCAACAGAGCTCTGAGTCTGCATTGAATATAATTAACCGAGTTGGTTACACCGACCACTGCCTCAACGTAACAAAAAGACAAAAACGCACACTTGATGACATAGGAGATGAAACTAATCCCACGTTATCAGTTATCAAAGCGTATTTGGCCGACTTTAAGCAGCAACAGGACTATAAGTTCGAAGCACTGAATGCTACCTTACAAACTATAATGATGCAAAACCAACAAATTCAGAGTGCCGTGGATCTCCTCAACAGTCGACATGACGACCTGGTACTCAAATTTAATGGTCTCCAGCTTGAAAATAGTACGATCAAGGAGCGAATGGCTTCACTAGAAAGTCAATTAGATAGGTTTGAAAGAAACGCCTGTAGCACAAGTATAGAAGTTCGAACTGTGCCGAGACGTGAAGGACAAAATAAACATACACTATCGGAAATTATTTCTGGTTTGGGTGACACTCTTGGTTTGGAAACCCCACTGAGGCCTGACGAAATCAAGAACATCTATCGATCAAAATCAAATTCCATAGTAGCGGACTTCACTACAGCGAGACGCAAGGAAGAGATTATCTCGAAATACCGAAGCTTTAACAGGCTACAAAGGGAAAACAAAAAACCGCTATTAAATACTGGACACCTCAGTATGTTTGCTTCGGAGCCCCCGCAACCAATATATGTCTCTGAATCCCTTACAACTAAGGCCAAGCGTCTGTTCTATGTCGCGCGCGAACAAGTCAAAGCCAAAAAGGTATCGACAGCCTGGACTTCATTTGGAACAGTATATATTAAGAAAACATACGAATCACCGCCGATCCGCATTGATAATGAATCTGATCTCCAACAGTTTGTAATATGACTATATGAATATTATTTTTGTAGTAAATTAAGTCATTTCCTACACGTACACAGTATCTGTCTTAAAGTCTATGTCGTAAAACTACATTGTAACATCATGTCTAGTTATAGATATTATTATTTAAACATCACACTCACACACCTTACACTCTACAACAATCACACAGCACCACATCCTTATTATACCAAAACAAATACTTATAGCAAGCATCCCCAAAGTTCATGGCAGTTACATTATTTATCGCACAAATCCCACATACAAACGCATATATCCAATAATAGCAAATTACGACCTCCCAATGAGTCGCGTCGCTTGTCAGGTTTTCTTATTTACTCTTATTTCCTTTGTATGCCCCAATGTCTCGTTGAATTATCCGTTACATCAAAAGGGGTATACCTACCTATATGTAAACTGGCAGGCAGCTAACTGTTAAAACTGTTAGATGCAGACTAGCTTGACAATTGATCGCGATCTGGACTCGTTACAAGTTGCTAAACAAATCATATGCGATGCGGATGATATAGTGAAGCACATTGACCAATCAAATAACTCGTTGAATTTACTATCACAAAACATTCGTAGTATAAATTGTAATATGCCAAATTTTATGACCCTGTTACAAAGAACTAACGTGTCTTGGGATGTGCTTGTGCTTACGGAATGCTGGCTACCTACTTCTAAGTGCATACCAAACATAGATAATTACTGTAGTGTCTCAACAACGTTACACAAAAGTCAAAATGAAGGAGTTGTCATATACCACAACAAAAATCTAAAAGTTTCATATGAGGAGCCCCCGCTAACTGATGCCAATTGCCTACTACTAAAATTGCAGTCTGGCACTTGTATCCTTGGTATATATAGACCACCCAGTCAGATCAATACCGATAACTTCTTGAACTCACTTGAAATTCTACTCTCAAAACTAAGCACTTATAAAACCATAATTGTATGTGGAGACATCAACATTGACATCGTCCCCAATACTCCTGACAAACGTTCCCATGAATACTTAAGCCTATTGTCCTACCATGGTCTCCTTCCGGGCCACACAACTCCAACCCACGGACGAACATGTCTAGACCACATGATGGTCAAAACTAAATGCGATGCAATCTGCTTTATATCGGAGACATCTCTTACGGATCACGAAAGTGTAGCTATCAATTTGAATTTAAATATGAATCAGAATTATAACAAAACTAGAATTAAGAAAATAGATTATGAATCCTTAGACATTGCTATGTACAACTTAAACCAACAGAGCATCATGGACTGCACCGACACAAACGTAGCTGCAAATATTTTAATAAAAAACATCAATGAAGCTATCAAAATTAACACCAAGCTCATAATAACACCGCGGAAAAAACGTATCAGTAAACCTTGGATCACAAAACAGCTACTAAAGTGCATGAGGAATCGTGACAATCTTTACAAAAAATTAAAAAAAGACCCTACCAACGAAATACTTAAAACTACCTACAAGCGATACAGAAATTTCTGTAACTCTATTTTGAAGAAAGCAAAGAATAAATACGAAAAGGAAGAAATAGATAAAAACAAAAACAATAAAAGGAAACTCTGGGAAGCGATAAAGAATATCAGTGGCGCAAATAAACAGCATGATCATTCACCTAACCTCATAAATTCGAGCGATCCCAGCCAGAGTCTGAACGATGTCAACAACTTCTTCGCCAGCGTTGGTAGGGAACTAGCACAACGAAACGGGGCCATACAACCTTACGATAGAAACCGCCATAAAAATCCTGTGGAACCATCTTCACAGTGCTCGTTTGCTTTTCTGCCAACTTCTGATGAGGAAGTTTTTAAAATTATCCAAGGTCTTCGTGAGAATTGTGCGGTGGGCACGGATCATATTTCCTGTGGTATACTCAAAAGATACGCGCACTATGTAAGCGCCCCCATTTCTCACATATGCAACCTTTCACTATCGACGGGAGTCTTCCCTCACGCCTTTAAGGCAGCTCTCATTAAACCTATCCATAAAGCAGGGGATAAGACAATCGTTGGCAACTATAGACCTATCTCCATCTTACCAGCTATGTCTAAGATCCTAGAGCGCCTAGTGAATACTCGACTGGTGGATTTTCTGGAAAAAAAGAATCTTCTTTCCCCCTCCCAATTTGGTTTCCGTCGTGGTAGGTCCACTGATCAAGCTGTTCACGAGCTAATCACAAACATAATCTCTTCGCTGGAGAAGAGAAGGAAATGTTTAACTCTCTTTATAGATTTGGCCAAGGCGTTCGATACGGTTTCGATTCCCCACCTATTACACAAACTCGAATGCATCGGTGTCAGAGGCCTTCCTTTAAATTTCTTCCAAAGTTATCTGAGCGATAGAACACAAAGAGTCAGGATCTTGGACAGGGTTAGCGACGAGTGCTGTGTGGATTATGGCGTGCCGCAGGGCAGCATATTGGGGCCGACACTATTCTTGGTTTACATTAACGAGCTATGCCAGATGAAACTAAATGGAGCGAGAGTGATCACCTTCGCTGACGATACTGCCCTTTTCTTTGAGGCTGATACATGGGAGGATGTGTTTGGTCTTGCACAGGCTGGTTTCACAGAAGTTGCCAAATGGCTTTATTGCAATGTGCTCACGCTGAATGTCGCGAAAACCAAATACATGACCTTTGCCCTACGAAGTGATCACCACCCTCCACCTCAACTTACAATCAAAGCGCACACCACATATTGCAGTAATCTCTCACAGTGCTCCTGCCCCGAGATAGCTGAAACGGACACCTTTAAATACCTGGGTATCATTATCGACCGAACGCTAAGCTTCAAATCACACATTCACTCACTGGCAACCAAATTAAGGAAACTGATATACATTTTTAGGTCTCTTAAAAGTGTATCTAATAGATACGTCATCAGGATGGTCTTTAACTCCATTTGCCAGTCACTAGTTGACTATTGTATAACCGCATGGGGTGGAGCTGCCAAAACACTTCTGATAGAGGTTGAGAGAGCGCATCGTGCTGTTCTAAAGGTTAGTGCTGGACTTCCGTTTCGTTTCCCTACCGAGGAGCTCTATAAACTCTGGGACCTGCTAACGATCAGGCAATCCTTCATACTGCATACCATATTGAAGCAACACTCTCAGATCAAGTATGACCCTGACTTAATGTCAAAAAAACGCAGGAAAGACATAGTTTGCCATTCTCAGCGCAAAACTACTGCTCTTTCACACAAATCCTTCTCTTATCTTGGCCCTTATCTTTACAACAAAATTAATAAACAACTCAACATATATCCGCTAAACACTTTCCATTGCAAAAAAAAGGTTATATGTTATCTAAAATCGCTGAATTACCAAAACACAGAAAATTTCCTAGTACAATTAAAATAGCATTAAATCACATAAAAAAAAAAAAAATTTCATTGTCGAGTCACGCCTTACCACATCAGGTATTTATTTATTGTATGAGAAAATGCACTAAACGCCTAGCCTACCGCCCCCGGCACGGGCAACACCCTTGTTAATGCCTACAAGCTTTGCTATCACAGACACAAACACATGACACACACCATACACAGTCTTCACCACACTTACTACACAACATACACACACTCCATAACACCCTATAACTCTAGAATACTATTAAAATTTAATTTTTTGGAATTATGTTAATTATTTATTTATTTTCTCGAATGCTGAATGATATAATGTAACAATTCCTATGTTGTATTAATCTAAGACATTAACAACGAAATGTTCTGTACAAAGCTCTATTTCCCTTAACTGCGGGAGCCCTGGTGACCTGTAATACAGGTTTATCTAATACCTACTTCAGGCACCAGTCTCTCACGATGACAGGGGTCTGAGTTTGGTTCTCTAAGGTTAGAACTAGTTAGCCTTAAGACGCCTTTATATTGTGAGAGAGAATAAATGATTTTTATTATTATTATGTAGTCTCTTTTGGATTTCACGGGAAGGTGTCACCCCTCCCGGTCCTTTGGAAGGCTTGCATGGGGGCACAGGCCCAACACGTAGAGGCCCCTTGAGACAATTTAATATGTGTATGTGAGATGGGATACACAGGCCGGGCATTACTTCTGAGTGCCCCAAGATGACACACTCAATAGTAATACCCGGCGAGTGCAGCACTATTGCGTTAAGATGGGTAACTAAAACTGGGACTATTGAATGAGGTTCTTGTGGGCAGGATATCTGGGCTATGGGGTGAGATAACGGTCGCCTGCCATTTCAATATCTCACAAATTAAAATTTAGACAGGTGGTGACTCGCCGGCCACTAGGTGGGCCCCCCAAATTAGCCACCAGACTGGGCGGCAAGGGGGCAACACTGGCGTGGCTGGCTAAGGGTGTAGAGAGGTGTACACCGGTTTCTGGATCGCGGTAATCCGGTCAGCCGTTCCCCGTTATTACGTAGGTTGAGCACTTCCACCCTTTCAAGCATATAGCTCCTGCGCTCCACTCTGGACGGCCAACGAAGGCAAGCCAGAGGTGGGGGAAAGATGGTGTGTTCCCCCGGGAGGTCTCGGGTCCGTGGTGTCGCCACACACCAACAGCTGGCCACAAGCTGCCCTGCGGAGACTGACTGCACTGCTGGGAGTTGTTGCTCTTCATGGTGCGAAGCTCAGCAACTCCCAACAGCGGGCGATGGGGTCGTCACTTCCCTACGCGCTTATTATTATTTTTCGTTTATCTTTTGATATTTCTCAGCTGCAATAGCTGGTAACATAGATGCCATTTACGGGCAGAGCCAAGTAAATGGCATACGTTTTTATTAGTTTGTTGGAGGTTCGGGTTGATGGTTATTTTCATCTAACTGTAGAAATTTACGTACTATACGGCAAGTGTTTAATATTGCGGCTTTTTGTAGTTGTATGTAGGTTGTGGGTTTTAAGTCTATAAGTTTTAAACTATGGTGAAGATAATTTGGGATGACGCCTGTGGTTGAAATGACTAGGGGAACAATATAAACTTTTTGTTGTTTCCAAATTCTGGTGATTTCATCCTTGAGATCTGCGTATTTATGAATCTTTTCAGTTATTGTTTTTACCAGGTTATGGGTGTTGGGTACAGCAATGTCAATGAGGTAAGTAATTTTATTAACTTTGTCTTGTAGGGTGATGTCAGGGCGGTTGTAATGTATAGTTCTATCAGTTAATATTGCTCGGTCAAAGTATATTTTATGAGTACTATTTTCGAGTATTGAATTTGGTGTGTACTGATAATATGGTGTGCTTTTATCTGGAATAAGTTGATGTTTTACTGCAAGTTTTTGGTGTATGATGTTTGCTATTTGATTGTGTCTGTGGGTGTAGTCAGTCTGTGCAAGGTTTGGGCATGCTCCAGTTATATGCTGAATATTTTCCGCATGGATGTGGCACTTTCTACATCTGTCGTCTGTGATTGTGGGATCTTTTATGATATATTTCCTGTAATTTCGTGTGTTAATGATTTGGTCCTGGATTGCAACCATGAAACCTTCGGTCTCCGGAAACAACGATCCTATTGTAAGCCATTTATTAGATCCTTCAGAATCTATGTGTGGTTGTTCCAGATCATGGGGATGCCTACCGTGTAAAGCTTTTTTCTTCCATTGCTCCATTAGTGTTTGTTCTGGACTAACTCTTACATCTGATATTGTGTTTGCTTCAAGATTCAAAGGGGTATAGTTATGATCATTATTTACCGTAGCTTTATGAATGACACTGTTTACGGCTTTTTGATGGAAAAATGTTTTAAGGTTAGCAATTTGGTTTTCCCAGTGTGTCTTTAAGCTAATTAGGCCTCTCCCGCCCTTTTGTCTACTTAGTGTCATTCTTTCTATTGCAGATTTAGGGTGATGATAATTAATTATTATTATTATTATTATTATATGCTCCGAAGAACTCTTTAATCGAGCGCGGAGCGAGTCCCACATCGGGCAGCGAACTGCATTTCTCCCTGGTGAAAGACAAAAAAAGGTAGCACACAATATTATGAAGTTTTAAAATACCTGAAAACTGTCACAAAATTCTGATCGTGTTTTTTGCCGACCATAGTCTCCATCTCTTTTAGCATTGAAAGTGCCGAATATGGAAAAATGTCTGGCTCGATAACGTTTTAACGGGATCTTTATAAAATTCTTAGCCATTATAGAAAATATTATTGAATTAATCCTGTCTTTTTATAACGCAATAATAAATTTATACTTGACATTGATCTTCAGTTATGCATTAATATAATACCTAAAAATTTGCTCGTTTATTCCCGATGTCCCCACCATTTGTTCACCACTAGTGGACATCGGGAAAAAAGTTGCTATATCCCCCATTGGGGGCAACGCTATACAGAAATCCCGTTGGGCCCTGGTGGTGGACATCGAAACCAAAACAGTTCCTTTGTCCACCACTATTGTATTTGATATGAGATCTTCGAGACAACCTTAGAGCAAAGGATAGATTAAACAGAAGGGGTGAGGTGAGCTATCGACTGATGAAACAAATTATCAAACACTAGCTGTGCCGGCGGCGTCGCCCGCGTGGATATCGGATTAAAAAAATAACGGACTTCCTAAAAAAGAAATGATGCCTAATTTTAAGTTAGACTCTATAGCAATACATTGGTGAAAACCGCATTTAAATCCATGCAATAGTTTTCACGTGATGCGCGTTCAAACATACAGATAAAAATTTCTCCCGTTTTCCCCACACTTTCCTTCACTGCTTTGCCCCTATTGGTTTTAGCGTGATCAAAAGTATACTATGACCTGCCCAGGAGTATGAAGAATAATTGTACCAAGTTTCGTTAAAATCCGTTGAGTAGTTTTTGTTTCTATAACGAACATACAGACAGACACAGACAAAAATTTACCGATTTCATGTACAGAATTGACCTCTCTACAGATTTATTATAAGTAGCTATAGAAGATAAACTTCCACAACATTTTTACAAAATTTAATTATGTTACTGCAAAGCAACTAAGTCTACAGGTTTACGTTTCATATATTGCAATCTGGATTAAAGGAGTACAGTCGGCGGACGTAACGTGCTCGACGCGAATCCGCGTCATAACCGACTGAGGATCCGCCAAATGTATCCGCGTTAGGGCGTATCCATAGCGGTAATGATGAAGGATAATTTAAAACTAAACTTTTTTTTGCCGCGTATGGTAGACGAACGAAAGGGATGTAAGGGAGCGACCTATGATCTTTTCGCTCCAAGCCACCCTCACCTGCCCGTGGTGCATCTAGCTGAATTATTTTACCTTTATGTTACTCCATTTATTTGTTAAAACTAGCATGTATTGTTTTGCACTAATTTACGTATTTAAACGTATTTTCTTTCTTTTTGAATAACGAACGAGGCTCTGGCAACCGATTGGTGGCGGTATAACCAATCACAATTGAAATATCACGGGCCGATGACGGGCAGCAGCGTCACAGGAGCGAGAAGCTACGCCCTCCGATCGCCAACCCACCTTCTCGGCGTGGCTCCCTTACATCCCATACAAGAAACGCGATTATTTGGTCAAGATTATTATAATACTACCTCAACGGTACACGTATTGTGAATGCAGCTTATTCCCCATTTTCATTACACTCGCTGCCAATGCAAATGAGCCACTGTCGTGCTGATGTGATTGATATAACAATGAAGTGGGTATCACCGTAAGTTAAGTACATTATGGGCGTGATGCTGGACCATCTGTATGAAAATCTGACGCGCTCCAGTATTTCACAATTACTTCTTTTTATGAGCCTTTATGTAAGGGATGGGATGGGAAGGGATGTAAGGGAGCGACCTATAACCTTTTCGCTCCAAGCCATCCTCACCTGCCCGTGGTGCATCCTGCCGAATAACAAACGAGGCTCTGGCAACTTGACTGGTGGCGGTATAACCATCACGATAGAAGGCGTAGCTAAATATCACCGGTCGATGACGGGCAGCAGCGTCACCGGAACAAGAAGCTACGCTCTGCGATCGCCAACCCGCCTGCCCAGCGTGGCGATTATGGGTATATCCTCCATATGATTGCCCTACGTGGCGAACAACTGGAGAGGCCTATGTCTGGCAGTGGACCGAAATATAGGCTGATGATGATGAGCCTTTAAGTAACTTATTACATACATACTGAAATGGCAGCATGTATATCTACGAGTATAAGAATGATGGATAATCAAAAAATTTCCGCCTCAAGAGGTTAGTTACCTGTCAGTTGCCACTGCCATGCCGACCCAACCCTAACCCCCCACGAGCTCCGGAAACCCTACTCACTAGCAGAAACACGACCCGGAGGTCATTTGACTGCGGTATTCTATAGGGTGGTATCCTTCCCCGGACGGGCAGCTCAATTCGAGCGAAGATTCGCTATGCCCTACTTCTCTCAAAAGACTAACTGTTCTCTGTGGCTCTTCGTTTTAATTTAAAAAAATCTATTGGTTGCCTGTAGCTGTGCTTTAATGGACAACAGCTCTTACCCATAATAGGGAATATGCATGACTTTTTTTTATGGATTTATTGAGATCTTTTGTCTTCCAGATACATAAATATCGAAGAATTTTTAAACTATCTTTTCTATTAAGCGAGTTATAAAGCGTTAAAGTTATTGATTAGACAGAGAGATCCGATGCGGTAGTTGACGTCACGTACCGTAAGCGCCGTACTAACTCCATAGAAAAATCTGTTTCGCGAGAGAGAGACGGATATATTCACTTTCAATGACTGTATCTCGCCCATTTTTCAACCAATTTTGATTTTGTTTTCACTGTTCGTAGTAGATTTTGATCTATTTTACGATAAATTAGTAAATACCTGAAACTATTTTTCATGCATATTCCCTATTACACAACTGATGGATTAAATCCATCCAACCGTGTGCATATGAGCACATCTCATTGGCCATTTTCATTTCGTTTGCCCGCGAATCCGAATGCAGTCTGTCATTGCAAATTGATATTAAAATCCACCAACTGACTGACCATTTTGTGTTATTATCTACAATTAATTTTAAATATCAAGCATTATGGGGATGTAAGGAGCGACCTATCATCTTTTCGTGTTAAGCCAATCTCACCTGCCCGTGGTGCGTCCTGCCGAATAACAAACGAGGCGCTGGCAACCGTATGGTGGCGGTATAACCATCACGATTGAAGGCGCAGCTAAATACCACAGACCGATGACGGGCGTCACCGGATCGAGAAGCTACCCGCCTGCCCAGCGTGGCGATTATGGGTATATCCTCCAGATGTTTGAGTGACGAACACCTGGAGAGCCTATGTCCAGCATTGGACTGCAATAGGCTGATGATGACGATGACGATGAGAACTGATAAAGGCTTATGTCCAACAGAAGACGTCTGCAGGATGATGATCATGAAGGAAGGAATTGATTTCAATGCCCACTGTAATTATAACCCTTACTTATACGCAAGTACAGGTATTTACCAATCCATTGCGGCGTGTGCACGCACCTCATTGCCCATTTTCATTTCGCGCGCGCGAGCCAATGCAAATGCGCCGCTGTCATTGCAAATTGATATTAAAATGAAGTGTTTGAGCGCAGAGCGTGGTTCCACCTGTTTATTGTCCACTTTATAGTATTGGAAATGTATTTAAATTAATATCATTTTAATTAATGTGATAAATACTTGATAGTTTGTTAAAGGCTTGTGGCCATAAAAATCAGTCGGTCTTTTAGATTGTTGAAAAATAAAAGGCACGTATTTTTTCATTTTTAAATTAGACCAAAAGTGACAAAGGTGGCATATTTTCGCACGAAGTGAGATTAGAGTCCCACTCCTAAATTTTGATGCCTTGTATCTTTGTTATTTTTTGTCTAAATGAAAAAAGGAAAAATACGTGTCCAAAATATTTTTATTATCTAAAATACGGACTAAATATAATGTAATTATTGATCCCTAATGTTTAAAAGGCTTGTACAGCTTACTACCTTAGTCATATTATAATGTACTAGCGACCCGTCCCAGCTTCTCAACTATATAATAATACCTACTATATGCATACATCTATATATATAAAAGGAGAAACTGACTGACTGACTGACTGACTGACTGACTGACTGACATATCAACGCACAGCCCAAACGGCTAAACGTAGGCACTTGAAATTTGGAAGGGACGTAGCTTAGGTACCGTAGGGGTGCACTAAGAAAGGAATTCCCGAAATTCCCACGGGAACGGGAATTAGCGGGAAAATCCTTTTGTATGAAAAATCTAAACCGCTTAAGTTAGACGCTTGAAATTTGGCATGCAGGTACCTTAGTAAATATAAAGTTTAGTTATGGCTGTATTTTGAGAAATTCCCACGGGAACGGGAGTTAGCGGGAAAAAACTTTTGTATGTATAAATTTAAACACGCGGACGAAGTCGCGGGCAAAAGCTAGTATATTATATAATAAATACTTATATTATATTATATAATAAATACTATACACCTTCCTCTTGAATCCCTCTATTTAGTAAAAAAAAACCGCATCAAAATCCGTTACGTAGTTTTAGAGATATAAGCGTACATAGGGACAGACAGAATACAAAAGCGACTTTGTTTTATATTAGATAGTGATATAGGTACGCCTCATGTGTAGGCACAACTTACTTTAGTTACAGTTTACATCTACGTAAGTAGCTAATATAATGTAATTGAGTTTGACCAGACCTCAACTCCATTAAAATCTTGAGACAGAGTTTCTGTTCTATTTTTACTACACCCTGTGCTCATACAACTTATCCCATTAGGCCCTAACGAGAGTCTACCTAAGGGCTCGTACACATGACAACACTAGGTTGCGACGTCGCATCGTAAAAATCTCCGACGTATCGAAAGAACTGCGAATTGAATCGCATCGCGCATTACTGCGGTGTTACCCGAATCGCCCTGAAATCGCCAAACCGCCTGCCCAGCGTGGTGGTTATGGATATAGCCTCCAGTGTTTGCTCAAATTGGCGAACAACTGCCCCAGCTTTCGCGCCCTTCTCCCGATACCGGCCCGCGCATGGTCGCTTTTCCCCCCAAACATACGGGCATCTCCCAGCAACGCCCTGAGCCGAGGCTCAAGCCCCACAGGGGGCGCCCTCAGCAACGTTCCTTAAACTTTAGGTGTGAGAGCCTTCCACTCCCCCAACAGTCCGGTGATGATGACAAGGCCACCCTGGGCATCATCGTAGTCATTTAGAAAAAAAAGGCGAACAAATAGAGAGACCTATGCCCAGCAGTTGACTGAGATAGGCTGATGATGATGATGATGATGAAAGCTTTCTCTGTACGCGTCTTAATATAAACAACCATTTTGCCCAACCTGTTGAAAAACTTGGCTTGAAATAGAAACGAGTGCCTACTTATCATATATTTCTTATAAAACATGACAAATTGGACCCAGAGGATTCACGTAATTGATTGGTTATGATGAATTATTTATTACGTCTGGAAATACGAAAATATTTCGTCTTATCAATATTTTTTTCATTATTTATTCCGGTGCTTATTAAATTTCTGTTGAGTTTGCCCGCCTGCCAAGCGTGTTGATTAAGGCAATACCCTAAAATGACAATAGTCAATGGGGGAGATCTATGTCCAGCAGTGGACGATTGCTGGCTGATGATAATGATGAGACATGTACAGAAAAGAAATCTGTCAAAGAACGCCGTTGAATATTTCTCTTAATAATAACTGGCTGAGAACAGGGCCCCTACCACCAAAAACGAAAACGATCGTTCGTTGAACGGATCGCGTACTTTTGCCCCATAAATCCCTCTCATTTGTCAATCCAGTGTTCGAATATTATGTACGAATTAAAATTCGTCATAGTCGATTTTCATTAATTTAATTCATACCTATACATATTAGAACACGGGAGGGACAAATGAGAGGGATTTATTTTGCAAAAGTACGCGATCCGTTCAACGAACGATCGTTTTCGAGTTTGATGGTAGGGGCCCTGAACCTTGGTGAGCAACTACAGTTACTAAGTAGGGTTTAAGTGTTGTCACTCACTAAAAGAAAATACTTTACAGTCCCCTCACTCAGGTCAAACAGTGGAATAATAAAAGGCTTAAAGGCCTACCCAGATCAAACAACATTACGAAATCATGTCCCCGCAGAGACTGTACACGTACATAAAAATAATTGTTTTACTCACTGTACCAACATTTAATCCGGTTTGTTCAGAATACACGAACATTTTAATGTTGCCATTTATTTTGCTGAGCTATCAACCTAAGCTAATGTCGGTTGGCCATACAAATACACGTAATAGCGATCGTTATAGCTACAGAAATGTATTAAGGACTAGCTGATGCCTGCGACTTCGTTTGCGTGGACTTTATTAACGTTTGTTCAGGATTTAAAGTAAGATCACTCCATTTCATCATGATGGGTGTTGTAAAAGACGACCAAGGGAATATTAGAACACAGGCAGCAACGCCTTTTAAGAAAGGTAGGACATAGCGAATCTTCGCTTGAATTGAGCTCGTCCGGAGAAGGACCTCTGCCTGCCCTAGAGAATACCGCAGCCAAATGACCTCTGGGTTGTGTTTCTGCCGGTGAGTAGGGTTTCCGGAACTTGTGGGAGGTAAGGAATGGCCGTGGCAACTGACAGGTAACTGACCAGTTACTTGCCCGTTGTCACAGCAACTTGGGCTTCTCTTTCGCTTTTCATCAGGCGTAGGGAAACCATTATGTCGAGCTACTATAACAAAAACTAAAAAAAAAACGTTTACCCCTGGGTACAACTAAAACCTACTGTGGTCACCAACCCGCCTACCAAGCGTAATGACTGTGGCAAATTCCTTTAAAATGACAGCTGTCATTCGCGAGGCCTATGTCCAGCAGTGGACGTTTTCAGGCTCATGATAATGAGTCTTTTCTATTATAGTGTTAAAACATAATATGTTCTCCTGTAGGTACTGTTCTACTGTATTGTGTCTACTGTACTGTCTATGGTGTAAGTGACAGCTAAGCGAGGGTGAACAAAACTTCTCTCTGGTTAGAAACCGATTTTTTTTATATACCACTAAGCCTGATGTTAATCGGTTACCGCAGCCAATGGACGCCTGCAACTCCAGGGGTATTTATTACACGTGTGTTGCCCACCCTAACCCAGGCTGCCGATGCGGCACTCGACCCGGAAGGTCATTTAGCTGCGGTATTCTATACGATGGAGGTTATAACTGATATGTGTAGGCAGTAGACGCGGCGCCAAGGCTCTAACATTATCCTTATGTACTTAAAGTGCTTTCTAACTAAAATAAGAACTCCAATCAAGTAAAATCCAACAGTATCGAAGTTGGCAGCCATTTCGGCCGTCCGACTAATAGCGGTGTCTGCCGATGAGCAGGCGCGAAGGGCCGAGAACTTTAATGGAATAACCGTCGGAGCTCGTCGTGTGTACCGCGAGTTGCGGATAGGTGGGTATAGTGCAGTCAATGAAGCATTATAGGTCCGAATTTTTTTACTGTGAACCGAATTGCATACAATTTTGGGATTAGGTTCATATTACCATTAACTTCAAAAGTGAAAATGATTTGAACTCCGCCACCACCATGGGGGTGGTTGCCACCCCTTCTCGGGGGTCAATAGTTGTTTTTTCAAAATAACCTCGGATATCGATTGAAGATCTAATTTTAAGCAAAAAAGTTTCTATAAAGTTTCTCGAAAAATCTAATACTTTTCAAGTTATTGGCAATTGAAAATTCGCAAATTTTTCACGATTTTCATCAGTTTTTTTCAAATATCTCCAAAAATATACGTTTTATCGAAAATTTTATAAGGAACGAAACTGTAGCAGGTAAAAAAATGAACAATTTGGTTTTTTACAAAGTATTCTAAGTGCAATATTAAGCTAGATATTAAAGATCAAAGCCGTTTTTTATTTTATCTGAAATTTCATCGATGTAGTCAATGCCATCTAGCAGCGAGCAAATGCATTTTATGCTTTCTAATCGAAAAGGGTTTTGTAGTGCTTGAAATAAGCTTTAAAATGAGCTTTATCAAAAGTCTTTTGCACGTAAAATAAGTGAGCTATATTGCAAATAAGCGGAGCATCGAATGTTTTTTCTTTTCAATCAATGGGTTTAAATAAGTGCCATTTCCACCAAAACTAAAATTAATCATATTCCGCCTAGAATTAACTTTATTATGAAGATTTTTATAGATTGTATTAGTTTGGCTGCTTTAGGACACATAGTTTTCAAAAAAGTCACGATTGAAAAAAAATCGAGAATTTCAAATTTTTAAAAATCCCACCCCTTTTTCATAATATCTCAAAAATGACGACAGATACGTATAAAAGTGATAGGATAAAAAATTTAGGTATTTTTCTGACAAACAATTTGTTTTTTTTGTTTTTTCTATCAAATAAAAATTGACGGAGATATGATTGTTTAAAGAGCGCGTGGCAGCGCAATCACAGCCTCCCTTAATCGTGACTTTTTTGAAAACTATGTGTCCTAAAGCAGCCAAACTAATACAATCTATAAAACTCTTCATAATAAAGTTAATTCTAGGCGGAATATGATTAATTTTAGTTTTGGTGGAAATGGCACTTATTTAAACCCATTGATTGAAAAGAAAAAACATTCGATGCTCCGCTTATTTGCAATATAGCTCACTTATTTTACGTGCAAAAGACTTTTGATAAAGCTCATTTTAAAGCTTATTTCAAGCACTACAAAACCCTTTTCGATTAGAAAGCATAAAATGCATTTGCTCGCTGCTAGATGGCATTGACTACATCGATGAAATTTAAGATAAAATAAAAAACGGCTTTGATCTTTAATATCTAGCTTAATATTGCACTTAGAATACTTTGTAAAAAACCAAATTGTTCATTTTTTTACCTGCTACAGTTTCGTTCCTTATAAAATTTTCGATAAAACGTATATTTTTGGAGATATTTGAAAAAAACTGATGAAAATCGTGAAAAATTTGCGAATTTTCAATTGCCAATAACTTGAAAAGTATTAGATTTTTCGAGAAACTTTATAGAAACTTTTTTGCTTAAAATTAGATCTTCAATCGATATCCGAGGTTATTTTGAAAAAACAACCATTGACCCCCGAGTAGGGGTGGCAACCACCCCCATGGTGGTGGCGGAGTTCAAATCATTTTCACTTTTGAAGTTAATGGTAAGATGAGCCTAATTCCAAAATTTCATGCAAATCGGATCACTGTAAAAAAATTCGGAGGTTAGCCCGTATTTTTCGCTTCATTGACTGCACTAGTAGGGCTGGCTAGTTTACTAAAATACTCGTATATTATGTCACCGTTTTCAATAAGCTACCAGAACATGTTGTTGAACTGCCCACTCATAAATTTAAAGCCTATCTAAAATCATTACTAATGAAAGTGGCTTACTATAAAGTAGAGGACTTTTTGAACGACAACATTCCTCGTATTGCAGATTCTTAGTCAACACTACTATTGAATTGTATAAACTCAATTTATGGCTTTGCATTGTGTAAGTTTAAATGTTATTATTTATAAACGTTGTAATGCAAAAATTGTAAGAATTTTGGCGATGAAAAAGAGTAACTATCGAGTTTTTTGCCGGTTCTTTTCGATAAAAAAAGACGTTCCGAATCCGGAGGTAGATTCATTATTTGAACTTGCATTATTTAACGATTCATAAATGCTTGTCGTAAGCCTACTTGAATAAAGATATTTTTCATTTCATTTCATTCATTCATTCCGTAAAATTGTAAATACCTTTAGATTATAATATTATACTCTATCTCGCGAGATTGTAAACTGTCAAAAGATTGTGAACTGTAACATAATTCTTACGGTTTAACTAAATGTTTTTCGGTAGATTGTGATCGATCAAAGTAGACCTGTTATAATTTAACGCGTGACAGATTTTAATTTAAGAATTTCACTAAAAAACGATCCCCCGCACAGTATAAATATTAGTATGCGCAAACATGTCTGTTTGTATTGGTCTGGGTGTTCACTATGTAAGTATAATATATCAGTTGTCTAGTACCCATAGTACAAGCTTCGGCTTAGTTTGGGGCTAGATGGCGATGTGTAGCCCAGCGTGGTATGTCTTTAGTTCATCATTCTTCATCGACATTAACACTTTTTATTGAATATTTTATTTATTTTACCCATTCATCCCGAGGCAGCCCTAAGGAAAACCGCATTAAATTGCTTCATATCAATGTAACTTCTGTGTTACCTGTTCTGAAGCCTAAAAAGTGGCTTGGCCTACTTAGGTATATCACGTGATTCAGATTGAGCGTGTGTTCAGTAGGGCTTTCAGCTATATCAAGTTACATTACCTGCAATTAGTTACTTTCTTTTTGATCGGAGCAATGTTTGCGATGTTGTGTGATATAATATGATATATATGATATTAATTAAAACTGAACTAATTATTTACTTGGCTGAATTGCAACAACACAGCATAATAAAAATATAATATACACTAGTAGGCGCATTTTTCTTTTTATTAACCAACAAGTTGTGTTTTGTTTACTTGTTAAATGTGTATTTTTTTTTCTCTGTTTTGTTTGTGTTATGTGTCCAAATAAAGTTTTTTCTATTCTATTCTATTCTAGTACTACTTTTGCATGTGAAACTTTTTTCTACCAGCACTTCGACGCGTAGCCTGCTAAGAAGAAGTGCCGCAACAAAGTTAACAGTTAGCCTTGTTGTAATGTTTGTACCGTGCGGGTATCGAACCCACGACCCTTGGCTCAGAAGGCAGAGGTCACTACCAAATGAGCCATCGGGCCAGACAATTTTATTCAGAAAGCTCCTTGTTCTAGACGGCAAATACTTACAACTAGAAGTAAAAGACGCAGATCCGTAAATATCTTATGTATGTAGGTATACATACAGATACAGATGTATAGGCACTTATCCCTAATAATCCCCGAGGACTCTCGGGCTTCAATTAGGTAATCTGATTCAGCATATCGTCTTAGCCCGTAGACCTTTGAACACACAAGTATATCAAGATAGAACGTGGTCTCTTGAAGTCTTATTTTAAAAGAATCAGCGAGTGACTTTTTCTAGCGTTAGAAATTCGAACGCTGGCATCAGCGATGCAACTATATTACTCATCTTTAATAGAGTATTTGAGTTAGATTTCATTTTGCATTTAATAGAAACGTACAAGACGCCTGTATGTATTAGTTTGCATTTAATAGAAAGAATCAATAAAGTATGACCTATTTGAGAAAAAACAATAATAATTTGATGCATTTTACATCGAACAGACGGCAATAGGCTTCCAAAGTAAATCGGGAAAGTCCATTGTGAAAGTGTACGTAATTTCATTAAAAATTGTTTTATTATCATCGTATACGCTGTGCTTAATTTTATGCCCAAACTAAGGCAATGCTTTATCTATGGGTTTTGCAGAAATGGGTTAATTGGGTATTAAATGGCTATTAACGATACCTGTGGACTGTATAATTAAAAGGGCTGGTTTTAAGGTAAAAGAGTATAATATGAAAACAAGAAGGAAAGGTAAAAAGCACAAACTAAAATAATAATATTAAATTACAAAACCAAATCGTCACGAAAAATACAACAGAACAGCAGCGCGTCACCATGACAACGCGTCAACAACAACTTTTCTTAAAAACTAAATAGCTTCTAACCAGCCTGTCGTCGACATACTCCCGCCCGTAAGGCTCTGCCTTACTGCAAGAAATAGACGACAGACTGGCTCTACATTACATCAGCTTACGGCTATAAAACACCTAAAGGGATCAGTGGCAACATCCGTCACCCGCACAGTGAGTCACGGTCTGGTGCACAGCGCAGCCGGCTAATCTTCGAACTTCCGAAAATCGTGTAGAAGCTCAGCAATTCTTCTATGATGATACGTTCAATGATGACCCCAAAACAGTTACAGTTGTCGGCACATGCTACTGGCTTGCCCTTCACTGCTACCTCCACAGGCCCATCAGGCGGTGGTAATGAGTAACGGCGCAATGTTGGTGGACGAAGGCTTCTTGATTGTTCTATGCGATGCGGCAATAAAACGGACAGGCCTCAGCCGAGGTGAAAATAATGCTCCCTTCTGAAGCTCCTCGACTGCTTGAATACGATCCTGCCCTCCCCATACGGTGTAGAAACGAACCAAGCGAAGTAAATAGTCTTCGTACAAAATAAGGCGACTTCATTTAGCCAGGATAAAACAGGTGCGTCTGGGCTCCTTCATAGCCGACAACTTGAGGGGTATCGATGAGGAAGCGAGCTGCAAGTATCGCTGCTCGCAGTGCTGAGCTGGAGTTTCTTCCGGGCACGACGATGAAGATGTGACGACGATCTTCGGTGACGTCACTGGCGAGTAACGGACGTACCCTGCTGCGTCTGAAATAGACGAACACTTTTAAGCTACCGTGTTTTTCGATTAAATTGAAGACAGTTTGTAATTAAAATATAAAAGATTTCCAACTACCAAGTAAACTAAAGCCCTACCGGTTGTACTATAAATTATGCTACAGGCTGTAGCGACTAAGCGCAATATTGAAATCAATGCCTGTAGCTTCAACCGGAAATACAAATTAATGAGCAGTAGGTAATTATGAGATTATGAAGGGGAGACACATACGAGAAGTTCAAAATCAAAATAGTAGTTGTGAACATCTCTCCAGTAGCGAAATAAAAAGTACGTGTTCGTAACTGGTAGATAAATATATAAGTACATGTTATACGTATATAAAAATAAAAATAATAAAAGGTTTTGCTATAGACACAGAGAATTTTGGGAAAAGGCCAAAAGTAAAATGTGTTCGAAAAAAATCACATCATGTCTGAATGCCAATCGCGGATGCCAATGAGTACCTACTCGAGGAGACCCATTGGTATACGCGAGCTGATCGGCAATGTCTCGCAAATGGTTAAAGCTTCTTACACTATCAGCTTGAACCGATTGCGGCGAAAGCGATAGCTTGGTGACAATTTGCGCGGTTGCAATATGACACGACTCCGAACAATTTTTGCCCCTAATGCCGAAACTTCAATTTTGAATTTAACCCCTTTATGCTTAGCATTCGATCGCTTATTGCAAACGCGATCTTCACGGCCAGACAACCCCAATTCGTTGGCCAAACTACAGTCTATCGTAGGACATGATAGACCGTCACTTGTGACAGCAAAGGTATCGCATTTCCCTCCCGGGCCAGTGACAATCACTGCTACAACTCTCCAGGAATTGCGACCCCTTTGTTCGATAGACTTGACCATAGAATGATTTATTATGACCGACTCTTTAGATGGATTGGGGTTTTCTTTTCTAGACTCAGGGCCGTCTGATAAATCGGAGGCTTTCACGCACTTTGACACGTTGTGCAAAAGTGCGTGATGATACCCTCTGCACATCTTACACCTCGCCTTGCAGGCGCGCCAGTCGTGCCGACTGCGCTTCAGGCACCTGCAGCAATGTTTTGCCTTACGGACCCACGACAAACGCTCTTCGGCTGACAAGACCGTGAATTTGTTGCACGATCGTATGCCGTGCTTAGGCCCTCCGCAGAATGCACACAGACTGACGTCCGAGCATTTTGCAGTGTGGCAAATAGTTTTGGGAGGTACCGTCCTCGTCAACGCAGCTGAAGCTTGAGTGCGGCGGTCTCCGACGATGTGTCCGATAACTGCACGTGGTGCCGAGGCCGAAGGTTTCTCCGTTGCCGGCGCCACAGCAGCAACGTCGCACGGAGCAAATCGAACCCGCTTACTCGCCTCACGCTCCAGGAACCCCGCCATACTTAGCAGCTTCGGTTGACTAGAAAAAGAAGAAGAATGTGCATAGTCTAGCCATTTATCTTGTAATAAAGGTGTTAATTTAGAGTAAATGTTGTCGAAAAGTTCAGGTGAGTACAGATAATCGTTTTTGTTTAATAAGTCCATGACTCGCACACATCCCCTTACCTTGTTGGCTAAGGCTAAGAGATCTCTGTTACTCCTCCCCAATCGCGGCATGCCGCGAATAAAACGGATGTCCTTGGCGACAATTTGCTCCGGTTGAGCGTAGTACAGCTCAAGAGCTCCAACGACATCCTCGGGGTCATCAGCGACGAGTAACAGAGACTCTACCAACTCGCGTGCCTCTCCTTTGAGGGCATTGCGCAACCTACAAAGGTTTTCGGCCGGGGAAAAAGACGCTTTCGTGTCACAAAAGGTTTTATTAAATAACAGCCACTCTGAAATATTACCACTGAATGTTGGCAGTGGTATAGAGCTGGCACCTTGTCTCATGGACATTAACGATTGTAGCTGTGCTACATCTACTGTCACCATCTGAGGCTGCGGTAAAGAAGGTATGGGATCTTTAAACGGCCGCGCGCGTTCCGCACACGCTGTGTCTACAAAAGTTGGATTAGTTACCTTATTTGTACCAGCACGGTTTTGCTGGTCCACATGCGCTACGGTATACCTCCTCCCTGAACGGGCATGCCGCGACGAGCGCTCCTCGGCCAGAGCCAAGTCGAGGTTCGCGCGGGCCTCCTCCTCCTCCGCCGCCTGTCGCCGCATTCTAACGGCCGCCGCGTCTTCCTCAGCCGCTAACCGCTGCTTTCTAACGGCCGCCGCGTCTTCCTCAGCCGCTAACCGCTGCTTGGCGATGGCGGCAAGCTTGGCTCTATGTTGAGCCTCCGCCACCTTACGGATGGTGCCCCCGGAACGCCTGGACGACCTGGAAGCTGGCAACGATTGGTTGTCCCCCTCCCCCCGGGTAGTTTCCACGGAGAGTACATTCTCCTCCGAGAGAAGAGGGGTTACGACCTCTTCTTGAGGTCTGTTTGTGCTTTTTACCTTTCCTTCTTGTTTTCATATTATACTCTTTTACCTTAAAACCAGCCCTTTTAATTATACAGTCCACATTTGGTCCTTCTCGGTGTTTATTTCTTCTCAATTAATTTTCAAAATTTTTCTCTTGGTCAAAATTATTTTCTTGTCTTTTCAATTATGTTGACTAGGTCGAAAAGAATGTGGACTGTATAATTAAAAGGGCTGGTTTTAAGGTAAAAGAGTATAATATGAAAACAAGAAGGAAAGGTAAAAAGCACAAACTAAAATAATAATATTAAATTACAAAACCAAATCGTCACGAAAAATACAACAGAACAGCAGCGCGTCACCATGACAACGCGTCAACAACAACTTTTCTTAAAAACTAAATAGCTTCTAACCAGCCTGTCGTCGACAATACCTAATGGCGAGACTTATTTGGATAGTAATTACAAAATCTTTCTGTATTAAGTGCAATATAGTGGAGCACTCACAAGGTCGTTCTATACTAAATATATTTATATGTCTTAGAGTCGACCATTCGTAGGCGACCATTGTGAGGAAAGCACATTGTTACTAATTTATAGAGGTGTGTTTGGGTGGCTTTTATATTAATCGTATATCTTGAGTACATACCTACTTACGGTGGTTAAAATTATTTAAACTCTGCACAAAATATTGGCGATGGATCGAGTGATATTGGAGTTTGGAGAGGTTGGAGTGTGGAGAGGCAAGAGCCGAGCAAGGCCGATGAAGCAGTCGACACCGCCCATGGACACCCGCAACTCTAATCGAGTTCTGGGGTCACTGCCGGCCTTTTAAATAGGAATACGCTCGTTTCTTGGTGGTATCCAAGTCGTAGTTGTTCGAAAAGACTGTCGCATAAAGTTGATTCCACAAAATCGAAACGCGCGGTGAAGTAGGTATAGCGTCTTAGAATAATAACAATCTCGTATGTACAGTGGAGCATTTATTATTTTGATGTCATATTTTGATCGGTGTCTCAATTCGTGACCCCTGCCTGCCGAACCAAGGGTCGTGGGTTCGATTCCCACCCGGGACAAAAACTCGTTTGATGAACACTTGTGTTTGTCCCGTGTCTGGGTGTTTATGTTTACATTTTGTGGTAGCTTCGTTGTTCTGATACCCATAACACAAGTGCTTAAGCTACTTACTTTGGGATCGGAGCAATGTATGTGATGTTGTCTGATATTTATTTATAAATATTGATTTGATTACTTTTTATCAACACAATACCTTTCACTCCGACACTTCGCTGAAAAAGGCGAAAATAACGGTAAGTACTTAGTAACTTTGCCGCAAGCACAATGGAATTTGAAAGCGTCTAACTTCGTTACGTTGAAGCAAGATTTTAACGCACCATTAACTTGACTTTAAAACCTGCTTTAATATCTTTCGTGAGCACCTAGATGCTTGAAATATTGGCAAAGATTGCAAGATATGAATATTTAGGTATGTGCTTATACGTTTTTAATTAAGAATTTTGAATGCGCATATGAATTTTGTTAATTAATGTATGCTGAAACAATGTTATGAGCTATAAAAGGTTTAATAACCTACCTATATATTTCCTCAATTTACCATTCACAGTGTAATACTGTCCACCTTGTTGATGAAGACCCGAAATTGACCTTATTTTTAATTTACCTTTATTCTTGTTCATGACAAAAAGTCCATGACAAATCGATCTATCTTTAATGTTATGTAGGTATCATTGTGATACCTAAATACTCAAACTGAACACACAATGATACACCCGTAGCTTAATGATATTGTAGCTTTAGCCTGATTACAAAACAGCAAACATTTGCAATCAGCGAATTTGCAAGCCAGCTCCACTTAATGACCAAACACTAATCGATTCCGTGCGGCACAATCGAGAATCGAAACTCGGCTAAAGCTTATATCGATGATGCGTGATCGAATTCTGATATACCTACACAACAAACCGTTATTCTGTCAAATTTCCCCCAAAAATATAAAAGGTTTATGCACTTTACGCATTGAAAAATACTCAGATGAAAATATCATCATTCTCCTGCCCTTATGCCGCTCTAAGTGGGGTCGGCACAACATGTTTTCTCCTTCCACTTTTCTCTATCAGCCGTCATCTCCACACTCACACCTATGACACGCATATCATTTCTCACACATTACATGCCTTTCGGGCTCCTCATAATGTGTCCAAACCATCTGGCAAAAGGGGCGTAGGCTTATAAATGAGTGGCAGCGCTACTGCACGTTATAATATTCCTTTAGTTGTCCCCTACGACACCCACAGGATGCGATGAGGTGGTTCTATTCTAAATCCGGAAAATACTCGGACAAACATTTTCTTGGACAAACATCTTCCACAAATTTTGAGATAAGTCTCGTGGGAGACGCGATATCTCAATTATTCACTAAAAGAGAGTGGAATAGAGTTTGTAAAAATGAGATTAGGTAGAAGCACGTAGCATTCATGCTCTCATGTAATTCGTACAAGTTGTAACAGATGGCGCTACTTTTGCTTGCATGAAAGAGAATGTATAAAATATTAACAAAACCGCATCCTTCATAATATATTTCTTCTTTTATTATTAATTCGACGGTGTCCATTTACTGCACTGCCCAGAGAGCTCTCTGTTATGTATCTGTGGTTATTTCTCAACCTTTTTGGGTCCGACTAGGCTCAAGTGAGGGCAAATGTCTTCATAGACTTAACTTTCCAGATTGGGGCTACCATGATTTTGTCTGTTATATTGGATTTGTCATGGAATTTCTGTATAATTATTTGTATGTACGTAGGTACATAGTTAGTATGTACATCAAAATCAGTTGAATGGTACCTCAATGCTTTATTAGCTAAATTCAAAATAATTTACCAAACGGTTGTCTGAAAGAGCGATCTCTGACTGCCCACACCTGAGTCACCGTTGTCACAGCAACTTGGGCTTCTCTTTCGCTTACCATCAGGCGTAGGGAAGCCATTATGTCGAGCCACTATAAAAAAAATTACGTAAATAAAAAGGCAGAGATACCTACCTCTAGAATTCTAATCCCTATTTAAAACTCAATACCTAAATAATGACCCTATTCTGGTCACCACTTACGACAGGCATGGATACCTCGGTAGTATTCTATACCCTATCTAGGGCTCAACGCCTGGTGACCCTAGGACGTAGCTAACGCTAGCTAATCGCAGTTGGCAACAGAACATCTCTGCGCAGGAAATTATTCCAGCAGCCTGTTTTAATTGCTTTCCAATACGAAGACGACTGAAGCTTTCAATATCGCAGGAGCTCGAATATAAGATTTCGATTTGCATTTTGCGATATGAAGTTGGCGTTAATAACAGTCATTGGTATTCTTTATCGCTTTAACTATGCAAGAAAAGGAACTAGGTAGGTTATAATAAGTAAGTAGGTATATCTTAGACGTTATCTTTTTTCTATATCTTTATTATTATACTTAACCAACCATATTATTATTTGTTACAATGCATTGAGCATGCGTGCGTGTTATGATTTTATAAATAAGTAGATGACGTAGAATTTAACATTATTAAATTTGGGTTTATGTAATTTAGTTCTTATGTGTTTTTCCGCTGTATTCAAATGTATCTACCAAATTACATTTTATTCTATTCTCTTCAATAAATCGATACAAGCTGTCATAACCGCTATAAAGTACATAAAAGTAGCGTAACTAAGTTATACAACTTTGCTGAAATAGATATAGGTAGGGATAGAATGGATTCCAAGAATCAGAACTTTCGATTGATTTCAATTAGTTATGAACATTACGTCATTTCTCTTCTTGGGAAGTAATAATTGGGTAAACAAGCCCAAAGATAGGTACACATAAACTCTAGGAAATTATTTTTTCATATTTAAGCTTTATTATGTGCCTAGTGACCGACGAGCGAAGACCTGAAATATTCCGTTTACTTTAAAAATTTAAATGAAATAAATATTTATGGGGACTCCCATACAGCAAAACTATAGAGAATAATATGGAACCCTGCGTACATGTTTTTAAACATGGAAGTATTAAACGTAGTACTTAATACTTCAATGGTTTATAATCATCCAAAAAACAAAAAAAAAAATAATACGAGTATAATAATATTTTCTGCTGTATGCCCGCGCCAAAATTATTAAATTAAGCATCGTCTGAAAAACATTGACAGATACATTCGGACCGGAAAATTAAAATTCATGTTGCAAAAACAAACTTTGAACGCGAGTTAACCGACGTTAAGTTTAGACGTGAAAACGCGCAGAGTGCCCTCGGATAATTAACATTGCTTCGCTCGCCCTCGCCAATTAGCCGAACGGTGCCGATGAGGAAACGTAACGGGCTGAATTGACGGTAAATATGGAGGTTTGAATGTGGAGTGTGGAGCGAACTGTAATGGCTTTGTAGGTAGGTATGTATAGGTCAGCATCTACTATCTAAGTATCATCCATCAGTATTGTATACTAAGTGGACACGTTTGTGGTATATGTCCAGGCGCATCGGCGGTGATATGACTCCTACACGTTACTTAAATGGATCTACACCGTTAAACAGCCAAAAATATTTATACACCGAATGTTTAAAAATTCACAGTAAATTTATTTAGGGGATCGTCATTTCGATCGAAGTCAGCCTCCTCACCTGCCTGTAATTGTGCATCCTGCCGAATATCAAATAAGGTGCTTGCAACCAACTGGTGGCGGTATAACCATCACAATTGAAGGCGTAGCTAAATACCACAGACTGATGACGGGCAGCAGCGTCACCAGAGCGAGAAACTACGCCCTGCGATCTTCAACCCGCCTGCCCGGGCGTGGCGATTATGGGACTGGGAATGGGACAACTGGAGAGGCCTATGACCAGCCGTGGACTGCGTTAAGATGATAATGATGTTGATGCTAGGAGGATATACCTAGATGACGCTAATTGTCGCTAGTGTCATAGAGGCCTTTTTTGTCGGGAATGCCTTTATGCATACACCAGAGCCCTGGGTACGGGCACAGATTAATAAGTGATGCACCGAGCCGTAGGTACTTACGCGAGGCCTTGAGCGAGTAACGGATGACTGGTACGGGACACCTGAGTTATGAGTGGGGTTCACTCCTACCTATTTAGCGGAGAATACCTACTAAACCCGTAGACCGCGAGGCACTCTATCTGATGGGACTCTGTCTGGTGGTCCGCTTCGGGGGGTCGGGGACACACTCATTTTACTCTGAGCCTCTCACTTATACTATTCAGTTTAGAAAAAAAATATGTTAGAAACCTCAACATCATTTTAAAATACCTATTCATGGATAACCCGGATTCTGGGAAGAGAACTTAAGAAATCTAATGAATGCATTTTCAGTCTTAATTATTTAGAACGTTTATTTGTGGCCAACTGTACCAATAACAGGCAGAGTGATACATACACACCTGCAATCATTGAATAAGGTTTTGGCCAGTTATGTACGATAAAATTTAATGCGTTGTGATAAAAATTATATTTAGGTAATATCATAGAAGTAATGTACTTGATACTTCCATGGGTAATATTCAGTTTGAGATCGATTCGGACTAATTTCAACAATGTCAAAGTCAATGAACTGTCAGTGTCAAAGATATATTGCGGTGCCCGAGCGAGATTTGCTTGCGGCGAGGAAAATTCCATAATTACAGAAAATAACTGAAAAACATCCTTTTTAAAACGCTTTATATCCATTTAAACAATTAAAATGTCTTTCCTCGTCAGGCAGCTAGCCCGCAGGGTCAGTAAAGTTTAATTCTTTATTTAAAAATGTTCCCACTAACAAATCAATGTAAAATATTATGATTATTCGTATTTAATATTCAACAGGTACTTACACCGGCCTTCGCATCTATGAAACATGTTAATTTCTCTACTAGTAAGTAGTCATATCTGTATATTATTGTTTTTTAAAGAGTTTTGTTACATAAGTTATAACCTCTCAATAAGAATTTTTATTATTATCATTTTGTTGTTTTTTGAGCTCGTATTTTCGCTATCATTATCGTACTAAGAGCGTATGTAATACTTTTGTGCACAACTTATAACTACTAGTTATGTATAAAATGTTCTAACCAAATTTCGGCCACTATAGCCAATTTCCACAATACAAGGATACAAGCCTAGTAGGCAGGGGATATTGAATTAAAACACACAAGTGATTGTGGTAATACAGGTACTCTCTATTTCTTTACTGACAATAATGATGATAGTTTGACTCAACTGGACAGAGGTCAGCTGTAGAACCAATCACTTAACTCATAAATACACATTCATAATGTCAATATCAACTGTAACTTTATATTTTTAACTAGCTGTGCCTTCTACTCCATCCACATGCAGGGCCGTCTTTAAACTATTTGAGGCCCTGGGCACATTAGGATCATGGGGCCCCTATGACTTAAGTATCAGTTATCATTTGGTAATCTGGCAGGAACTAGGGGGCCCATTCGATCACGGGGCCCCTGGGCACGTGCCCATAGTGCCCAGCGGGAAAGAGGGGCCTGTCCACATGGAATGGAGCTTCATCCCCTATTTTATCCCCTTGGGAGTAGAACTATTAAAAGTCTTTTCTTAGCAGATGTCCAGATCATAACATCTACTTTCATGCCAAATTTCAGCCCAATCCATCCAGTGGTTTGGGCTGTGTGTTGATAATCACCATGTCACAGAGTCACGGAGTAAAGATAAATAACCCAAGACATGCCACACTGGGCCACATATCGCCACTTAGCCCCAAACTAAGCCGAAGCTTGTACTATAGGTACTTCACAACTGATAAACTTACTTGTATATATTTTTTTGTAAATAAATACTTACTATACATAGGAAACACCCAAACAAACAAACATGTTCATGCACACAAATGTTTGTACTGTGTGGGAATTGAACACACAACAGAATGTAGAAGTCACTACCAAATGAGCCATCGAGCCATGCATATATTTAAAAATTTTCTAAATTATGGGAACAGGGAATCGAGCTCAAAACCTTCCCACAATGTCAAAAAGTCTGGAATAATGACCATTTTTATTTTCAGCGACTGCTGCATTCACACCTCGTGTCCAAAGGCCAGCGCCGGACTTCTCTGCAACAGCCGTAGTCAACGGAGAGTTCAACACTCTCAAGCTGGCAGACTTCGCGGGGAAATATGTTATCTTATTATTCTATCCTTTAGATTTGTAAGTACTTCTATTATACATATTTTCATATATTTTTTTAAATCTAGCTGGCCCGGCAGACTTCTACCACCCATTATTTACCTTTTGAACCTACCCTGGACTACGACAATCATTTTAAAACCAAAATGAGCTCAATCGGCCCAGCCGTTCTCGAGTCTAACGAACATCAATACATTTTTAACCGACTTCAAAAAAAGGAGGAGGTTCTCAATTCGTCTGTATGTATAATATTTATTTTTTTTTTTTATGTATGTTCACCGATATTTCCGTCAATTATGGATGGATTTCAAAAATTTTTCGACAGTTCGACAGAGGACACTTCCGAGGTGGTCCCATTATCACCAAGTCAGGATCTGATGATGGGATCCTGGAGAAATTGAGGGCAACAACCGAAAATGTTATGTTTTGTCGATGTGTTGTTGTGATGTCCTTGTAATAAAAGTTTCTTATTTCTTAAAATTGTATGCTCATATGGTGTTTTTGTTACGTAATCATATTTTACTCAGGTATATGCTTCCGGGCGTCAACATCTGTTGCTGATGATGAAGCCACAGAACTCCTTAACGGTTAGGAGTTAGGGGACAGTACTAACATTGGTCGATATTAAACTAGGTAGTAGTATGTACTTATGCAGGGCTAATAGGGCAGGTGATTTGGTAAGTGATATGCTTGATTCTAGATCGCATAGTCTTCACTTGACTTGAAGCAAAATTTTTCATTCCTAAGTAAAACTCTTAAGGACATTAATTAGCCTTTACTCAAGGTCACAGCACATCAACGCAACTAAAAATAGTGAAATAAAATTATTTTTTAAAAAAAATTAAACCGACTTCAAAAAAAAACACAAACGACTAAAACTAAAAAGCGATAAATAACTTAAGTAATTCTATCCTTAATACATAATTATTTAAATATTACAATTATCACTTATTTTTGAAGTCGGTGCCAGCCAAACAAATAAATGTATATTGTCGTGTGGATTTGCCGGCCGCGCTCGTCATACAACAACAGTCTACGTTAGGTAGGTACCAAGAGCTGGCACCGACTTCAAAAATAAGTGATAATTGTAATATTTAAATAATTATGTATTAAGGATAGAATTACTTAAGTTATTTATCGCTTTTTAGTTTTAGTCGTTTGTGTTTTTTTTTGAAGTCGGTTTATTATTTATATTGATAACATAAACTCAGTGATATTTTCGGTTTCTAAGGCAAGATCAAACCCATTTTCATTGCATGAGTGCACTGAATAGGAACTAGAATAGGGTCCCATCTCATTCTGTATCATGGAAGACAACTAAGGAAATTTCAGGAAATAGTTGGCAGCATTTACCTGGGTACAAATAAAACCTAATGCAGTCACCAACCAGCCTTTCAAACATGTTACTGGGGAAGCCTATGTCCTTGCATTTTTCCCACTATCCTAGCCTTTCGTGAGCCATTTTATCTGGATGTTTCGGGGTTCAATTGGGCCTTAAATTGTGTGCATCCAGTGATCCATCCACACATTAGATTTGACGCTATCCCTGCTCAGGCTAAGTGGAGTCTTTCTCTTGAGCCTCCATATGCAGTTGTCAGTGGCAACAACATTCGATGCCAGCCTATTGGGATGATCTAGTAATTTGGATTTGTATTTTTAGACTGACCGAGTTATATATAGTGATGATGATGACTATTTTATTTTAACTGTATAATGTGCCAAGTTACTTTTTATGAATAAACAATTTACTTATTATATTATTTCAGCACATTTGTCTGCCCAACGGAGCTAATTGCATTCAGTGACAGAGCGAAAGACTTCGCGAACATTGGCTGCCAAGTGATTGGTGTGTCCACAGACTCCGAGTTTAGTCATCTGGCATGGATCAATACTGCTAGAAAGGTACATTATATTTTACTAATGTCAACTTTCTATGCTTAAGAATTAAAGCATAGAAAGAAACAAGAAAACCTACATGGTTTTGTAAAAATTTTGGAGAGTAATAATAATAAACCTCTATTTCTATTACATTTACACTTGAAAATTACACTTGTAAATAAAAATCCGGCTCGAAGGACCATAAATAAAACTGTGTTTGCTCAAAAAGAAGACTTTATTGTCAAAAGCCGTGCCTACCAACTGTCGAATCACAATGCCTACAGGATGTAACTGAGCATAGTGACATCTATCGGTAAATGAAGCTTAATAAAGTAGAGTTAGTTCCCAAGGAAACCAAAATATTATATTTCTTTTTTTCTAGGAATGCAATAGGCACCTTCAAAATAAAATAATAAAATAAAATAGTTTATTTCTGCAAATAAGACAGGCTCGGTGGTTCAATTGGTAGTGACCCCTGCCTTCTGAACCAAGAGTCATGGGTTCGATTCCCACCTGGGACAAACATTCGTGTGATGAACACTTGTGTTTGTTCCGTGTCTGGGTGTTAATATTTGTATTTAAGTATATATTTGTGGTACCTTCGTTGTTCTGATACCCATAACACAAGTGCTTAAGCTACTTACTTTGGGATCGGAGCAATGTATGTGATGTTGTCTGATATTTATTATTATTATAAATAGATTCACTAGTAATACTTCTGCACATCAGACTTTTTTCCTACCAGCACTTACTCTGGGGCCGTTGGCATGGTTTGCATCACTTACACCTCCCAGAATGGGAATCTCTACCCACTAAACCTCCCCTTTATCCGTTAGTAAATAAATAAATAACCCAAGACATGCCACGCTGGGCCACAGCGCCATCTAGCCCCAAACTAAGCCGAAGCCTGTACTAGTACTAGACAACTGATAAACTTACTTAGATACTTTTTTTTGTAAATAAATACATATTATACATAGAAAACACCCAGACCAATACAAACAGACATGTTCATGCACACAAATGTTTGTACTGTGTGGGGATCGAACCCACGACCCTTGGCTCAGAAGGCAGAGGTCACTACCAATTAACTACCAATCAACTAGTGGATAACAACTTGCAAAGACTTGGGTAGCTCTGTAGCATGAGTTACGGCCGCGTCCTTGCCTGCCCAGGCTAGCCGCGTTGTAGATTATCAATCGAGGAATGTTTTAATGACTATAACTTTTTGCCTTCAGGATGGCGGTTTGGGAAAACTGGAAATCCCTCTTCTAGCTGATTACAAAAAGACGATTTCTGAGGACTATGGAGTGCTTTTAGATGCTGGATTTGCTCTTCGTGGTAAGAATCATAACTATCCAAATTAATCTTACATTACATGTTGAGTCCGGAAAATAGCAAGAATCGTAAGTTGATCAATTTCCTAGGTAATTGATTAACTTTCGGAATATAACAAACGGTAGATGAAATGTATTATTTAACGCAATGGATTTAAGTAAATTCATCAACTTACGGCATCTGCCAGTAATTTAATAATTTACGATTTTGACGCAAGTAAAATCGTCCTCAAATGGGCCAATCGTTGCTCAATGTACTATTTAACGGTGCATTATTACCCGTAACTTCATACACTGTTCCCTGATTGGTTAACGGTATAACATCACGTGAATCATTGAACCAATCAACAATCACCTCGCCTTTGTCGAATTATTTAACGACAAGACCCCATAAATTGATCAATTTACTAAATTACATACGTTAAATAATACATTTCAACTGCCGTTTATTATTTAAGTTAATCAACTACTTAGGAAATGATCAATTTACGAGTTTTGTTATTTTCCAGTGACAGATATACGCTTTGTGCGAAACGCACTCCGCGCTGGTATAAATTGACCCTGAAGGGGCAGCGCAGTCGACAGACTATCCGTGACGCACTTTTTTTGCAATTATATGCAGTAACATACACGACGTGCAAAAATCTGTCACGGATATTTCACAGACTCAACGCACACGACGCACATCTTCGATCATTCTGTCGGCAGACCTAGACGCTCTTTTTAAATGTCTCAGACGCAGACTCTATCGCACAACAAGTGTGCCGTCTGCGCTGCACCTAAGCGAAACTGTTCTAACTTCTTAAATCTCTATTTTCACTTTCAGGCATGTTCATCATTGACAAAAATGGTATTCTAAGACATATGTCTGTAAACGACCTACCCGTGGGCCGCTCAGTCGACGAAGCTCTCAGGCTCGTGAAAGCATTCCAGTTTGCCGAGAAACATGGAGAAGGTAAGCATAAGCAACAGCCAGGGCCGTTGTAGCATACACGAACATACCAACAGACACACACAACTACACACACTGTCAAACATCTGACAGTGACATCTGACACTGACATCTGACATTGACATCTGACACTCACAACTGTCGTGTCGTTCCTACACTTCACGCAAGGTGCGGGGTGGGAGGACAGTCAGTCTGTGTCCCACCGCCGCCGAGTAAAGACGTGTTCGTGTGAGGATAGCGAGCCGATATATAAACTAAACACATCGTTCATTACTTTATTGTTCATGGTTATTTCATATGTGGATTAGTGTCTACTACAGCCGTCTTTAAACTATTTGAGGCCCTGGGCACATTATGATCATGAGGCCCCTATGACCTAAATATCGGGTATCATTTGGTAATCTGGCAGGAACTAGGGGGGCCCCATTCGATCGCGGGGCCTTGGGCGTTGTCGTGTCCATAGTGCCCAGTGGGGAAGAGGGGCCTGGCAACAGCTCATGTTAGTCCCCACTGAGGCTCTAAAGCCCTATACTAGGGCTAGTAATGTCTTATAACTGTTTCATCATCATCAGCGTATTACAGTCCACTGATTGACATAGGCCTATCCAGTTGTTCGCCAATTAGGACACACATCTGGAGGATATACCCATAATCTCCACGCTGGGCAGGCGGGTTGGCGATCGCAGGGCGTAGCTTCTCGCTCCGGTGACGTTGCTGCCTATCATTGGCCTGTGGTCTCGTTTGTTATTCGGCAGGATGCGTCACGGCAGGTGAGGTTGGCTTGGAGTGAACTGATTGTAGGCCGCTCCCTTACATCTCCATATCTGTAACTTGTAAAAAAGTAAGTGTCAACCAGTTCGGTTTATTGATTGTGAACTCTCACAGAAGTTGCAGGTTGGATCCCCATATACTACAAACATTTGTGTACACATACATTTTTGTATGGGTCTGGGTGTTCACTATGTATAATATGAAATTACAAGAAACAGTATCTAAGTAAGCTTAGCAGTTGTCTAGTATCCATAGTACAAGCTTCGGCTTAGTTTGGGACTTGAATGAGCTTTGTGGTCTTTTGTACACTTTCGTACATAAAGGTTAAGTAAATTAATATTTAATTTCTTACTTTTCAGTGTGCCCCGCCAACTGGAATCCCGATACGAACGCAGACACCATCAAACCTAGCCCGAAGGAGAGCCGGGAATACTTCCAGAAAGCCAACTAAGACTTGTCTAACCGACAGATCCATTGATCTTACTTAATAGATGCTATACCATCGAACCCAGAATCTTTCGCACTGCTGGCTAATATCACAAATGAGTTGGGAAAGATCTCTCTCGGATATGAATGATCAGAAAAACATGCTGGATTGGTCATTCAATTGTCATATTGCATTTTAAAATTAAAGTCACAATATTTTTGTTGGCTTTTGACATCACGTCTTATCCTAAAAACCATTAAAAGATAGGACAATGTTAATATCATCTTGTCGAATATTAAAAAACTTAATGCCTTATTATAAACCTCCTTACACTAATCGGCTGATCGAATAAACAGTATTTTATATTTTACCAAAAGGCATTTATTAAGCGGTTATTCCAAGTACATGGCTAGAAGGTAACTTTGACTCTCGTGGGGCAATTGAGAATGTTTTGTTATACTCTTGTTTTGCTAATCATGTCGCATTTTGACCCGTATCTGAGGTATATAAGGGCTAATCAATAAAATATCTATTTTTGCAGTAATTACTGATAATCGTACTGGCAAGAATGGCCGTGGCAACTGGCAAGTGATTGATTTGGTTACTTGTCGTTGCCGTAGCGACTTGGGCCTCTCTTTCGCTTTCCATCAAAACACAGGCCACTATGATGTACCACTATTGAAAAGAATGTTCCCCATTCTTGGTCACAGCACAAGTGGGATCGACTGAGTTGCTCCGTTTACAGAACGGGGAACTCATTCAGGGGAACAAGGATAATTATGTTTACAAAATATCCCGATTGCCCCATAAGGATAGCTGGAGGTGGCTACTGGGAATAACCGTTATTAAGGGTATAGGGTACATGTAAGAAGTGTTTTAGTTTCAAGCCTCGTTAGAATAATAATTTCCCTGGGAATATCTCTACTATTAATATACGGTTTTGTTATACAATTTGTTTTATTATTAACTAACGATCCGCCCTCGCTCCGCTTCGGGTATTACATTATACATAAACCTCTTGAATCACTATCTATTAAACCATTGCATAGTTTTAAAGATTGCATAGTTGAACCACATAGTTACCACATGAAAAACCATTGCATAGTTTTAAAGATTTAAGCGTCAATATATAGGGATTTTTTATACTATGTATGTGGCCTGTTCTTAGGCCCATTTTCGTTAACAATGGATGTAAATTTCAGGTCTCAAAACCATAGTGTGTGGGATGAAATGAATATTATTTTATTCTAATATGGCATCATTCTTACAAAAGTGCAAAAGTATTACTAGTGAATCTATTTTCAGAAATTAAACTATTTTATTTTACGGATCCCCTTAAATTATCCCCGCCGTATCGCCGCAGGGGAATTTCAAGACTTACATAAGGTAGCTAAACATAGGCCGGCATCAATTAGCAACTCGAATGTATGTTCGAATGTCAGTCCTTCATAATGTTGGTAGCTTACTGTACAAATTCAGTGTACAGTACAAAGATTCGTAAGAATTTGGTGCAGCGCAGATGGCACACTTTTTGTGCGCTAGAGTCTGCGTCTGAGACATTTATAAAGAGCGTCTAGGTCTGCCGACAGAATATTCGAAGATGTGCGTCGTGTGCGTTGAGTCTGTGAAATATCCGCGACAGATTATTGCGCGTCGTGTGCGTCACTGCATATAATTGCAAAAAAGTGCGTCACGGATAGTCTGTCGTCTGCGCTGCCCCTTTTAGTCATTATGTTAGTTGTGGTGCCCACAAAATTTCTAAATTTTGAGGCCTTAGGCCTCACGAGGCGTAAAGCCTTAGGCCCTAGGCCGCGACCTGCACATGTGTTGTGGAATTTCTCCTCTCTAATGTTACGAGGCACCCATCATCTGGCTTCAGGAATATCTGCAGTTTCAGATGCATCTTCGAGCGGTCTGCTGTGATCTTGTAGTTTAGAAGAAGGTGAGCCAATGTTACTTTTATGTAATTTATTGCGAAGGGTTTTCCTGGAATGTATAAAATGTAATTTTAGATAGACTTAAAATAAAACTCTACATAAATTCTTAACAATACTTTTCGACGAAATCGACGTTTTGTGCATGTATATTTGGGACGCTAAAATTAGAGATAGGCATGTGAGGATGTAAGGGAACGACCTATCACCTTTTCGGTCCAAATCACCCTCACCAGCCCGTGGTGCATCGTGCTGAATGACAGACGAGGCTCTGGCAACCGACTGGTGGCGGTTATAACTATCACGATTGTAGGTGTGGCTAAATACCACAGGCCGATGACGGGCAGCAGCGTCACCGGAGCGAGGAGCACCCGCCTGCCCATAAAGCCTCCAGGTGTTTGCCCAAAATGACCAACAACTGGAGATGCCTATGTGCAGCAGTGGACTGCAATAGGCTGATGATGATGATGATGCGGAGTCAGTTAACTTCGTAAATGTTGATGTAGTTCTTACCTATGCAAGCTCTTCGCCCGGTACTAAATCCAGTGAATGCGTTTGCATTGTTGGGAAGTGAATTTGGGTCTAACCATCTCTCTGGGCGAAACTCTTCACTGTCATGCCCCCAGATCTTGTGGCGGTGGATCCCGCTGAACAAGACTACGCAATTGCTTCCAGCCGGCATGGTATAGTTCTCTGGAAAACCATTAAAAAGCTAATATTGAATAGACATCGTCATCAGCACATGGCAGTCCACTGCTGGACATAGGCCTCTCCAGTTGTTCGCCACTTTAGGCAAACACCTGAAGGATTTACCCATACCCAATCCCCACATTGGGCAGGCGGGTTGGCGATCGCAGGGCGTAGCTTCTAGCACCGGTGACGCTGCTGCCCGTCATCGGCCTGTGGTTCCTAGCTACGCCTTCAATCGTGATGGTAATACCGCCGCCAGTCGGTTGCCAGAGCCTCGTTTGTTGTTCAGCAGGATGCACCACAGGCAGGTGACGGTAGCTTGGAGCGATAAGACCGCTCCTTTACATCTATTTATTTACAAAAACAAAAGTAGGTATATGTATAAGTAAGTTTATCAGTTGTCTAGTACTCATAGTATAAGTTTCGGCTTATATAGTTTGGGGCTAGGTGGCGCTTTGTAGCCTAACGTGGCATGTTTTGGGTTATTTATTCAAGTTGGTAAACAGTGGCGGGACTATGCCATTGAGGCCCGTGTATAATTGAAAAGCCGTTACTGAGCTCGCGGCCTCTTGGCTGGGAACTCCCTCAGTTATGCCACTGTTGGTAAAACTAACATTTTCATACTCACTGAGCTCAACGTCTTTGGCAATATGTCTGCTCAGCAGAGGAGCTGCCGGGTACAGCCTCCCGACCTCTTTCACTACAGCGTCCAAATAGACTAGCCTAGACAAGTCTGCCTTCTCCACGTCCCTGTCTGACTCACCAAAGACTTCTTGCAATCTGAAAAACAATTACGTTCAGTGGCGTATAAAGAATACAGATCACCGATCCATGTTCTCATAGGTGTCTTAAGCGCCGTCTTCTTGATGCTAGGTTTACACGCGTGCCACGCAGCCCGGCAAGCAGCTCGGCGAGCAGCCCTGCCCTACACACTGCGCACGCACGTGCACATTCAAACAGTCGAACAGCCCGTTCACATGCTTGTGTTTGTGCCCGTTGAATGTCGTATTAAACGCGAGCGTGTAAACACGACATGAGATTTCAACTTAGCCGTTATTGTAGCAACATGTAGCGACACCTATCTCCACATCGCTACAACATACAATGACTAGTTCCGCCTGCTACGAACAGATGGCGATGTACAGAACGATGTCGCTCCATATAAGTTTTACGAAGACCTACAATGCGCATACGAAGTTTTCATCATGACTCGCTATACATATATATGTCACCGGAAAATAACAAGAATCGTAAGTTGATCAATTTCCTAGGTAGTTGATTAACTTTCGGAATATAACAAACGGTAGTTGAAATGTATTATTTTACGCAATGGATTTCAGTTAGTTGATCAATTTACGGTAACCTGACAGTCATTTAATAATTTACGATTTTGACACAAGTAAAATCGTCCTCAAATGGGCCAATCGTTGCTCAATGTACTATTTAACAGTGCACTATTACCCGTAACTTAATACACTGTTCCCTGATTGGTTGCCGAGATAACGCCACGTGAGCCATTGATCGTTCCAATCTTCGTTCTTCGATTGAACCAATCATCGTTCACCTTACCTTCGTCGGATGATTTTACGGCAAGACCCCGTAAAATGATCAATTTACTAAAATACATACGTTAAATAATACATTTCAACTGTCGTTTATTATTTTCCGGAAGTTAATCAACTACCTAGGAAATTGATCAACTTACGATTCTTGCTATTTTCCGGTGACATATACGACGCCAGAGCCTCGTTTGTTGTTCGGCAGGATGCACCACGGGCAGGTGAGGATGGCTTGGAGCGAAAAGGTGATAGATAGGTCGCTCCCTTACATCCCATCTACATCGCTACAGACAGGTTGTCTTCAAAATAAGAGCTCCTTCCAGAGCTTCTTCCCAGCAGTGGGATGGCATATATTTGAAAAAGAAGAGGAACTTTTCTTGACTGGCAAGTAGTCAGAAGATAAGGTCCTAGGTAAGTCAGAGGATAAGTCTAGGGCCTCGCTTTAAGGCCCTTATCAGTAACGCTACCCGCATGATTTTTAATTGGAACATTGCTACAGTCAGTAGGTATCGCTTAATTGCATCTATTAAAAACTTGTCCTACTTACCTACTCAAGGACGGTTATTTGAGATTACATACTTTTAAACATTTGCCCCGACGCTTCCTCCTCACTAGGATAGCCGTCTAAATATGGCGATGTGTGGCCCAGCGTGGGAAATCTTGGGTTAATTATTTATTTTTAGCTAAGTAAGTACCTTATTAGTACCTGCTTACTTCGACCTGACCTGGCCTTCGTTTGTGGTTTCTCCCCTCAAATCTTTCTTCTTGGCTCACCTTGCATCCTGCCCGGCATGCCCTTTCTCCTACGGGATAAGCTCACGTTGTCACAGGAGATGCGGTTCGTGTGGATAGATACTTCCCTATTGAATACCGCAGCCAAATGACCTCCGGGACGTGTTTCTGCTGGTGAGTAGGGTTTCCGGAGCTCGTGGAGGGTTAGGGTTGAGCCGGCATGGCGGTGACAACTGACAGGTAGCTGACCAGTTACTTGCCCGTTGTCATAGCGACTTGGGCTTCTCTTTCGCTTTCCATCAAGCGTAGGGAAGCCATATTCCGAGCTACTATAAAAAAACTGGTCAGAAATTATTTAGATTGCCATCCAGACGCTAAGCAGAAGACCTAGGTCTTCTACCTACTTACTCTTGATAAAGCTTCTCCTGTACTTCAGGACAGGATCCCAGCAGCATGCAGGCGTAGCTGACAGTGGTCGAGGAGGTGTCGTACCCCGCCACTATCATGGTCTCCACGTGCCATCTGATCTCCTCATCGCTGAGCACTCCACCGGCTGACATGTTCAGTAGTAAGTCAATGAACCCTACCAATCTTTTGCCTGTGAACATGGATTTCGGTTTGAATGTTTGCACCTAAAATTTGTCTACTTTGCCCCACCAGTGGGACAAAGTGGAACGCTTTAACACTTTTAGTATAATCTGCCCCCCATTCATTAAATATATTGTAATACTAGTTGTGCCGGCGGCGTGCCACGCGGGGATTTCAAAAATAACGGACTTCCATAAAATGGTACCTAAATTTTAAGTTACACTTCTAGCAATACATTGGTGAGAATCGCATTAGTTGCCGTAGTTTTTGCGTGATGCACGTTACCTAGAAATTTCACCCGCTTTCCCAACATTTCCCTTCACTGCTCAGCTCCTATTAGCTTATATATGAAGAATAATTGTACCAAGTTTCGTTAAAATCCGTTAAGTAGTTTTTGTTCATAAAGGGGCAGCGCAGACGGCACACCTTTTGTGCGATAGAGTCTGCGTCTGAGAAATTTTAAAAGAGCGTCTAGGCAAAGATTAAAAAATAGTTACTACGTAACTAAGTCTGCCGACAGAATGATCGAAGATGTGCGTCGGGTGCGTTGAGTCTGTGAAATATCCGCGACAGATTTTCGCGCGTCGTGTGCGTTACTGCATATTATTGCAAAAAAGTGCGTCACGGATAGTCTGTCGTCTGCGCTGCCCCTAACGAACATACACAGACAAAAGAATTTCTGATTGCATTTTTGGCATCAGTATCGATCACTATTATCTACCCTTTTATTTCGCAAGTAGGTACGGTGCGAGAGTGTGCTAAGAATAAGCACCGCAGCGTAGTACCTTTAAGGAAAATTGCGAAAAAAATGCATTTTATTTCTATTTTTGTAAAGTTTTTAGACACAGTAAACATGATAGGTCTCTTAAAGGAGCGTAGGTAAGACCTACCTACTCTATTAAGTACTCTTAAAAAGGTCTATTAAGTACTCATAAAATCACAGTGTAATGGTACGGCGCCTTGTGAATGAGATCCTACAACAATCGAATCGGTTAATGGCGAATTGGTGACGTAAAATAATACAACTAATTACCTACCTCACATTGTTTCTAAGTTTGCATATATTATGTTAATTTTTAATTAAAACCGTACGTAGGTAAAGGTGAGAAATGCTCGCACATGTCTTCGCATTTACTGCAAATTACCTACCATTATCTTTTGCGGTTTCTAGAGGTAAATAATATTTAGTAAACACTTGGCATGAGAATATGTAAGTCTATTTCTTGTGTAAAATAATCTTGTTGGTCAACTAAGTGATTTAAATGGACTCCGCAACTTTCCCTATAATACCTACCTATCTATCAAATTTCCTAAAAAAAAGTGTATAAAATTATATGGGATAATTTTACAAATCCAGACAAAATCCAGGGGCCTACTACAAAAAACGAAAACGATCATTCGTTGAACGGATCGCGTATTTTTACCCCATAAATCCCTCTGATTTGTCCCTCCCGTGTTCTAATATATCAATTACAGTGTTGAAAATCGACGTTGGCGAATTTTAGTTCGTATATTCGAACACGGGAGGGACAAATGAGAGGGATTTATGGGGCAAAAATACGCGATCCGTTCAACGAACGATCGTTTTCGTTTTTTGTAATAGGGCCCCAGGAACCCAGGACGTTCGAACCACTCTAACTAAAATACCTACTTGAAAAATACTATAAAATGAAACTAAGTACTAACCATTTTTCATTATATTCTGGGTTATTTCAGCATTTTTATTTTTTTCCATTGCTGTCCTCTTCTTTTTGATAATCTGAAAAATAAAACAATTTATTTAAATAAAACAGCCAAGCGCAAGTGTCTTATCTACCCACCGAAGGTTACCTACTGTTTGTGCTGAAAAATCTGCCTTCGAAAAATCTAGGCCATTTAGGTTTTGATTAAGGCTCCTCAAACAAGTAACCAAATCCTTCATTCGATTAATCAGATTTAGAATAGGATGGAATAGGACCACGCCACCATCCTCCGGGTGTCATAGAAGACGACTAAGGGAATATCACCAAACAGGCAGCAGCGTTTACCTGGGTACAGTTAAATCCTACTGCGGTTACCATCATAACGTGGTGAGGCAAATCCCCCAAATGACAATTATAATTTAAGAGAGGTAGGGCATAGCGAATAAGAGAGGTAGGGCATAGCAAATAAGAGATGTAGGGCATAGCGAATCTTCGCTCGTATTGAGCTGCCCGTCCGGGGAAGGACCTCCACCCTATAGAATACCGCAGCCAAATGACCTCCGGATCGTGTTTCTGCTGGTGAGTAGGGTCTCCGGAGCAGAGATCGACAATATTACCTACATCCACTCCCAAAAATTTGCTGACACCGTCTTTTGGTCTTCGTTTTAACGTACCTCAGCAGCCAAAGCCCTTGTAACCTTGAAAGCCTCTTCCTGTCGCCTCTTCAGCTCCGTCCAGCTGTATACAGCGTCGCTATGCATCCAGAACGTCTGAATCCTCGTCGTCATTGTCTCTAATATCTCCTTAAATGCACGAATGTACTTCTCCATCTGATTCACGGAGTATTCGTCCAGTTCTAGGCCAAATGCTGTTTCTGTAACGAATTTTGATATGATATTATAGAGTATCGATTTTTGCTAGTTCGTTAATTATAATTCCTAACTTATGCGTAACTGATGGGGATGTAAGAGAGCAACCTATCAACTTTTCGCTCCAAACCACCCTCACCTGCCCGTGGTGCACCCTGTCAAATAACAAAAGAGGCTCAGGAAATCGACTGGTAACGATATAGCATCACGACTGTAGGCGAAGCTACTCGTAAATACCACAAGCCGATGACGTACAGCAGCTTCACCGGATCGAGGGAGGAGTTATGCCTTACGATCACCAACCCGCCTGCCCAGCGTCGCGATTATGGGTAAAGCCTCCAGGTGTTTGACTCAAGATGCGAACAAGTGGAGAGGCCTATGTCCGGCAGTAGAATTCAATAGATTGATGCCTAACATACTTACGAAAGTTCCCTTCCATCGCAGACCGCGCAATGACAGGCAAATGCTCAAATTCTCCTTTTCCCTGGAAACTAGCCAATTTGGTAACCAGGCTCCTAGCTTGCTTGTTGTAGATGTGGATGTAGCCATCGGCAACATGTTGGCCAAATGCAGGATACAGAAGTTTCTGGTGACGCTTCCATACAGGTACTGTAGAGAAAAGAAGTGAGAACAAAGATTTCAATACTCTTCTGACCGAATTTCATCCACAGCGGTGACTCTATACCTAATATAAAAATGAATCGCTAAATGTAGCTAAATACCACAGGCCGACGACGGGCAGCATTGTCAGCTGAGCAAGAAGCTACGCCCAGCGTGGCCATTATGGGCAAAGCCTCCAGGTCTATGTCCAGCAGTGGACTGCGATAGGCTGATGATGATGACCAATCACATTGTAGGTATGTTTATTTATTCTATTTTACTTGAAGCGCTTACCTGAAGCTGTAACTAATCCTTCGCCGATCCATGATCCCAAAATTTTCCTATACCAATAATTTTTCTCCACACATACGTCCATCACTTTGAAGTAATCCTCGGGGTCACATATCACTGGAAGATAATGTTGACAATATAATGATTAGTATTCCTATCGTTAGTCTACTTGATTGTTTTTCTAATAATATACCTACCTAATATATGTAAATTTGAAATGAAGTGATGAATGAAGTAGGTATGTCTTATCTTGCGTTTAGGTTAAAATAGAAAAACAGTTTATTCAGTAACACATATCAGTAGGTACAATCTTCTATACCTACTTATAATAAATCTGTAGAGAGATCAATTCTACACTAATATTACAAACATGTTTTTTTTGTAAGTTTGTTCCTTTGTTCCACTTTCACGCAAAAACGTAACGGATTTTCATGTAAATTTACAGGAATAGGTATACTTTGTGTACCAGATTAAGACTTATGTAGGTAAATGTGGGTACATATATAAGTATTATACATATAAATTATAGTAAACTCTCAGGTAACAAAAAGTAAACTATGTTTTAAATAATGTAGGTAACTAAATACTTATTTACTTACTTGGAATAAAAATGTTCAATTACTTAGTTACATTAATATAACTACGATATAATTAGGTAGGTGAAACAGTGCAAAACTTTCCCATAAAGACAGCCACTTTCAACGACATATTTATCTGAGCTTATGTATATCATTTTGTGTCGGGTAAGACGTTTCGATTTGTTTTAAATGTTGCGTTAATGGAAACAGATAAATAACTCTTACCGTAATGTAATTGAGGTCCTAATCTAAGGTGGGAGACGCCTCCGTTGACCAGACTAAACCTAGACAGGTCTTCAATCAAATTCCATAAATCTGAAACAATACTATATATGATATACATAAATACTACATAAATACATTCATACATATTACATCAAGACACGTGAGAGCGTGACAGCCAAGTTCCATAGTAAACACCCAGACCAATACAAACAGACTTGTTCATTAACAAAAATTTCCTTGTGGACGATGACGAACCTATTAAGTTCGCTATATTGGATGCAGCCAAGCTGCAGCTCGCGGTTTAATGCAGGAATGATCGATTTGCATTCGCTACATGGTCTATAAATGACCAATTCTTGTAATGTATAAATGACCAATTCTTGTAATGTATAAATGACCAATTCTTGTAATGTACAAATGACCAATTCTTGTAATGTAAACTCTTAAAATGACTGATTCTGGAAATGACTGACTCTACAAATGACCGATTCTGCAAATGACTGATTTTACAAAAGACCGATTCTACAAATGTTCGAGACCTGTACTTCTTGGGTAGTTGTTTTATTTTCAGAAATGGACCACGTAATGACGGTCGTCATATCAAACAAACTTTTACTCACATTTCCCATCTCCCAGCAAGAGATGTGCATGTCCGATCAGAGGCAAGGCTCCAGGGTATGCTGGTGGCAAATCCCGACGAATATTGACACTGGCTCTCCACCAAATAAATAATATCAAAACACAAAACAAACCTAAAGCAACAAGCATAGCTTCAAAGCAGTATTTACACTTCTAAGTAAAGGACTTGCGCTGAACAGGTCTACACGAATAATTATGAAAACTAATGGAAACTGCGCTTGGATATATTTTTTCAAATTAGTGTTCTGTGTGTGTGATAATAAAACCCTTTGTAACACTAGCTTTTAACCGTGACTTCGCCCAGATAATTTAATTTGTATATTTCGCACAATATAATCGATTTAGGTACCCGTACCTGTGAAGTCCCCCCAAAAAATCTACCCTTTATGTTAAACACTTGGCTGAAAATGGTTTGGGGATACCCATAGATTGGTTAGTGCGGGGTACCTCCACCTGCATTGCAACCCTGGCCCCCCGGGCCACTCCCGTCTCTCGCCCTGGCAGGAGCTAAATACCACAGGCCGATGACGGGCAGTAGCGGAGCGAGATGCAATTGCCAACCTGCCTGTCCAGTGTTGCGATTATAGGTGAAATGTTTGACAGAAGTGGCGAACAACTCGAGAGGCCTATGTCCAGCAGTGGACTGTGATAGGCTGATGATGATGATGAAGATGATATCAAGTCGTCGCGAGCAAAGCAAGTTGTCCACGCAACAAATTGCTCAACATCTTAAATACGCTCTAAGACGACTAATTTCATTGAGTTTACATACCATATTGATTGCTTCTAATTGTGCATATTTGCTACGACCTTGTAAACATCATTAAACGGAGTTCTTTGTTGCTGTAAACATCTTTAATTTCATGATTATCATATTATACGTCATTGTCTTTTTATTGAAACATCAAACAACAATAAGGCATTACGTGAGCATCATAATTGATTAACGATTCTCCTGATTTTTTTACCTTTGACCACCATTTTTGTTCCTGATAACAGTGAGGTCTCGGGTCGAATCTGACTGGGTTTTTCTGTAAAGATTACGGTAGCTATTCCTGGAATCGGCCGGTGATTAGAATGCACGTATTATGGTCCTGACCTCTCTCCAGTCCTGTCAATTGATCTGTCGTGAACAGAGAATGCATTTGTTTTTGGGCACTCACTTAGGGTCCATTCACACCAAACGGAAAAATGCTCACACACTTTCTTGATATTATCACTAAATACGAGTAATAAACTGTTGACGATTGATGTCAGCGTCGGATTTCGAATCAATGTCAATGCTTATTCAATTATTTATAATTCAGTGATACCAAGATGTTCGCGAGCATTTTTTAGTTTGATGTGAAATTTAATTTATTTATTTAATCTTTATTGCACAATAAAGTAGTGTACAAAAGGCGGACTTAATGCCACGTAGGCATTCTCTACCAGTCAACCATTGGGCTAAGCAGAAACTAGCAATAGGGTAGTGTGCCAAAAAGTTTGAAAAACAAAATTTAAAAATTAATATAATAGAACAACAATATAATAATAAAGTAATAAAATATAATAATAAATATTAATATAATAATACGTACATAATAAAAAAAAAACATATGTATATAGATTTAATGTCTCCTCCGTAGGCTAGTCTCCTTGAAGATTTGCTGCTGTTGCCGAAATACGGTCAGGAGAGGTAGCTAATCTTTTTGTACTTCTAAAAGTTAGGTGAAAAAGTCAACCTAACGTGTTATTAATTATTCCTATTTATCCTCATCACCATGGCCTCTCCAGTTGTTCGTCGCTTTGGGCAAAGAGTTTAACCTTGTATTGTACCTAATCTAAAGGTATTTCTAAGGAAACAAAAAAATAAAGAAAATTACTTTATATCCATCCGTAAATTAATAAATCTAAATATATAAAACTCAAAGGTGACTGACTGACTGACTGACTGACTGACATAGTGATCTATCAACGCACAGCCCAAACTACTGGACCGATCGAGCTGAAATTTGGCATACAGGTAGATGTAATGACGTAGACATCCGCTAAGAAAGGATTTTGATCAATTCCACCCCCAAGGGGATAAAATAGGGGATGAAAGTTTGTATAAAACTTTGTCAATTTTGAGTCGATTGGGCTAAGACTTTGCATGTGTAAAGCTACTACGACGTAGGCATCCGCTAAAAAAGAGTTTTGATCATTTCTACCCCCAAGGGGATAAAATAGGGGATGAAAGTTTGTATAAAATTTTGTCAATTTTCAGCCAATTACAAAGACTTTGCATGTATAAAGCTACTATGACGTAAGCATCCGCTAATAAAGGGTTTTGATCATTTCTACCCCCAAGAGGATAAAATAGGGGAAGAAAATTTGTATAAAACTTTGTCAATTTTAAGCCGATTGGGCTAAGACTTGGCATGTATAAAGCTACTATGACGAAGGCATCCGCTAAAAAAGGGTATTGATCATTTCAAATTTTCAACCCCCGAGGGGATAAAAATAGGTGATGAAAGTTTGTATAAAACTTTGTCAATTTTAAACCGTTCGGGCTGAGACTTCGCATTCATAAAGTTACTATAACGTAGAAAGGGTTTTGATAATTTCTGCTCCCAAGGGAATATAATAGAGGATGAAAATTTGTATGAAACTTTGTCAATTTTAAACCGTTCGGGCTAAGACTTTGCATTCACAAAGCTATACCATGACGTGGTAGATATTGCCAAGAAAGGGTTTCTATAAATTCCACTCCGAAAGGGATAAAATTTCAAATTTTAAAATCAACCCTTTACGTGATAAAATAGGGAAAAAAAGGCCGAGAAATAAAATAGCCCAAAACTACTAATTCCTCTTAATAAGTGGCGTTACCGGTCAAATTAAATCTTAATATATAAAAGGAGAAAAGAAACTCACTGATTTGACATATCAACGCACAGCCTAAACGGCTAAACTTAGGCAGTTGAAATTTAGAACGGACGTAGCTTAGGTACCGTAGAGGTAGACGAAGAAAGGAATTCCTGAAATTCCCACGGAAACGAGAATAGGGATATTGCATGAAAAATAGTTTTATGTATTTACTAATTTATCGTAAAATAGATAAAAATATACTATCAATAGTAAAACAAAATCAAAATTGGCTGAAAAATGGGCGAGATACAGTCGTTTAAAGTTATTATATCCGTCTCTCTCACAAAAACAGATTTTTCTATGGAGTTTGTATGGCGCGCACTGTACGTGACGTCATCCGCCACGTCGGATATCTCTGTCTAAGCAATAACTTTAACGCTTTATAACACGCTTAATAGAAAAGATAGTTTAAAAATTCTTCGATATTTATGTATCTAAAAGATAAAAGGTGAAGATAAAGGTGAGATCTTTTATCTTTTTATTTCATAAAAAAAAGTCATCCATATTCGCATATCCTATTAGCGGGAAAATCCTTTTGTATGAAAAATCTGAACCGCTTAAGTTAGACGCTTGAAATTAGGCATGCAGGTACCTTAGTGAACTTCAGTTGCAATAGGATATTGCAAACTTCCCACGGGAACAGGAGTTAGCGGGAAAACCTTTTGTATGAAAAAATCTAAATCGCGTAAGATATAGATGATTGAAATTTGGCATGCAAGGTACCTTATTGAACGTAAAGCTTACTTGCAACGCGATATTGTAAAAACTTTTGAATGTGAAAATCTGAACACGCGGACGAAGTCGCGGGCAAAAGCTAGTAATTACATATATTTACACCAACTTTATTTGTTAACATAATTATTATTATCTTATATATAAAAATGAATTCCTGTTCGTTAGTCTCGCTAAAACTCGAGAACGGCTATACCGATTTGACTAATTTTGATCTTAAATTATTTGTGGAAGTCCAGGGAAGGTTTAAAAGGTAAATAATGGGTGGTACGAAGTCTGCCCGGCCAGCTAGTACTAATATAAGATTATCATTATTTTGCCTACACTACGTTTGCCGAGACGCGGTCAAACGTTAGCAACGTAGCGGCAAACGTAGTGTGGGACGCCCTAAAGCCAGGTGGAGCGACGATTTGCGCAAGATGGCTGGCAAGTGCTGGATGCGAGAAGCCCAAGTTCGTGAAATGTGGCAAACAATAGGCTTGTAGCCGTAAAAAATGTAATTAGTCCCTCTTTTAGCTAAACGTATTTAAACGTATTTTTTAATTTGTAAATTAGACCAAAAATGACAAAGATATAGCCCGTTAAAATGACGCGTGACGTCAAACCGTATGGCATTTTGTGGCACGGAGTGATGTCTAAAACACCCACTCCTAAATTTTGATGTCTTGTATCTTTGTTATTTTTTGTTATACGAAAAAAGAAAAAAGACGTGTCCAATATATTTTTCAGGTCTAAAATACGGACTAAATATAATGTAATTATTTTGACCCTGGAGACATCCCTATTTTAGAGGCCTATGTCCAACAGTGGACTGCGAAGGGCTGTTGATTGATTGATTGAAATATCATTATTTATTAGTTATTACTCAATCTCGGCTCTAAACTAATCTTGTGTCCATCTATCGGCTTGGCTATGATCTCCAGTTTCATGGCGAGCTTGCTTATATCTCCTTTGACCTTGTAGCGTCGGAGAAGGTGCACTAAATTGACCTTTACTGACATCATAGCATACACCCGTCCTGTGGAAGTGAAAGGAAAGACATTTACCACCCTTAATTGAATGACGAAAGATAGAATCCACCAAGCCACCCTCATCTGCCCGTGGTGCATCCTGCTGAATAAATGACAACGCTCTGGCAACCGACTGGTGGCGGTAAGACCATCAGGATTGAGTGCGTAGCTAAATACCACAGGCCGATGACGGGCAGCAGCGTCACCGGAGCAAGATGCTACCCTCTGCGATCGCCAACCTTAGTCTAGCGTGGCGATTATGGGTAAAGCCAGGTGTTTTCCCATAGTGGCGAATAATTAGAGAGGTCTATGTCCAGCAGTGGACTGCGATAGGATGTTTCTGTTGTAAACCCATAGGTACTCCTTTAACGAGGCCTAAAATTCTTACCTATACAAGACCTCTTGCCGAAACCAAAAGCGCCGAAGCTGCTCGGATGATCAGGGAGTGAAGACGGGTCCAACCACCTCTCCGGCCTGTATAACTCCCGATCCGCCCCCCACATTGGTGACCGGTTCGTTGCGTAAATCAGGAGCAGGCAATCGCTCCCTGCTTCCAGAGTGTATTTTCCTGGAATTAACAAAGCTATTATCTGCCAATTACGTTTATTGGGAAGGAAAATAGTAAGAAATATGTAGATGTGTAATACCTTTTACTATGGAAATATAAAAGTTATTTCACATCTACATATTTCTTATGGAAATAGAAATCAGCTTACATTTATACCTACTGTATTTATGCAGTTTATTAAATTTGGAGTTTTTATTTAACCCTTTGAAATGTGACACTTAGTGATTTTATATTGTGTCTTAATTTTCAGCTGTCAAAGGATTAACATGACAAGACGTTACACATTTTAGAAATGTTAACTTACATTCGTGTAATTTATATGCATACCTTTTCGCAGATAGTATCTACCAAATACTGTAGGTGAAGTTTTACCAAGTTATATTTACCTACTTGAACGTCCCTGTCTAACTCCCTTATAATAACCGGTACAATAGGATACAGCCTCAATGTCTCTTTGATAACAGCTTCTAAGTACACTAGTTTTGCCAGATCTTCCTTCTCAACTTCCTGGAAATTATCCCCGAAAACTTCTTGTATCCTAAAAAAATCATTATTTATAAAGTGGTATTAAGTATTGCTATAAATAAGTAATCAAACGCCAAATCCCCAGAAGAATACTCATCATCATCAGCCTACTGCCGTCCACCGCTGGACACTGGCCTCTTCAGCTCCCGCTGGAACAGGAGAATAGTACTTCCTACTAATATTATAAATGCGAAAGTTTTGTATAGATGGATGGATGAATGGATCTTCATAATTATTTCATGCTAAAACTTTTGAACGGTTTCTAATGATACTGTAAAGAAACTTACTCAGCATAAACTCGATCCTGCACTTCGGGATATGAACCCAGAAGTATGAGCACGTAGGAAAGCACCGTAGCCGTTGAGTCATAACCGGCAAAGATTATAGTATCTATCTCTTCCCTCATTTCTTTTTGCGAAAGACTGCCCTCGGGAGCATCCAGCATAAGTCCTAGAATTCCTTTGAATCTATCGTCTGGAAAGTGAAAAAGTACCTAAATATACCTAAGGATTCTTCTTCTTTGCGTTTCGATGGCAAATCGAAACCAAACAACCTATGCCCAGTGCTCCGCCACCACGACCGCACCCCCAGTCACGGACATTAACTCGGTGAGCGAGCAGGTCTCTCCACACGTAGGACAGCAGACCAGATGATACATACTCTGGAGAGGAGGATTGATGCTAACAGACAAAAGTTAAGTCAGAATTTGTGGTCCTGCACGCCCTGCGGTAACTACCAAAGTATCCCTGTCGAAAGATGCGAATAAAATTTTTTTTTTCTTCTTGAGGCACCGGAGGCGGCATGGTGTGTGGGACTCACACCTCCCAAAATGGGAGGGCATACCCACTAAACCCCCCTGTGTCGCCAGTGGGCAGCAAGTTGCAGAGACACGGGTAGCGCCGAAGCATACCGCCACATCCCTGCCTGCCCTGGCCAGCCTTTACTACTACCTACCGTAACCCAGGACCTTTGTGTATGCGTAGAAGTAAATATTGCCGACGACAAAAAAGACAAGATTAAGCTCCTGTAAAATCTCACTTACCCGCATTCGTACTGTGTTTTTCATCTGGACTTATTTTGGTGACAGCAGTCTGTTTTTGAATAATCTAAAAATTAAAAAAGGTTGCAAATATGATCTGATAACTAAACAAAAATAGGGCTCTCCAATTGTTCGTCACTTTGCTCGAGCAGCTTTGTAGCGAGGCTTTGTGTGTTAGGCCATTTATTTATTTAATTATAACACCCATTACCTCATCCTCATGGGATGTAACGGATGAACCCATCATGTTTTCTCTTCAAGCCCCGCTGAATAACAGATGAGGCTCTGGCAATAGACTGTTATAGCCATCACCATTGAAGGCAAAGTTAAATACCACAGGCCGATGACGGGTAGCAGCGTCACTGAAGCGAGGAGCTACGCCCTCGTGGCGAACAACAGGAGAGGCCTATGTCCAGCAGTGGCCTGCGATAGGCTGATTACCTCATTCGAAACTTCAGACGTTATCCTCACAGCCTCATCCTGTTTCCTCTTTAAGCTGGTAAAGCTATAAACGAAAGGACTGTGCATCCAAACGTGTTGGAATCGTTGCAGCAGTATGTTCGTCACTTCCTTAAAAGCTTTCAAATACGGTTGCATTTGTATTTCTTTGTCATTTCTGGCAGCACCGAATGCAACACCTGGAAAAGGCTTTATTGTAAGAAGAAAATTAGGTAGTAGGAGAAGAACTTTATACGGTTGGTAACTTTCTTTAATTTTTTAACCGGGGAATATGCAGTTTTGCGTCATCACAGCATAGGGCATCCAGTTAGGGGCGACCGGGTACAAAAGTAAAGGCGGGTCGAAAGTAACAAATGCTGTGTCCTGACTATCACCTGAAGGCGGCAAAGCGACTTTCCGCCCATTGGATAAATCTAGAGAGCATTTGTTACTTTCGACCCGCCGTTACTTTTGTACCCGGACTCCCCTACGTCGTTCTCAATTTGCAAAAGGTTTTTGGGTTTTATTTTACTTTACTGCACTCACGGAAATTGGCCTCCAAAATGGCCGCGTCTAAATGATGCCCCAGATCCACAGAGCCAACACCGACTTCCGCAGCGAGACTGTCGGCCAGGAGGCAAGCGTGGCTGTTGATGACGCTGAGGAACCCGTCCAGGACTTGCTGCCTGAAGAGAGGATGGAGCACTCGCCGGTGACGCTTCCATGTAGGCACTGGTTACGAGAATAATGCAACTTTGTAGTAGTATTTCAGGCAAGGTGGAGTGACGATTTGCGCAGGACGGCTGGCAAGTGCTGGATGCGAGAGGCCCGGGACCGATCGAAGTGGCGAGCATTGGGAGAGGCCTATGTCCAGCAGTGGACTGATGTGGGCTGATGATGATGATGATGATTGATGATGATGATGTAGTAGTATTTGTACCCAAGTAAACACTGCTGCCAGATTCCTGATGTTCCCTTAATTGTCTTCTACGACATCCACGGGATGAGAGGATGGTCCTATTCTAAATCCGGTAACAACAAGGACAACTTTCTTTCTTTTTTTATAGTCTAAGAGAGGTCAAAGTCGCTGTGACAATGGACTCTCCTCAATTACCTGTCAGTTGCCACCGCCATGCCGGCCTAACCCTAACCCCCCACGAGACGAAACCCTACTCACCGGCAGAAACACGACCCGGAGGACATTTGCCTGCGGTATTCTATAGCGTGGAGGTCCTTACCCGGACGGGCGGCTCAATTCGAGCGAAGATTCGCTATGCCCTACCTCTCCACCAACCCAAGCGTGGTGACTAAAGGTAAATAGCCCTAAATGACAATTTTTATTGGGGGAGGCATATTATGTCCAGTTGTGGACGTTTGCAGGCTGGTGACGATGATGATGATGTAGTAGTAGTAGTAGTTGTTTATTTATGTTGGACATACCTGAAGCTGTAACCAGTCCTTCGCCGACCCAAGAACTGATGATATTTTTGTATAAGAAGCTCTTCTCCAGGCAAACGCTGGCAACTTTAGTGCACGCTTCCGGGTCGCCTAATGCTAAACACATTAAGTTAATATTAGGATATTTTTCAATGTTTACCTTTTAAAATAATGGCCTTGGCTGTCTCGTAGACGCTTAGGAAAAATACACAATTATTTAATGTATATTTTTCAGACATTCAATGCGGCCTTGTCATGATCACCAGACTGCCAGGACCAGTCTTAGACTTAGGAAAGTTAATTAATTAAGGTAAACGCTCCTATTACGGAGGTATTTCGCAACATTCGAAACTAGGAGACAAAAATAAGGATTTGTAAGTATTTCTAAATGTGCAAAACCACTTCATCGTCAAAAGTGGTTATTATATTTTGTATTTCTATTGATTTTGTGTTTCTTTTGATGTTAGTTTTTTCAAAAAAAAATATTTAAATAGCCGAGTCGATTGTTCCTAATTCGGAGGTATAATTTCGGTCAGTGCCTATTACGGCGGTAAACGGTTCCTAATTCGGAGGGTCAGAAACAAATAATGTACGTACACTAAATAATATAAAATATGTGTTAGTAAAGTAAATTGTATGTAAGGGATGTAAGGGAGCGACCTATCACCTTATCGTTCCAAGCCATCCTCACCTGCCCGTGGTGCATCCTGCCGAACAACAAACGAGGCGCTGGCAAACCGACTGGTGGCGGTTAAACCATCACGATAGAAGGCGTAGCTAAAAACCACAGGCGGATGACGGGCAGCAGCGTCACCGGAGCAAGAAGCTACGCCCTGCGATCGCCAACCCGCCTGCCCAGCGTGGCGATTGGATATGTCCTCCAGAAGTTTGCTTTAGATGGCGAACAACTGGAGAGGCCTATGTCCAGCAGTGGACTGCAATAGGCTGATGATGGTGATGAAAGTAAATTGTAAGGTTTTCATTAATTGATTTGATAACATTGATTCTCTTTTAATAAAATTTGCAAATAGCAGGGATGTATGAATCACTTGAATTTTCCTTATTCTCCAGACCCTAGCACCCTCTAAATTCTAACAGTGACGTATTAAAAAAGATCTCGTTAAAACGAATTATTATTACTATATACAATAAACTACTCGTAGTAAGTATACCTAAATGTTACATTTTTGGAAAATAGGTTCAAAGGTCAAAAGTATAATATTTTTTCTAGATACCTAATACAACTTTGGTTTTGATGCAACACTTAACACAACTGTACTATTCTCCATACTATGATGGGCATTCTTCTCTTTAAATAACATTATTTACATACATTGTTAAGTTTTTATCGCTTTTGGTTTTATTAAATAAGAATCCATAAAACATTATAGAAAACTTTTTATTTATTTACTGAACCCTAAAACTTGTAATTTTATATTTTATGAATAGCGCCATAATAGGAACCCATATAACCTAATACGGAGTTACCTGAAAATAACTACCACCGTAATAGGAACACTACTCGTTTTATAATGTTCCTAATTCTGACCCATCAAAATTTCGATAAACAAAAGAGTGTAAATGCATAATCACACGATAACAGTTTTTTGGCTCAGTGTGTTAAATTTTAGTCAACAGTTATACAAAATAAACGATTTGTGATCAATTAAAATACAGCAATTTATTTTACCGCTTCTAAGAAACCAACATTTTATGCTCAACAATTTTCATATTTAACTAGATTTCTAAGAAAGATAGCATACCGCAGAATATGGTCCTTAATTTAAGAGATTAATGATTATTTCAATAAAACTTGGAACTAATTCAATAAGTTAATAAATTAAAAGTTATAAACAATTAAACATGTCCAGTATATTTCCTAATTCGGAGGTATACCACCGTATTAGGATCAACCTATAAAATTTGTATCCTTTTACGGTGGTATTTTGTTTCTTATTTTTTTGGGTAAAAATGAGTTTAAAATATGAATTAAGCTATTTAAATAGCTGCTGTAATAGTAGGAAAATGCAATAAATAACACACAAACGAACTTGAACGGGTTATTAATACGAAAAAATTAGTTTATAAATATTGGTGTACTTTCATTTGATGTTGCGCGTTTGTATGAAAACCTCTCTCACATCGATGTCGTTACACTAATTGATTGATTTTGTTGTGTTGTATATGTGCCATACTTGCAAAATTCGGTCAACTGATGAAGGAATAGATTTGGAATAAATAGTATACATTTTGGTGCACTTATACTGAATAAAATAGGAATAAAACTCGAAAATAGAAATACCACCGTAATAGGAACCGATTTTGACTACCTCCGTAATAGGGACACTTACCTTAAACAACCAAGGGCAACTAAGGTTAAGGATCAGAATGTGGTTAGGAACTTAAAACGCGCTTCGCTTTTGTGGAACCAAGTTCCTGCGACAAGTCTTTCCGAACGGCTACGACTTAAGAACTTTCTACTTGAAGGTTCCCTAGTCTTCTTCTCCAAGCTTCGAGAAATGAGTGAATTCCTATTTAAATAGGTACCTATTTATGTTATAATGTTAATTCTGGAGGATGTTTACCTAGCTTGCAAATAGCAAAAGTATGAAAATGGGTTGTACATAGTAGTTACAGAACTTACCATACAACCTTTTAGTGCCTACTTTTATGTATGTAACTCCATCATTTTTCAAATTGTGTTCTTGCAACGCTTTGATAAACCGCCATAAATCTGAAATACAGATCTTAATACAGTAAAATTCGCCAGTCACTAAAAAATAGCGGGGGGTGATATCCAGAACACCCAGACTGGAGAATATTTAGACTTCCTATTAGAGTTGACTCTACCGAAGCCGCCTTATTTTAACAAAAAAATTATGTCTAACGAAATACCTTAAATTCCAAAAAGTTCGTGGAAACTCAGGGAAATGTGGAAGGGACAAGGCCACGCGGTAGATCTCCTATGCGTTGGATTGATCAGGTTAAATCGGCAGTGGGAACCCGTGTATCTAACTGCGCCAGACAGTCTGCCAACAGAGAGAGATGGCGGGAGATCGTGCGGAAAGCTGTGTCCGCCTCTACCACCGATGTGGATGCCTCTACGTGGCCACGACCGTCCTGCTAAGAGCGAAACGACAGAGAAGAAGAAGTGGAAACTTAGGTTTCCCTCCAATTGTCACTTAGGCTCCATTTAAAAAAATTTTTAAAGCCTTCCCTACGCTTAATGTAACGCGAAAGAGAATAATAAGTCGCTGCGAGAACAGGCAAGTTTCCGGATGTTTCATCACGCCCCGTTTAAAGGATCCCATATCATATCAAAAGAAGGAGGAAACCCTACTTACTGGCTAACGAAGCCACTATACTAAGCTAATCACTACATAATTAAAAAACATAGTCACTTTTGTTTCTATCGGTCCCTCAATATATGTACAAGTATGCTTATATCTTTAAAACTACGCAACAGATTTTGATGCGGGCTTTTTAAATAGATGAAGGGATTCAAGAATGGTATAAGTGTATAAATGCATAATTATAATGTATTAAGTATTGCACCCGTGTGCAGGGCCGTCTTATTCGGCGCCGGGGTGCGGAACTCAACCTTTTGTTACGCCACAATCACTACTACACATAATCATAACACACACACACACCTAATTTGCCAGTATGCCATGATCCACCCGTCACGGATAATGGTACTTTCAAATGTACGCGATATGGCCGTAGGGTAAGTTTCCCTGACTATTATCGCCCGTAGGGACGGTCTCTGGAGGGGGGTGTTGTGGCGTTACGCCACAATCACTACCACACATACCACAAACCTTTCGGGAATTGAGCTCTCATCAGGTCTGTTGTAACGCCGTCCTCGAAAGGCTTTTCCTCGAAAGGATTTCGCCAACGCTGACTTCTGAATGAAATATCCAAAAAATTCAGCGCCCACTCCCTGGTAGAGACGGCCCTGCCGTGTGAGGTCGCTAGTATAATATAAAAACATATATTTTTAGTTATCTACATACTTACGGGCTGTGTCTCCAATAAGTAGATGTGTGTGTCCAATCACTGGCAATGCTCCAGGAAAAGCCGGGGGTAGATTATACTTCTGTCGCCTAACATATCTTTTATACAACACATACACAATAATTAATACAAAAACAGTATTGAACAGCACGTAGAAATGCATTGCTGTGTGACTTCTATTGTGGACTGAGAACTACTGAAGCTGAATTAACTTTGAATAGATACTTATTCATTGTTTGCTTTTTTTTCTTGATAAGCGTTTGTTTTTTTCTTTTCGCACTCACTTGTTTTTTTTTTGTGTGTGTTTACTGTTAGCCAAAATGCCTTAATTTGGTGTGGATTAACGACCTTTTAATTAAAAACACCGGCGAAGGGCGAGTTGGTGTCGCGGACCGAGGGTCCCGTAAGTTAGTTTCAAATTATTTTATAATAATATGTAAAATATAAAAATATGTAATATATAAAAATCATGCAAAAAATGTTTATACATTTTTTGCATGATTTTTTTTATAGTATCTCGACATAATGGCTTCCCTCCGCCTAAGGGGCTGCGCAGACGACAGACTTTTTGTGCGATAGAGTCTGCGTCTGAAACATTTAAAAAGAGCATCTAGGCTAACAGCTCTGCCGACAGAATAATCGAAGTTGTGCGTTGAGTCTGTGAAATATCCGCGACAAATTTTTGCGCGTCGTATGCGTTACTGCATATAATAATTGCATCACAAACTAAAAGTGCGTCACGGATAGTCTGTCGTCTGCGCTGCCCCTTATGGAAAGCGAAAGAGAAGCCCAAATCGCTGTGACAACGCGCAAGTAACTGGTACTGATGGTGGAATGGTGACTGGGGTGGTAATGAGGTACCTACATAACTGAAAAATACGGATGTCCTTGGATGTGGTATCCGGATTTAGAATAGGACCATCCCGTCTCATCCCGTAGGTGTCGTAAAAGACGACTTAGGGAATATCAGGAAACAAGCAGCAGCGTTTACCTGGGTACAAATAAAACATACTGCGTTCACCAACCTCTTTGCCAAGCGTGGTGAATAAAACAATGAATTGTCAATTTGGGAGGCCTAAGTATGTCCAGCTGTGGACGTTTGCAGGTTAAAGATGATGATGATGGTCAATGTTCAATACTGCAAAATACTGCAACACCCTATCCAGGTCATGTGATTTTCTTTTAAGGCTTTAGCTGTAAGATCCTTCTATATGTATGTTACATGTGCAATCTTAACTAATATTATAAAGCTGAAGAGTTTGTTTGTTTGTTTGTTTGTTTGAACGCGCTAATCTCAGGAACTACTGGTCCGAATTGAAAAATTCTTTTTGTGTTGAATAGACCATTTATCGAGGAAGGCTTTATGCTATATAACATCACGCTGCAGCTATTAGGGGCGAATGTAAAAAAAAACGGGGAAAAAATAACTATTCCACGCGGACGAAGTCGCGAGCACAGCTAGTAATTAAAGAAATAAATAAATTATTTTAGACAATAATCAAGTACTATGGGTGTTGAATAAAACAAACGACATTTTGTGATAGATAGGTAGGTACATAACAACTTTATTATTCCTTCGTAACTTATTTATATCGCGCATCGTCGCGTTTCTCAATTAAACAGTTTTAATTTTAATATCATTAGGTACCTACGTGCCTTCAAACAACATCTCAGAAAGACATCCGCCACAGGGTGGTGAGTCGGCAAAATGTCCCCCAGCCGTAAGTAAGGCCTTGGCCCCTATCACCAAAATCGAAAAAGATCGTTCGTTGAATGGATCGCGTAATTTTGCAAAATAAATCTCTCTCATTTTTCCCTCCCATTTTCTAATACATGAATGAATTAAATTAATTAAAATCGAATTTGACGAATTTTAAGTAGTTCTTATATTCGAACACAGGAGGGACAAATGAGAGGGATTTATGGGGCAAAATAAGCGATCCGTTCAACGGACGATCATTTTCGTTTTTGGACCACCAAAGACTACCAACTCTTGGACGCCAGCAACGGTCGGAGCGGCGCAGGTGACTTTAAGTTAATAATCGCGTTTCAATCACGGTCCTTGTAACACGCCGGTTGCACTTTCTCTTCTTTCTAAAGCAACATGATATCCTGACACTGGAGTAAGCATTATCTTATGGGTAACCACCATTTTTGTATGATCTGAGATAAGTTTGTACTCCCTTAAAAGCTGTCGGAGAATCACCTTCATTATGGCCAATGATAGATTCTTACCTAAAAATAAAATAAGTAGTTTATGCCTAAGATTTAATCAATTCAATCTTGACTGGCTCGGTGGCTCAATTGGTAGTGACCCCTGCCTTCTGAACCAAGGGTCGTGGGTTCGATTCCCACCCGGGACAAACATTCGTGTGACGAACACTTGTGTTTGTTCCGTGTCTGGGTGTTTATAAAATTTGTATTTAAGTATTTATTTGTGGTATCTTCGTTGTTCTAATACCCATAACACAAGTACTTCAGCTACTTAGTTACTTTGGGATTAGAGCAATGTATGTGATGTTGTCTGAAGCAGTTTCCAAAGAACTTTCACACACAGGTACTTAAGTGCACTTTTATATCTCTTTTACTAGCATTAATTCAAAACGTACCAACACAAGATCGCTTCCCCACTCCAAAAGTAGCAAACCCGTGATCAGGTAGACGGGTACCATCCAACCACCTCTCAGGCCTAAACGACTCTCTGTCGGCACCCCATGATTGGTGGCGATTCATGGCATAGATATAGAGAAGGCATTGCGTCCCAGGTTCTAGGCTGTATTTCTCTGAAACATGCACAAGTAAAAAATGGCCAAGTGCGTGACAGGCCAGCAATGGAATAAGGTTCGTTATGAGTGATGTTCTATTGTGCCTGTCAACCTAACTTTTGACCTTTTAACCTCACGACCGCTTACCATCAGGTGGAGTGAGGTCATCCTGAAAGCTATTCTTATAAAAAAAATCGTGTTTAGAATAGTTTCCGGATCAATAGAAGAACCCCATCTCATCTCGTGGGTGTCGTAGAAGACGACCAAGGGACTATCAGGAAACGGGCAGCTGCGTTTACCTGGGTACAAATAAGACCTTCTGTCACCAAACCGCCAGACAAATCCTTCGTTTGCTTAACATCAGGCAGGACGCAGTCATATTGACGTGCTAATATAAAAAAAAAAACCTATATAAATGGGGGTACAGTTGTCATTGGGTGGGGGGGGGGGCATATTGACTGGCTCGGTGGCTCAATTGGTAGTGACCCCTGCCTACTGAACCAAGAGTCGTGGGTTCGATTCCCACCCGGGACAAACACTCGTGTGATGAACACTTGTGTTTGTTCCGTGTCTGGGTGTTTATATTTGTATTTAAGTATTTATTTGTGGTACCTTCGTTGTTCTGATACCCATTACACAAGTGCTTAAGCTACTTACTTTGGGATTAGAGCAATGTATGTGATGTCTGTCTGTCTGATGTCTGTCTGATATGTCCAGCAGTGGACGTTAGCAGGCTAATGATAGCTAAATATATCTCATGGCTGTAGTAACTGACAAGCGATTAGTTACTTCCACATTGCCGCGCCGACTTGGGCATCTCTTTCCCTTTTCACCAGGCGAGCGGAAGCCACTACGCTGTGCTACTATTAAAAACAACTTACTTATCACCATTGAACTGGACACTGTTCTGGAAATAGTCGGCACAGCGGGAAACAGTCTCAAGCTTTCCAATATAACAGCTTCAAGATAGACTAACTTTGATAAATCGTTCATGTCTAGATCATTTTTTATATTGTCATGTTGCTTTTCAACTCTGAAACATAATATGTTGCCATAATGACACGAACCTCTCTTTCATCAGCCGACGTTTAGTTCCAGAATGCAAAATGTCCAATTTTCATCGTAACCCGACCATTTGTTGAGTGAAAAGTACCAGGATCGCATAGATACTTAGGAAGTCTATCATCAGCCTATTGCAGTCCACTGCTGGACATAAGCCTCTCCAGATGTTCGCCACTTAGGGCAAACATCTGGAGGATATACCCATAGTCGCCATGCAGAAATTATCATAGGCCGCTCCCTTACATCCCCTAGGAACTCTATAGGTTGCCTCAACTTACCTAATGTTGGGAAATAAGATACCTGGCTACCTACTACATTTTGTTAATTTCTTCGACTTCTCACGCATCTATATGAGCTCCTGGTACTTTTCGCTTAATCAGTCAATGATCTTGTTACGATGAAAATTGGACATTTTGCAACCTGAGCATGCAGGGACTAAACGGACTCAAGGCCACTATGCTGTGGAATATAAAACAATACGAAGGTCTTACTTTAAGTAAAAATTAATAACCACACAACAAATATTTGTTTTTCATAATATGAAGAAACCACGTGCAAACCACATGTAATTAACACGTTTTGTAATAACTGCGGTAAATTTAATTGTTTACAACTGTACCCATAAGGTATTCTGTAAAATTAAGCTCGACTTGGCAGAGGAACTGCCGTGCCCCTATATTCCCTTTGTCCGCAAAAGGATATCTCTAAAGGGAGAACGAAAAATTTATATTAAATTTGGAAAAAGGTAACAATTACACACCTAATCATTCACATATTATACATAGAACAAAGGGCCACATATAAATCCCTGCGGCATTCCAAACATATTAATAACATAACAATTAAGTAGATCAAAAGCGAACACGAACAACTGGAGAGGCCAATGTCCAGCAGTGGACAGCAATAAGCTGATGATGATGATGATGATGCCTATTTCCAGCAGTAAACGTTTGCAGGCTGATGGTAAGTCAATACTCACTCTATAAAAACCTTATCCTGCACACTGGGATGGGATCCCAGCATCACCAACACGAATATCAACGAATTCACCATTGTGTCATGTCCACTATACATAGCAGTGTTCACTTCATCCAAGACTTGCTCCTCAGAGTAAATGCCCTGTCCTTCCAATTTTATCAGTTCGTCTAATAAAGTACGTTGACTAGTATTTGATGAATCTGAAGAACGATTAAAAACAAAAAACATATAAGTAGCTGGTCTACACATCGCCATCTAGTCCAAAACTAAGCCGAAGCTTGTTCTATGGGTTCTAGATAGCTGTTAAACTTACTTAGGAACTTTTTTGTAAATAAATGATGTACTTAACAAACACCCAGATCTGTTCTCGACCACTTCACACAGTGGTCGAGAGGCAGTGTTCAGCAGTGGCAGTGTTCAGCAGACAAACTCAATTTTTCTCACTTAACTCATAGCTGCGTAGGGCCCAATTAACTCCTAGCTAAATAACCAAGGCGGTAATACGGATGATGACAAGGTATGAAAATGAAGAAAATAATTAGTCCGTCTCTTAGATAATAAAAAAATATAAGACCCGTATTTTTTGTTTTGTCGAAATAACAAGAAAATACTTAGATATAGCGCATTAAAGTTACGGAGTGGGGGCTAACTACGTCACGTTAGAGTATATTTTGTACTCTAACGTGACGTCATGTGACATTTAAAATCAATGTATCTTCGTAAGTTTTTGAACAAGAGGCAAAATAAAAAATACGTATCCAATATTTTTCATTAATCTATCTGATGGACATTAAATTATTTTTTAGTCATCATCCCAATTGTCCCAACAACTGAATCATAGTGGGACTAATTTCCCATTATCAAATTAGAAAAGGGCAAATTGGTCCCTGGTCCCAGTTTTCGACTGGGACGAGATGGCCCCTAACTCATTTTTTAAAAGTATACTTAATTTTATTAGAAGTAAATTGTAAAATTATAGTGAGAAAGCAAATATTCTGAATTACGTCTCTGGGGAACCTAGTTACCCATTCATGACACCGAATTTTTTAAAGGCTCTGGTCCTTAGCCATAATAACTCATAATGCCTTTTGTTACTTGTGCCAATATTTGCTATATTAAAAGACCTTCCAAGATACCTTCCATGTTTTTCATGTAGTCAGGATTTTTATTCAACCAATCTCTTCTCATCGTAATCATCTGTAACAACAACTATAATTTTAGAAAGCCTTATGCTTCATTTATAGCGATGATACTGCTTCCATAAACAACAAAATGAGGGGATGTACACCGGAGCGAGATGCTACGCCCTGCGATCGCCAACACGCCTGCCCAGAGTTGCGATAATGGGTATACTCGTATTTTCCAGATATTTGGCCTAACTGACGAACAACTTTAAAGGCCTATGTCCAGCAGTGGACTGCGATAGGCAGTTTACTTACCTACAGTATCATCATCAGCCATCATGTGGAGGTTGCATGGCAGCAGTGGTGCTGGACCTATGTCACCTACACCTAAGGAGGCCTATGATAATAATAATCGTACTTTGAGAGTATTTTCCTACTTTACCTTCTTAGAAATATTTTTCATAACATTCATACATTCTTCTTGCTCCCTCCTAAGTGTTGAACAGTAGAAAAACAATTTCTTGTGTAAGAAATATGATTGAAATCTCTCAAAAAGAACTCTTGATAGAGTGACCATGGCAGACTGGTATGTTTCTATATGATCGACTTTGTCTGCACAATCATTTTTATCAATCACACCGAATATGGTTGCTGAAACGAAATAAAATCAAATTAGGTACATTACATTATACACACGCCCCAAACAACATCTCATGGGCAGGGGAGAAGCTGAAAACCAGCGCTGCCCAGGTCATTTCCTGTGGCAGCATCGGCTGAGCTAATTCCCATTGTCTTTTTTGTATTTTGGTTATTTTGATTTTTTTCATGTTATCTTGTAAGAAGACAATAAATCTTTTTTATTCTTTTATTCTTTAATAGGTAAACTGTTTCTTGCCGAATAACAAACGAGGTTCTGGCAACGAATGGTGGCGGTATATGGTGGATGCGGTTCCTGTTCAATCGTGATGGTCACGATTGAACAGGAACTGCATCACGACGTTGAGCTACGCCCTGCGATCGCCAACCTGCCTGCCCAGTGTTTGATCAAAGTGGCGAAAAACTGAAGAGGCCTATGTCCAGCAGTGGATTGCAATAGGCTGATGACGATGATAACGTCAAACCAAGAACCAATCACACCGTGATCCTCGAGCACGAACACGTAGCTCTAGCTAGATATGATGATGATGATAGAAGGTCATTTCTTTGATAAAGTAAGGAAAAACTATACCTACTTACAAAATAAAATTCTCCCCACCGTTCTTCGTAAATATTCAGTGGGATCGAACAATCCTTTTCCTGGTTTATCACTGATACTGATAACTAATTCCTTTGAGTGTTCAACCATCAATTCCAGATTGCATATCTGATGGAAAACTGGTTCCAACACCGGACGATGTTTTTCCCATACTGAAACTGAACAAAAAAAACATTAAGTCTTAGTATTTTTAACTTACCAGAAAAATCTTGCCTTCCGGATTTAGACTAGGACCCCATCTCATCCTGTGGGTGTCGTAGAAGACTAAGGAAATATCAAGAAACGAGCAGTAGCGTTGACCTGGGTACAGATAAAACCTAACCTCCCTGTGGCGCACCCTGATCCAGCTGAAGAACATAATAAACGAGGTTCTGGTAACCTACTGGTGGCGGCATAACCATCGCAATTGATGGCATAGCTAAATACCATACGCCGATGACGGGCAGCAATCTGACCGGATCGAGGAGCTAAGGGGCGGGATCCACACATAACGGTGTGGTGGGTGCAGCCACACTGCGGTCGTCAACCAGCCTGCCCAGCGTGGCGATTATGGGTGAAGACTCCAGTTATTTGCCCAAAGTGGACACACAACCGGAGAGGCCTATGTCCAGCAGTAAACTGCGATAGGCTGTTTATGTCATCATCATCATCATCAGCCTATTACATTCCACTGCTGGACATAGGCCTCTCCAGTTGTTCGCCACTTAGAGCAAACATCTGGAGGATATACTCATAATCGCCACGCTGGGCAGGCGGGTTGGCGATCGCAGGGCTTAGCTTCTTGCTCCGGTGACGCTGCTGGGCTGCTGCCCGTCACCGGTCTTTAGTATTTAGCTACGCCTTCAATTGTGATGGTTATACCGCCAACAGTCGGTTGCCAGCGCCTCGTTTGTTATTCGGCAGGATGCACCACGGGCAGGTGAGGTTGGCTTGGAGCGAAAAGATGATAGGCCGCTCCCTTACATCCCTGGCTGTTTATGTACAATATGTAAATTTATCAGTTGTTTAATACCCATAATACAAGCTTAGTTTGGGGCTAGACAGCGCTGAATGTCCAGCGTAGTGTGTCTTGGGTTATTTCATCATCACCTTCATCATCAGCCTATATCAGTCCACTGCTGGACATACGCCTGTCCAAATGTTCGCCACTTTGATCGATCCTGGGCTTCTCGCTTCCAGCACTTGCCAGCCGTCCTGCGCAAATCGTCACTCCACCTGTCCTGAGGGTTATTTATGTATGAGCTAAATTTTATAATACCCAATTTACCAGAAGCTGTAGCAAGTCCTTCTCCAAATGTGTTTCTAATGCAGTTATCGAGAAGATACGCCTTTTGGCTACATTCAATTGCTACCGTATTACAGTCTTCTGGATCACATAGCGCTGAAAATATTATTATGTTACATAAGTTGTGGTAACTAATACCTTAATGAAGGTGTTTCAAAATTAAATATCCGGTAGATGACGCTATGTAGGCCTGCGATCCAGCTATCATGTGATTGGTCATTTGCTATGTAAATGTCGGTGCCATGTCAAAATTAACCAATTACGTTACAGTTGGATCTGCTGCCTATGTGGTGGCATCTGGTGGATTTCTTTTTTCAGAAAACCTTTATTCAATAAATAGATTGACTATATAAAGTCCTAAGAATAATATTGAGCATAGGGTAGCCAGATAAATTCACAGCTACCGTTCGGTCTCAAATTAATGTTTTCCCTTATACTATGAGTACCGGTTGATGGCTGTGAGCGTCTCCCAGAACACCCAAACCCGAGACAGTTTAGAAAAGATCGTTTCCAAAATTGACTCGACCGGTAAGCGAACGCTGGGCCTTCGGATCCTCTGCGCTTTAGGTTTCACACTTTAAACTATTGCGCTATAAATTCAGTCAATATTATTATGAAGATCTGTCTATGACAGACAAACTGATTATTTATTTTTGGATGAAACTGCCAATCTTAGTCATAGATAGGCAATAATACGCATGTATTTTCACGTCTCACCATGACGAACACAACACAATATGTTATTTACGATTAAATATGATAATTTTCCATTTAGGTAGAATATATAAATATTAAATAAAGTCATTTACAATATCTAATATTACTTAATATAATATTACCTATTTGCACTTTTCCGTAGGCTGCATAAATAACGTTAATGAAACGTTAGCACACGCCGTCATACGCCGCAGTACAATGCGTGCCACAAAAGATGAGATTTGAGAGACCGCGTGATTCGACCACCACTACATACTTTCATAAGATAGACTCTATACCAATCCGAATATTACCGTATAGGTACTTCTTGAGTTTAAGTAAAAATTAAGGATAACATTTGTACGACGAACGCCGGTACCTGCCAGGACGCCCCACTACTGACGCTCGGCTAGTCTCATCTTTAGTGGCACGCACTATACCTACAATACCTACCTGCTGTCCTGGGTAGGACCCGGTAATTTTTTCACACCTTATGCTTATGGAGTTTTAGCATGGATCCCTTACTTTTTAAAATATAATATAGCCTATGTTCATCAGAGATACTGTAGCTGTGAAAGAATTATTCAAACCGGTCCAGTAGTTACAGAGCCTATTCAATTCAAACACATAATGAAATCTCTTTATATTATTAGTACACAAGTAGTAGTACACAAAGAGTAGTAGTGTAGATTTTCTTTTTATGCAAGAGGCTGCAGACGTGCCAATGTGATGTCTGATGGTAAGCAGTCGACCGCCCATGGGTGTCCATGGCAACTCAAATCGAGTTCTGGGGTCGCTGCCGGCCTTTTGAATAAGAGTACGCTCATTTCTTTTAGGCTCCCAAGTCGTAGCTGTTCGGAAAAACTGTCCCAGAGAGTTGGTGTTACAAAACCGATGCGAGAGGCAAGAAGTTCCCCATAAAGCGTACAGTGGAGGATCACCAACCATCGAGATGATGAGGACGGAATTGCAATCGGTCACGTTAGATTGGCACCCGTGTTTGGCACCGATCAGTCTGACGATGGTAAGATCGCTGTCAGCGAGCTGTATGCAAATTTTATGATGCCAATGTAAAATAGGTATGTCTATAACAATATTTAAGGCCCATATTTGAAAGTTATTGTTTTTGCCGAGTGGCGGGGCGGTATATTTGTGCTATGTCTTATACCTACTCAAGTATGTACCTAATTTACAAATAAGTAGGTACGTTTAGAATAGGCACTAACCATAATACGTATAAGATGGATTTGTCCCGGAGTAGGAATATGTTATACATCCTTTCGCCAAACAATCATTTTGCATCTCCAAAAGTCGATTCCAATACGCTAAAATAAAAATTAGTCATCATTATCATAAAGTCAAAATGACCAGGTTAGGTACCGAGTCGAGTACGGAATGTCGGGGTACAAAATATCGATGAATGATAATACGATGCTACAAGATTTCGATGCACGTTAGTGCGAAAGATTTAAACTGCGATACTACTTAATGAACATCGATGCACGTAAGTTCAAAAGATCTAAAATGTGATACTGAACATCGAGGCACGTTTTAGGCTACATAAAAACATTTATGATGAAATATTGGTGGCAAATTAAAAAAAAAAGGATAGATATGCAGTAGGTAGATAGGTTTAATGTCCTTATGGAGATGCAATTATACGCAGCGACATCACCAGCAAATAGCTACTTCATCATCTGCACTTACCACCACTCATCATCATCATCAGCCTATTGCAGTCCACTGCTGGACATTGGCCTCTCCAGTCGTTCGCCACTTAGGGCAAACATCTGGAGGATATACCTACCCATAATCGCCACACTAGGCAGGCTGGTTGGCGGTTGTTATTTGGCAGGATGCACCACGGGTAGGCGAGGTTGGCTTGGCGCGACAAGATGAAAGGCCGCTTCTTTACATCCCACTTAATTACAATACCTACTTAATAAAAAAATAAACTTCATTACTTACAACCTTTCAGCCATAAATGCAAATGTCCAACTATTGGCCGCGTCCCCAAGGAAGCCGGAGGTAGCTCCCCTGCCAAATACTTCCGTCTCCTTATCCAAGCATACACAAAACACAAGACACACGACACTATTACCAGGAGTATCATTCTCTAGTCACGATTCTGATTCATTCAGCACAGAACTTCATAAAAAAACAAGTGAGATGTTCCTATATCAAGAACTTCAAAAACAATTTGATGCATCGATTCTCCATTGTCTGCTAATACTTTCTGTATCCCACTCTACTCGTACTTTCTCATTGCTCTTTATTCTGAAAATTAAAAATTGAAATACAATTAAATTTACACATTCGCTCCAAGCCCCTGCCCGTGGTGCAGGCGGGTTGGCGATCGCAGGGCGTAGCTTCTCGCTCCGGTGACGACGCTGCTGCCGTCAATGCCCGTGATGATAGGTAATTGAGTGGTGGCTTAGGTAGGTATTTACTATTTACCTACCTACTTTGAAAACAATTCTCAGAATTGCGTAGTTGCTGTTGTTGTTTAATAGTTATGCAATAGTTTAATAAAAAATCACAAGGAAGTAAAATACAGACGAAGCAACTCCATGACAGGTTTCCAGTAGGTATATTTCACTAGGAGTCACCACTAAGTCAGAGTTAGAAACGTAATGTGTTTTACGAAAATGATTAACACAGTACCTACGCAGTGCGTGCATGCCGGTTGAAATCGGACTTCCTTCATTAGAACATTTTAAATATTGAAGCAAAAAAACAAGGCCGCATACCGTTAACTTTGAATATCGATTAGAATAGAATAGAATAGAATTAGGCCCGTGTTTTAAATTATCATCACATGCAGACCTACTTTTAAAAACAAAAACACACTAGAACAGCTCCCATAATCTGAACACTACCGACATAAATTTATAACCCTATCACTAGAATGTGTCGGACGTACAATGAACTTATACGCAGTGGCAAAGATGTGGACATTTTTAACGACCGGTTTTCTAGATTTAAATCGAGTATTTCGCTCGTCCTAGGGGCCAAAGTGTCCTCACCCTCACCTCACAGTAAAACATAGGTTAAGTAAATAAGTAAAATTGGTTTGTTAAAATTTCTTTGTTAGGTTAGTACTTTATGTTTCTGTTTGCTGTAAATTTATTGTTTATAAGTACATGTTGTGTGCACTTTAATGGTTACCGTCAAGTCCTTACAAAATGTTTGAGATGCGCTATGATTATGTATGACTGTGACCTGTTTGTGTGCCTGTAATAAATAAATAAATAAATAACGGATTTCTACTCTGCCCCACCAAGGCGCTTCACTTAGCGGGGCAAAGCGTAACGCTTTTAAAATTGTAAATAAATAAGTATTACAATACCTATTAAACCCAACTCACAGACCCAACTTTACTCTCTTAAGTGACGACACCAGTGAGATTGAATGAGAGGCAGATTATACCAGCGTTCCACTTTATCCCACTGGCGGGGCGCCTTGGCGGGGCAAAGTAGACTAATCCTGGATTTCGATATGTGTACTTTGTCTAGCTGTTTAGTTAGAAAAGGACCCTCGGAGATGAGGCAGAAAAGTCCTGGAATGGGTGACTGGTGGCAATGCGCTTGATGGATATGACATAGAAGCAGCAGGGAACTATGGGATAAGGGAGTGAAACAGGTTCAGGGGCTGCGCAGACGACAGACTTTTTGTGCGATAGAGTCTGCATCCGAGATTTTTGCGCGTCGTGTTGTTTTAAATAGTGTCGTCAGTGTGAATACTGCATAAAATTGCATCACAGTAAAAAGTGCGTCACGGATAGTCTGTCGTCTGCGCTGCCCCATAAGGTGGCGTTCCGTTGACACTCAGCAGTGGTAGAGTTGAGAAGAGAGCGCCGAATAGTTAGAGAACGAAAGAGATTTTTGGGCTTGGGCCGGTACGGTAACACTAATGGGCATGGGCTAGTAGCATAGGGATAGCTGTGATGCCATCTGGAGGCCTACTTTTGAAACCAATCCCGATGTCAATCCAATCCCAATCCAGTACGTAGGCAGGGAAATACAACGAATGTGTGGTGTTGTTTGTAAGAATGGCGGGAGTGAATTTGCTATTTTATTTATGTAGGAACATTCAAAATGTACGTAAATTAAATAATACAGAGATATGTTCTCTAACCCTCTAGGTACGTGCCTACTACCACACACTACTATATCCAATTTGGTTCAGCGGTAGTGAATGCTGCCTCTGGCACAGGAGTCGCAGGTTCGGTCCCGCAGAGTACAAATTAATAAATAAAAATGGGTGTTATTTAACGGGTTAGCAAAGTATTAGTATTTAAAGCAGAAAAATATTATCTGCAGGGCCGTCTCTACCAGGGGGTGCAAGCCCGGGCGCAGGCTGCCGGGGGCGGTGCGGTTAATAAATGTGAATGTGTGCCCAAAATCCTATAAGTTTTTGGGTACCTGTGCGTTCCCGCGACGCATAGTAACGTTTGTGAATACGGCCGTCATAGTACAACCTTCGGCTTACTTTGAAGAAAGAAAGAAAAATGTTTATTAGTATCACTTTACAATGTGGGACTAGATGGCGCTGTGTGGCCCAGCGTCGCATGTCTTGGGTCAAATGTCTCGTTGTGTTAGTGTATTGTATTGTGGCAGGATGAAAGTACAGCTAAGAATGCAGGCATTTAATGCACCGTTTTTGACGACAAAGCGCCCCGCGTCTGCTTACCTTAAAAAAGGCTCTAGAGGTCACAGCTCACATAAACGACTCTGTAATAAATGTATTGAATTTAGAAATAAAAGGATACCATACTTTTAGTGTACATTACACACTTAATTTATTTAACCTAGTAAATAACATTATTTTAAGTGGTATACATAAAAGTAACAGTATATAGTGTATGCAGTTATAGTTGATTGCCTCTGATTAAATACATTGAGATTTTTATTACATAGATACAATACAACCAGACATCAATTCATTTTAATTAATATAAAGTTTGTTCTATATTCCCAGTAGTAATAGTAAGTATGGTTTACTATAAGCAAAATAATCATGTAAGTTTAATTAATCCATTACTATTTAAAAATATTAATCAAGTACCTAGGTAGACATAGTAGTAAAAACTGGCAGATAAGTTTTCAGATCTAATTAGTAGCAATTAATAAATGCATAGCATGCCATAATATTATACCACAAGTCTTATACAGGCATTGTAAGGAGGTGTCTCCTGAAAATAATCCTAATATTTTAAAATTACATTATAAAAAGGGGTTGGTTGTTATTGGCTAGCCAATAACAATCAAGGGTAAGTCTTCACAGAAGTGGGGTTGTATGAAGGTAGCTTAAAATGTACCATTTATTATGTATTGTTAAAGCTCACATCTCCAGTCCTCTTCAAGGGAACAATGTCCTTTAAGCAGACTACTTACATAATGTTAAAATATAACATACATGACTATTTCTCTATGAATAAAGTTTTCCAAACCACCCATTTTTTACAATGGGCACGAAAAATACTAAGTGTAAAAAAAAATTTGGTTTTATAAATGTAAATTGATAATGCTTTTGATCCTTAGTTGCTTCAAAGTATTTAGCACCTCCTTACACACACATACTTAGCACACTGATAATATTCAAATTCTATTTATTACATACTACTGGGAACACAATACTGTCTACTTGTAACTATTACATGTGTACATATTTCATTACATTTAAATTGCACATAAAGTTAATCACTGAAAGTCTAAGTCCATGTTTAGGCTTGCCTGTTTCCGCAGCACGCAAAACCAGCTAAACTAAGACGGTTAGCTCTATTACCTGGCACTCCGGGCTCAATGTAGTAGGGTCTAGGTCTAGTACCATAGCATACCATTGTCTATACCAATGATCGGAATATGGTGTCTTTATAAAAACCATATTTTGTTAAGAGAGAATATAATTGGACACTGCGATAATAGGGAATATGCATTACTTTTTTAGATTTGTTGAAATGTTTTATCTAAAATTTTTTTTTCTATTATGAAGTTATTGAATAGACAGAGAGATCTGATGTTACCAATGACAGACCAGTAACATGTTACATTCAGACTTATTAATAAGAATAAATTGCTTATTCTCAAAAACAAAGCATACAGAGAATGTATTGCCTATAACTGCCACAGTAGGCTATGCCCGTCTTTGCACAACTTTATAGGAAACATGATTTCGTGAAAAGGATGGAAATATTTGCTTGATAACAGTGGCATTACTTTTATGATTAAAAACAAGAAAATATTTATGATGCATTTTCCCTACAATGTATAGCTCAAATGATTGTATCTACTTAACAAATATCGAGAAAAAGCTAAATTCGAAATTACACCCTGCAATGAAATATGGCTTCTGCAAGCATGAACAAGCTGCCACATTCCGATCCAAATTCAGTTCTTATACTATTCAGTCTTCATTTTAAGCGGAAACAAGTTACAAGCCTTTGGCCGACAACTAGGTGTCGTACAAGTCTTGTCACATGGGATCGTCGTCAGAGTCCAAGTCGTCAGAAGTGTCATCCGAGGAATCGCTGCTGGAATCGCTAGACGACGAATCGTATTCGTCGCTGTCTTCTTCAAATATAGGGTTGTTCTTCTTTAAACCGGGTAAAAGAGACATGGACGCCATTCTGAGTGCCATTTCATTCTCCATAATTTCCGTCTCCTCCTGCTGTACCATATCTGCCGCAGCTTCTAACTCATCTAATTCCAAATCCAGATCATTCTTCGCAACATCAATATTAACTAAATTATTGTACAGTTCATCAATCTCCTCGTTCCTGCATTTTTGTAAGAAAACCAAATAATCTTTTATGTATAACTGATTTAGTATGTACCTTGCATCATTGCTTGTGTTAAACATATTGTGTATGTCAATAAAACACTTTATTATGAACTTTTTGCCTTTTCTAAGAAGGGATGTAAGGTCGCCTTTGACTTTTTCACATAATTCAAATTTTCTAAATATTGGATACACAAGCGCTCTTCTGTAGCATGCAACTAATACTCCTTTCATGTCGTTAAAAACACAAAACCAGCTTAACGTTGATGACAGTTTATTTACAGTCCAACTGGACTCAACAGTGCTTTCGTTTAAAGTCGTTCTCTTATCGTAACAATAACCATAAAGAATATCAATTAGTCCTAGCATTATCTGCCTTTTCTCACTTTTATTTAGCAAATAATGTTTGTTTGGTAAGTCTTTTAATATAGCTACATCATCTTCTGTAAAATCCTCATTGATTTCTGTATTTTCCCAATAAGGTGAAGTTGACAGATATGGAGCTATAAGTTCTTCGTCATAAAGATCTGCTAAATAATGGTCAGATGAAAATTTGTCATTCTCATACTGAATTCTAAGATCATTACGTTCATTAATAGGAACATTTTCAGGTGTTTTTAATTCAAAAATCTGTGGAAATTCACTACCAATATCGCAGAACTCTGTTGTTATTTTATTAGCAAATCCAAATGAGAATTTGTTACCATTATCTTCGTCTTTTACATCGTCAAATGTAATGCCGTCATCTTCGAGCATTTCCACTAAACTAGGATTGATATCGGGAATATCCCGAGGCGCCAGCAAACTGGTGATCATATCCAAGTTTTCGAAATATTCACCTGGAATTTCTTTATCGAAGGTGAGACTAAAATCGCCGGAATCACAAGTGTATGAACCTTTTGAGCTATCATTGTCGACAATTCTGCCAGGCAGCCGCAATCTCAGGAAATACGGACTGGATACGAAAAGAAAATTTTCACCGTCTACATCAATTTCTGTATCACCGATGTTCGTGTAAGGAGCGTGGACAACAATAAACACATGATTCGCGTCTTGCGATAACTTAAAACGAGGTGTTAACATTATGGACGTGTGCAGTATAACATTTAATTCAAAAATCAGAAATGCACAATATCAAAATAAAACATTGGCAATAAAATCGATTGAGCGCCGCGCACATTGAATCAACCACCACGCGCTTCAAAAAAACATCTGGCTCTTTGTCAAACTGACATTAATGGTTGTTTGTTCAGATAGGTCAAGGTATCCATCATACAGCCACTTTACAAAGTTCAGAGTAATTATTACAATAAGCTCATGTACTGATAAAATAATATTAAGCGACTGTCGGACTATTACCTTATGCTTTGAGCTTATTTCTTAATGTCAATTGAGTAAAATCAAGAAATTTGCAATACAAAAACTTTTTTACCGGGCGACTGCATTGTTTTGCGTTTCGTTAACTCATCGAAATCATTTATGCCTACAACATTTAAAAATAAGCTTCTTAAACAAAATGTGTCGTTAATCGTTCAACCAATACAATAAAAATAAACAAAACAACGGAGTGAAAGTCACCAATACTATTAATAGCTGAGAAACCCCCCACATGCAATCTATTTTGAATACATGAAGATGCATCGAAAAATTAACTTAAACTTGCGTGGGTGCATTTTTGTGTGGGCGTAAAAGTGAGTAGTAGTAGGTATGCAAGTGTCGCAAGTCGTAATAAATTAAACTCGCTTTCACCTGCTTTTATAAATCTTGCCTTTATTTAATAAAGTTAGGGATTTTTGAATTCGTACTAAGAACATTTATTTGCGTTTAGTTTAGCATAACGATTGCCAAATTGTCAGATTTGATTAAATTGACAATTCGAAAAATTCGCGAGTTGTAAAAAAGTCAAAACAGTGTTGAATATTGATAAATAAATTATTTCGTATGTTTTTTACAACAATAATAGCTGTTTTATAACAACGTTTACGTTATTATGCCGGTTGGTAGAAAGCGCTGGAATCTTCATGGTAAGAACAACAATAATTACAATAATTTAGTATTGTTCATTAAACTCGGATATTTGCTCTATTTCCATATAAAATCTGCCGTTTTTCTGAGGTTTGTATGAGACGGATGGACTAATTGCACAATAAATATACAGTTTAATAACCACTTACATTCCGTTATGTTAAATGATACACATTGCTGGTGAACAAATAAATATAGTTAAGATCAGGCATCACATTTGCTTGTCTGCCGCCTCTCACATGTAAAAAAAAGATGTTTTAATAATATGATAATCCAGATTACTGTACATATTTAGTTTAGAACACAACTATTTAAATACTTTATACTATTTCACTGCTTAAAAGAATAATCATAACTAATTTATCATGCATCTATTAAGTATAATAATTAGAATATATACATCACAGATTGCATCAGAGATTGCATAGTTTTAAAAATCCATGCATACATAGGGAGAGACAGAAACGAAAAGCAACTATGTTTTATACTATGTTATGTAGTGATTATACATAGAACAGAATACCAAAAAAATTCCAATGGCTGTAACACAGATTTCAGATGATATATACCCATATAAAATGTATATTGTGTCTTTACGCTTTTGAAGAGCAACAAAACATAAACTGAAATATGTTCCAATACTTTTTATTAAACTCTTTCTTCAGATGGACCACAAGGGTCTCTGCGGAGGCTGCGGAACCAGCTCGCCGAAGATGGCTGTGCCGAGTCACAGGTGGTACTCGCTAAACAACTGCTAGAAGAGAAATGCGGTATGTTTTAAGAAGTATTTGTTCACCATTGACTATGTTGTTTTTACTTTTCGTTCCTACATATCAGACCAACTAAAAAGATGTATTGTTGAGAAAAAAATGTTGTTCCATTTTAGTTGATCAGAGTGGAAAAACAGATACATAACAATATGTATTTGGGTATTTTGGTACATTCATAGTCCAATCAAGTCCTTTCTGACTTCAGCGACACCCAGCATGGCCAACCAGCCGTCTGCCCCTTGTCTACGCTCGCTTCACTGCACGATCTCCCCCATACTCTAAATGTCCGAGTGTCTTATGTTTTACGAGTTAATGCAAAAGAATGCTCTACTTACACACACATGAAATGAGCACTTTTGTATGTGTCACCGGAAAATAGCAAGAATCGTAAGTTGATCAATTTCCAATGTAGTTGGCTAACTTTCGGAATATAGCAAACGGTAGTTGAAATGTATTATTTAACGCAATGGATTTCAGTTAATTGATCAACTTACAAGTAAATTAATAATTTACGATTTTGACACAAGTAAAATCGTCCTCAAATGGGCCAATCGTTGCTCATGGGAAATTAATCAACTACCTAGGAAATTGATCAACTTACGATTCTTGCTATTTTCCGGTGATATATGCAAGTAGAGCATTTTAGTTGCGAAGGTGAATTTCACTTCGACATTTCGAACGTATGCTGCCAGCTTTACGGTGTCTTACTTAATGGACGTATTAAAGACAATTTAATTCTGAATGTTATTCAAACAGAGTTGGAGGCGGACAAGATATCGAACTTCAAGCAAGCATTAGAATGGTTGATATGCGCCACTGAGCAGGCGCATCCCGAGGCTAGAAGAATGTTGCGAAGGTTAGTGCCTAATGCATAAGCAGTTTATTTTCACTATAATTAATTACATTAGGCTGTTGATAAACACATAAATTGAAATGGCCTTTGTTAGTCTGGCAAATTCCGTTTGTACTTACGCTTGTATTATATTTTTCATTATACCTACCTATATTTCTATTTTATCAGTTAACTAGCTGTGCTCGCGACTTCGTTCGCGTGGAATAGTTATTTTTTCCCCGTTTTTTTTACATTTTCCATTATTTCTTCGCTCCTAATAGTTGCAGCGTGATGTTATATAGCCTAAAGCCTTCCTCGATAAATGGTCTATTCAACACAAAAATAATTTTTCAATTCGGACCAGTAGTTCCTGAGATTAGCGCGTTCAAACAAACAAACAAACTCTTCAGCTTTATAATATTATAGTTCATTCGCGTTAAGAAAATAGTGACTCATCACCGACTGCCGGCCACTAGCCAATTAAAACGCTAGAAATTATAATTTCTATAGTTAAGATTTCACTCGAAATGCAAACTCATTTGTTTGTCAATCAAACGCTGGCCGACGACGAAATGTCTGACACGAGCGCGTCAAACAAAAACAACCTTGACATCCGCGCGTCAAACATTCGCTCGCTGAACTGCAGAATTCAAACAAATAGAAATAACTGTGCAAAGTCAACACCGACAATGATATGAGGTAATCGTGTGTAACATTACATCCATTCTTCGTTCAGGTAAACATAAATATGGGTCGCATTCGCCGTTTGTCCCGTAGTACGGTCGGTTGGTTCATGTAGATTATCCTGTGATTGTGCCCAATGAATCATATTCAGGATTTCGCGCTGTGGAAGATTAGGTGGGATAGGGTTCGCGATGAATTACGGCGGTCTATGTAAGTGGTGACAACGAATCGGGGATCAATGGGAGCGACCTATCATCTTTTTGCTTCAAGCCATCCTAACCAGCCCGTGGGGTATCCTGTCGAATAACAAACGAGTTGAGGCTCTGAGAACCGATTGTGGTTCTCAGAGCCTCGTTTGTTATTCGGCGGTATAACCATCACGATTGAAGGCGTAGCTAAATACCACAGGCCGATGACGGGCAGCAGCGTCACCGGAGCGAGGAGCTCGCAATCGCCAACTCGACTGTCCAGTGGAGATTATGGGAAAAGCCTCCTGATGTTTGACCAGAGTGGCGAACAACTGGAGAGGTCTATGTCCAGAAGTGGAATGCGATAGGCTGATGTTGTTGTTGTATGTAAGTGGTGTATTGTGTGCGATCATCATGTCGTGTGGCTTTTCTCTGCTCATCATCAGCCTATATCAGTCATACAGGATATAGATAGGCATATCAGTCATTATATCAGTCATACACGATATAGGCCTCTCCCAATGTTCGCCACCTTGTTCATCCCGGACTTTTCATACATTCTCGCATCCAGCACTTGCCAGCCGTTCTGCACAAATCATCACTCCGCCTGGTCTGAGGGCGTCCTACACTACGTTTGCCGAGACGCGGTCTCTACTCCAGAACTCGTTTACCCCAACGGTTATCGGTTCTGGCCAGCCCACTGCCACTTCAGCTTACTGATCCGATGAGCTATGTTGGAGACTTTAGTTCTCTGCCGGATCACCTCGTTTCGGATGCGATCTTGCAGAGGACGCCGAGCATAGCCCTTTCCATAGCTCGCCTTTCCTTTTCTCTGCTCGGGTCCTCACAATTTAATGCCCAATTAGCGAAGCTAATCTGACGCGGCCGATGAGTTCATTGAGCTTAGAAACCACTTTCAATCCGCCAATTTGGCTGCTCACTTATATGTATCTCTTGTGTACTTCGACGTTGGACGATTTAGTCATAGTATTATTCATAGGTATACACTTTTATTCTTAATCCCCAACACATTTTCCATCTGTGACAGGTGTATCCGTAGCGGCGTCATTGACGAGGACAGCGCGGCAATCGTCCGCGCTAAGTCTTGCCTCGCTGCCAGCCGGCAGGAGACCGTGGCAAGGAAGGCGGCTAGGGATCTGTTCGCCAGGTACAGTTATCATCATCATCAACCAGTCAAGTCATGTGTCGTCGCCAGCCGGCAGGAGACCGCGGACAGGAAGGCGGCTAGGGATCTGTTCGCCTCGCCAGGTACACTAATCATTCATCATCATCATCAACCAATCAAGTCATGTGTCGTCGCCAGCCGGCAGGAGACCGCGGACAGGAAAGCGGCTAGGGATCTGTTCGCCTCGCCAGGTACACTAATCATTCATCATCAACCAATCAAGTCATGTGTCGTCGCCAGCCAGCAGGAGACCGCGGACAGGAAGGCGGCTAGGGATCTGTTCGCCTCGCCAGGTACACTAATCATTCATCATCATCATCAACCAATCAAGTCATGTGTCGTCGCCAGCCAGCAGGAGACCGCGGACAGGAAGGCGGCTAGGGATCTGTTCGCCTCGCCAGGTACACTAATCATTCATCATCATCATCAACCAATCAAGTCATGTGTCGTCGCCAGCCAGCAGGAGACCGCGGACAGGAAGGCGGCTAGGGATCTGTTCGCCTCGCCAGGTACACTAATCATTCATCATCAACCAATCAAGTCATGTGTCGTCGCCAGCCAGCAGGAGACCGCGGACAGGAAGGCGGCTAGGGATCTGTTCGCCTCGCCAGGTACACTAATCATTCATCATCATCATCAACCAATCAAGTCATGTGTCGTCGCCAGCCAGCAGGAGACCGCGGACAGGAAGGCGGCTAGGGATCTGTTCGCCTCGCCAGGTACACTAATCATTCATCATCATCATCAACCAATCAAGTCATGTGTCGTCGCCAGCCGGCAGGAGACCGTGGCCGGGAAGGCGGCTAGGGATCTGTTCGCCAGGTACACTAATCATCATCATCATCAATTAGCCCAGATGCCCGATAGATGGCGTTATGTCGCCTGCGGTTCAGCTGTCATGTGATTGGTCAGTTGCTATGTAAACGTTAGTGCTATTTCAAAATTAACCAATCATGTTACAGCTGGTCCTGCGGCATATAAGGTGCACTTATTTTTTATAAAATCATTAGAGTTGCCTATCCCCATCAGTGAGAATTCCGGGCAGCAGTGTCACCGGAGAAGCTACCTGCGGTCGCCAACCCGCCTGCCCAGAGTGGCGATTATGGCGGTAACTGGTGAGGCCTATGTCCAGCAATGGACTGCCATTGGCTGATGATGATGAGAGCATTTTATGTTTGTATAAAGCGTCTTTTAATTGTGTTTTGTGTCGCAGCTTGTCGAACGGGGAGCAGTACATAACGACAGCGCAACTCGAGCGACGCATCCGCGAGATCTGCAACACCACGCTTCGGAAGCAGACCGAAGACGCGGACTCGCCCGACGATGACTCGCCAGGTATGACATGGCATAGGTACCTACTTTGCGAAATTTATAAAAGGTTTGGGACAATTTTGGGTGGAGACCGCGTCTCGGCAAACGTAGTGTAGGACGCCCTCAGACCAGGTGGAGTGACGATTTGCGCAGGACGGCTGGCACGAGTTGGATGCGAGAGGCCCGGGACCGATCGAAGTGGCGAGTATTGGGAGAGGCCTATGTCCAGCGGTGGACTGATGTGGGCTGATGATGATGAGACATTCACACTAATACAAACAGATAATAATATGTTCGTGCAGACAATGTTATCCTGTCAGGAATCCAACCCGCGACCACTGTATCAGAGACAGCGTTTACTACCACTGAATCAAACTTGCCGTCAAAAAAAAGTAAGCCAGTTTATCAGTTGTCTAGTACCCATAATACAAGATTAGGCTTAGTTCGGGACTAGATGGCGCTGTATGGCCCATGGCATGTCGTGGGCAAAAAATAAAAGTGTTGATTGTTCTAGCAGATGAGGCCCGAGCCCTGGGCGACGAGCAAGCTCTTGAACCTTCGCAGCTGCAAGCCGGGGACCAGATACACACCAATGGCACCCTGCGACCGACGCACACGCCGGACGAAGGTGAGTACCATAAAATAAAATAAAATAGTTTATTTCTGCAAATAGATTCACTAGTAATACTTTTGCACGTCAAACTTTTTTCCTACCAGCACTTCGACGTGTAGCCTGCTGAGAAGAAGTGCCGCAACAAACTCAACAGTTAGCCTTGTTTAAAATATATAATACAATACAATAATATCGTTTTAAAAAGCGCAAGCGAGCAGACTATCATGTCCATGTAATATTGTCATCCATATAATCTTGTACTTTATAATAACCTTTTGACATTAAAATGGACTTAATGCGAGATTTAAATCTATGTATAGGTAGATCAACAATATTTTGCGGTATTTTGTTAAACATTTTTACACTTTGTCCTATGAATGAGTTACCAGTTTTACGGAGCCTGAGATTGGAAACAGCAAGTTTGCTCTTAATTCTAGTGTTGAACTGATTAAGATCTGAGTTTTTACTATATAAATGTATATTCTTACGTACAACCATAATGCAGTCAAATATGTACTGTGATGCCACAGTTAGGATGTTAATTTCTTTGAATAATTCTCTAAGTGATTCGCGAGATTTAAGTCCATATATAGAACGGATCGCCCTCTTCTGTAATACAAAAATAGTTTGTATGTCAGAAGCTGATCCCCATAAATATCAGACAACACATATCCACAGCCTTCGATCACATGCATGTCGTCAGGTACCTACGCAAGTGGTCAAATACGCATTTCATCAAGACAGAATATCATCTAGTGCAATGGTTCTTAACCGGTGGTCCGCAGACCACTGGTGGTCCCTTGAAGTATCCCAAGTAGTCCGCGAAGCCATCCTAATCTTAACTAATATTATAAAGCTGAAGAGTTTTTTTTTTTTTTGAACGCGCTAATCTCAGAAGCTACTGGTCCGAATTGAAAAATTATTTTTGTGTTGAATAGACCATTTATCGAGGAAGGCTTTTGGCTATATAACATCACGCTGCAACTATTAGGAGCGAAGAAATCATGGAAAATGTAAAAAAAAAACGGAGAAATAATAACTATTCCACGCGGACGAAGTCGCGAGCACAGCTAGTCTATCTATACTTATAATAAATCTGTAGAGAGGTCTATTCTATACATACATGAAATATATTTTCAAAATAACTATCAAGGGGTGATTAGTTATCGATACTGATGCTAAAAACGCAATAATGCAGTAATTTTTTTTACGAGTACGTGCCAGCCGAGTGGAAATTGGAAACTTACAGATTAAAACTGGCGAAATCTAGATATACACTTCTACATTAATATTATAAAGAGGAAGCAATTGTTTTGTGTGTGTGTGTATGTTTGTTATGAATAACCTCAAAAACAACTGTGCCGATTTCAAAAAATATTTCACCGTTGGAAAGCTACATGCAGCCTGAGTAACACAAGCCCAATTTATTGCTAGAAAACCAAGAATGTATTCAAATGAAATGGTTATCTGAAATACCCGAAACGAAGCGAGGGCGGGTCGAATTTTGTTAAAAAGCAATTATTGAATAGATAAATACTCTTTATTGCACACCATAATGACTTAGAACTAGATAAGCCATACATACTGGCAGCTGACAGGTGACCAATCGGTTGCTTGCCCGCTGTCGCGGCGACTTGGGCTTCTCTTTCGCTTTCCATCAGGCGCGAGGAAGCCATTATGCCGTGCTACTATAAAAAAAATACACGTGTGGTGTTATTTAGACTTATCGCTATAAGCTATCTCTTCCAGATGACTATAGTACTACAACAGTAGTAGTAATGCAGATTTTATCTTTCCCGCAGAATACCCAGACGCTTGCAGTCCAAACGACGAGATACGGAACCTGACAGTCGACAACCTAGTCTCAGCAGCCGTCGACTATTGCCAAGGGGAGCTACCCCTGGTCACCTACGACCTCACCCTAACAGACCCCAGCGTTAAAGCCCTAGACCACATCCCCCTATTACAACAAGCTTTCCTTCACCCCATAGTCTTCATACAAGTCCTATACTTGAAGTTACTGTACTACTTCGCAACATTCTCCTTCAGACTATCCAATATAGAACTAGCTCTTCTTCTAATAGCTTATCTGTCAGTCAGCACAGACTCCTTATACCATCTGGTTCCATTAGTTCTATACTACGTTAGTTTCGTAGCTATGGTAATATGTACGTTCAAAATGCTTCACGCCAAAAAGCAGTTCATAGACTTTAGGAAATGGTCAGGGCTTTTCTTGAGATACAGCGATGGCAATCTTCAACCGGACGAATCTGAGAATCTCTTTGTGAAGAACAATCTTGGTCCTTTCTTGCAGTTTTTCATAGCGTTGTTAACGAATTTGTTCCTATACCCTTTCATTGCTACACAGTGGGTGCCTTTCTCCGAATTTTGCGTCTTATCCTTCTTTTTGATGTTCCTAACTTTGTTTTCTTTCGGAACAGATGGGAATCGCTATCCGGATATGCTTGCTTTAGCCTCATTCGGAATAAATGTTCTAGCAAAGTATCCTTACGAGAAAGATACTGTAGTTCACCAAGGTTGGAGGTTTCTGGATCTTCATATATCCAATTATCCGTCTTATATACTTGGGAATAGCATTGAATTTTGCTTGAACGCTCGCGTCTTCTTTTCGCTTCTGATTCCGGTTATTTTAGTTTTAATGGCTAGGAGAAGCGATTGGCAAGGCTTTTTCAAGTTCGCCATGCCTCATTGCGTGACGCTAAGTTGGTTGCAAATGTTCATAATGTGTTCTCATGGTTGTACCGCGTACGGTTTGATACGTGGCACTTTGGGATTGGTCTGTTCGTTTCTGTTCTTGCCTCTGATTGGTGTGGTGACTGTGACGCTGCCAATATTCGCGTTCTTGCAGTACATAACGTTGTCTAGGGTTCTGTATACGGTGTCTATGGTGGTCGGCTTTGGGTGCAGTTTGTTTGTGACTTGTCTTCTGGCCAAGTCGGAGGCCACGAAGAAGTTTGTCACTCCATTTCAGGTGAGTAAATAAATGGATATATTATGATTTTCACACAAAATACATTTTAGGGGCTTCCCATTTACTTCGAACTGAAACTAAACAAAATTCGTCATAAAAAGAAAAAAATTGAGTTTTAGTTATATACCACAACGTATGGTATGGGTATACGTTTGGGGTATCTATACAATGCATCGTGTGGGATAGGATAGGTCTTCAAAAATGATATTAAGGTGTCTAATTTTCTTTTTCTAAAGTAAATAGTTTGTGCTTCAATACTGTAAAATGTTGCACGATTTATTTCTGCCAAACTTCGCCACTTGCTGATAAAATCCCTTACAATTATCTGTCAGATAAGACTATACTCGTAAAGTAATTATTATAGTACATAATGCTCTTTTAATGATATCAAGGTCTCCTCCATACATCGGAAGCGTCACCGATATATATAGCGAATTCAAATCAGTTTACCAGTTGTTGTCAATATCCGCCAGATAAGTTACGGACACTTATCAGCAACTTAAAGCTAACCCTTACTCTTCCAGCTCGCAGTGGGCCTTCTAACCCTGATCTACTTCGGCAACCAATTCGTCTCGAACGTTCAAGACGATGGCATCCCATCCGGGCTCATAGAACTGATAGGGGACGAGAAAGCCAGCATCAAGAATCTCCTTAAGAACGAGTTTATAACCGACTATGATGACAACACTTATCACATAAACTGGGAAGATTACTACGCACAGTGCAACGCGCCATCTTGGATGGAGCACAATACAGCCGAGACACAGATCAAATGTTCCGTTTTGGACGGAGCCAATGTGAATTGGGAGGGTTATATAAAGGACGTGAGATTGAAGTCTGTGTTGAACAGGTGGAGCGATTTTTCGGACTATCTGCCTGGGTTCTTGAAGGAATACTTTAGGTATGGGATTTTGTTCTTGTCTTTTTTTTCAGCATAGTTATAGTTGTTTGATCGACTTCAAATTAATGAGGTGGTTCTCAATTCGACTGTGTTATACTTTTAAGTAGCTGTTAAAACTTTACTTGTTATAATATTTTCTAAGGCTTGATGTGATGTCAAGTTTGCTAGACAAATTATCGAATATTAATCAGATTTAATGAAATTAAAAATGTGAATAAATAAGCAACTAAGGTGTTCCGCCAATAGTCAAAAAAGAAGTCTAAAATAATCTTTATTTGTATAGGTTTTTAATATAACTAATGTCCTCTTTTACTATAATGGTATTTAGGAATTTATTGCATCTTGTTGCCACGTTCCAATTGTGAACAATTTTGCTTCGAAATAGATTTCAAAACCAATAGCTGAGTGGACGCCTTTTTGGTCGCATTACGCAGAGGCGCATTTTTCTTTTTATTAACCAACAGTTGTATTTTGTTTTTGTTTACTTGCCAAATGTGCATTTTTTTTTCTCTGTTTTGTTTGTGTTATGTGTCCAAATAAAGTTTTTCTATTCTATTCAATGAAAGATTTCGAAGATCATTGGTCAATTTATTTGAATACTTCAGGTGTTATTACGGCGAGGAGTATTCGACCTTATGCCAGGAGGCGGAGGGTCCGAATTCGGTTAAGGAGTGCGAGTTTGTGAGGAGCGTGGCGAGGCAGAGCGGGAGGAGTTGTCATCTTAATAATTTGAATGAGTAAGTTGGATTTTGTTATGTTTTTCATTCAAAGTCAAAGTCAAAATAATCTTTATTTGTATAGGTTTTTAAAAAAACACTTACAAATCGTCGAAGCTACCACCGGTTCGGAAAGCAGCATTCTACCGAGAATTGTTCTTCATCAAAATCAAATACAAAAATTGTAAGAATTTTGGCGATGAAAAAGAGTAACTATAGAGTTTCTTGCCGGTTCTTCTAGGTAGAAAACGACCTTCCGAATCCGGTGGTAGATTCATTGTTTGTACTTGCATTATTTGACGATTCATAAGTGCTCGTCATGAGCCTACTTGAATAAAGATATTTTTCATTTCATCATAATGATGTCCAGGTCCTAGGACTATCATCATCAGCTTATCCTAGTCCACTGCTGGACATAGGCCTCTTCAGTTGTTCGCCTTAGAGCACACATCTGGAGGACATACCCATAATTGCCACGCTGGGCAGGCGGGTTGGCGATCGCAGGGCGTAGCTTCTCGCTCTGGTGACGCTGCTGCCCGTCATACCGCCACCAGTCGGCTGCTAGCGCCTCACCGCGGGCATGTTAGACCAAAGTGACGAACAGCTGGAGAGGTCTATGTCCAGCAGTGCGTTGGGCTGATGATGATGTGTTTATTTTATATTTATTTAATCGTATGGCTTTTGACAGTCGCTATTATTTAATTACCATATCTTAACTAATATTATAAAGCTGAAGAGTTTGTTTGTTTGTTTGTTTGAACACGCTAATCTCAGAAACTACTGGTCCGAATTGAAAAATTCTTTTTGTGTTAAAAAACCTAACCTAAAGACGGGGAAAAAATAACTATTCCACGTGGACGAAGTCGCGAGCACAGCTAGTTGTTGAATATAGGAAATCAAAATTAAAACTATAAACAACAAGACTCACTCTGAATCCATTGGATCGCGTCGCCACCAAGGGTAAACAGGTCTGCCGGGTCACCACCATACCTCGTGAGAGGGCAATCTCGTAGCATATGCTGGACATCCTGCACCGCCGCACCACACCCACACTCCGGTGACTCTCTCCAGCCACATCTCCACAGAAATTCCCGAGACCGCCCGAAGCCAGTTCTGAACCTGTTGAGTTGGCACCATTCTCTTCTGAGAAGTGTAAAACCAGGAAGCTTAGCAGTGGGGCTGATGGTTATTTTATATGAAATTTGTGGTTAGTGGCACTACGTAAAAAGTAAAATTACTACACTAAAACTCTAACAAAGTGTTCTTTTTTTAAACTTATATGAATAAAGATTTTTTTTATAGTAGCTCGACGGTAGGGAAGCCCTCTACGCCTAATGGAAAGCGAAAGAGAAGCCCAAGTCGCTGTGACAACTGGCAAGTAACTGGTTAGTTACCTGTCAGTTGCCACTGCGATGCCGGCCCAACCCTAACCCCCCACGAGCTCCAGAGACCCTACTCACCAGCAGAAACACGACCCGGAAGTCATTTGGCTGCGGCATTCTATAGGGTGGAGGTCCTTCCCCGGACGGGCGGCTCAATTCGAGCGAAGATTCGCTATGCCCTACCTCTCTTTATTATAAGTATAGGTTAATTCTAAAAAGTATCACACCTAATGAACAACTTCTATTCTATTTCGTACATTTGCAGGTACACATACGAAGTGAAACTCCTGATGGAGGCAGGAGGTGGCATACTGAAGCGTCGCGCGGAGATATCGGTCGTGTTTGACCACGGCTTCAGCAACTACACGAGGTCTCTGCGCGCTGACGACAAGATACGGTTCAAAGGAACACTGAGGAATGAAGCAGGTATTTATTTTTTTACTAGCTAACCCAACGTTGGCAACCTTCAAGAAACGAGCGTATTCATATTTAAAAGGCCGGCAGCGACCCTAAACTCGATTTGAGTTGCGGGTGTCCATGGGCGGTGTCGACTGCTTACCATCAGGCATCACACTTGATCGTCTGCCGGCTCTCGCCCTAAAAAGCAAAAAGAACGTACTTAGTATCGCCATATTTAATTTCAATTTAAATTTTTATTGTACGTAGTATATTTTTAAAAAAACTAAGCATTTTCTTTCATCCTTTATTTACTTTTTAATGTTAATGGCTCACTTTTACCGCCCTGCTCTGCCCACCTATCATCCAGGCGCGGTTGACCAAAAACGGGGGAAAAATAACTATTCCACGCGGACGAAGTCGCGAACATAGCTATAGTTCATTCGCGTTAAGAAAATAGTGACTCATCACCGACTGCCGGCCAAGCCACACCCCCTAGCCAATTAAAACGCTAGAAATTATATTTTTTACGTTTTAATTGGCTAGGGGGTGTGGCTAACGCTAGAAATTATAATTTCTAGCGTTTTAATTGGCTAGGGGGTGTGGCTAACGATAGAAATTATAATTTCTAGCGTTTTAATTGGCTAGGGGGTGTGGCTTGGCCGGCAGTCGGTGATGAGTCACTATTTTCTTAACGCGAATGAACTATAGTACAACAATAAACTTGCCATATTTCGCAGGCTTCTACAACATCGGAACCAAAGATATGGTCATTCTCGGGCACGAGATCGAGTGCATAGAGTGTAAGCACGCCCGAGGGACCATTTGCACCAAGACCCCATCGTCGTCCAAGTTTTCGGACCTCTTCAAGACCATAGTGAACGATTGTGTGGTCTCCACCAAGTATATACTTAACTTTCTACTGAACCCTGTGGTTGTGTTCAAGTGAGTGTGGTGCGATTAAGTGGTGTGTGTCTTCGAAATGTTTTGTATTTGAGGTTTTTTTTTCAGTATTGTTTGTTTGAAAATTATGAATTGTGAATCTTTGTTTTCTTTTGAAAAATCCATACTAATATTATGAATGGGAATGTGTGTCTGTCTATCTGTATGTTTGTCTTTCTTTCACGTCAAAACGGAGCGACGAATTGACGTGATTTTTAAGTGGAGTTAGTTGAAGGGATGGAGAGTAACATAGGTTACTTTTTGCCCCCTTCTAACCCCCCATTTCCCTAAAACGCGGGGTGGAAGTTGTTTGGAGCATTCACCCCAAATTAAACGCGAGCGAAGCCGCGGGCAAAATCTAGTTCAATATAAAGGTGCCCCCTCATTATCTTTATCAGCCTAATATAATAATTAGGGGAAGCATAGGCCTCCCCTAATGACGATTGTCATTTGAGGGTTAAGGCATATGCCTTAGTCAACACGCTTGCAGTAGGTTTTATTTGTACCCAGGTAAATACTGCTGCCTGTTTCCTGATGTGCCCTTGGTCGTCTACTTAATAACTTTTGCTCTGGGTGCATTTTCATATCTCTAGGGCCGCTATGTTTCTGCATCATGTATTCCAGTTTCTAAAATCAATTATAGCCTATCTGTTGCCTTATTAATTAGAAAACAAAAAAAGCATTCATATCCATCTAGTTTCAGAGTTTAGCGTGAACAGACAATTTTTTTGGATTCGTGCTCATTATTGTTAATGAAAAAAAAATGTCTGTAATAAGTAAAAAAAGATGAGGTAAAGATACAGTTCTTTACCCGCTACTTTTTTCAAATCAAATCAAATTATTTATTTGTGAGCACAGATTACAATAAGGTGTACAAATTGTTGTAGTTGGGTTCAGCTGTGTCTGCCTATAAAGGCGTACAAATATATTTGGTGTCAAAAACGTTTACTGATGCTACGAGTATATCTCAATTATCAATTTTTTTTTGGTATGTTGAGAAAGACAAAAAACTAATAAATTGTTCTCAATCTAACATTTCGCGACGTCAGGCTCTATGCATGGTTTTTGATGTTGTGACTAGGTATTTCTAAATAAATGAACCTAATATTCAGAAGACACTTCCACATAACTAATTAACTAATAGAAATTAGATGATCTCAACGCCTATGAATTTGTATTAACGGTTATTCAATCACTATTAACCTATAAAAACTGTTATATGTATTTGTAAATGTTTCCCTAATGAAATGTTAATCAATAATCAAAATAGACAATAGAAATTTGAAATTGTGTATATGTGCAATAAGAGTTAATACTATTTTCTAAATTATGTATGTGTATGAATATTTTCTAATCTATCTGTAGATAATTTTGTAAAACCGGTGTAGTGATTAATAGCTGTGCTTTTAAAAAGCACTTATAATACAAACGCTTATTAACAAGACTTGTCTCTACATACTATAGTCAAGAGAATTATATTTTCTCATCCCAAGTCCCTATTTTTAGTTACGTTTCTTAATTGTCTTGTTGCAATAATCTGTAATGTTAATGCATTCAGTGTTCACTCATTCGATTGCAATCATCACATGTAATTCATGATTAGATAGATTTTCTATTGACATGTGTAAAGCTGAATTTATTATAGTTTGAATAATGAAGATTAATTATGAATATGAATTTATGCAGCCCCTTAAATGGCCGATTTTGCCATATTATTATGTCGATAAGTCACTGATAGTCTATTCGCAACTTAATCGCCAGATAATCAAAATGTTTAGTTGTTTATCTCAAAGTCAAGTCTTCATCAGTTTTAAAAGCTCATGTAATGAATCACAATAGCTCCCTCTATCGTCAAATCATGAAAAGTGTCCTATCCTACGATACCAGGGGCCCTACTACAGAAAACGAAAACGATCGTTCGTTGAACGGATCGCGTATTTTTGCCCCATAAATACCTCTCATTTGTCCCTCCCGTGTTCTAATATATTAATTAAATTGTTGAAAATCGACGTTGACGAATTTTAGTTTGTATATTCGAACACGGGAGGGACAAATGAGAGGCATTTATGGGGCAAAAATATGCGATCCGTTCAACGAACGATCGTTTTCGTTTTCTGTAGTAGGGCCTCAGATATCCTATTCGTCACTCAGAACTGTAATTTATTAATGGAAGTTTTGATTGATATAAAAACGATTAAAGAATTAAGGAAAATTATTGAAATTATTTAATGAAGCTATTATTTATCACCACAAGTTAACTATACCTCTTTTTGTGCTATATCGTATGTTGAAGTGATGCGTGAGCGTCAAATGTTTATTTAATTTTATTGTATGACGTTTTTATATTTTATAGGCATTTGGAGAGAATGTTATATTGAGTACATTCGTTATATTGATTATCCCTAAATAATAATCTCATGCATATATATGTTGCATTTCAACGTGTTTCCGCAAAACTGTTATGGATTTTATTTATACCTATAATGTCACATGACTATCAGTATAATTATTATTATAATCTGTTGGATTTTCAAAATAATATTAATGTTAACTTGTTGAACATTGAAACTTTTAGATCTTGTTAACAAATTCTAATTTTCATTATGTTTTTACTTTCTGTTGTAAGTACTTTACTATACATACAACAGAGAGTAAAGACTGTTTCCTGAAAAATTAAGGTTGTTTAAGGTTCATTCGGTATGAATTTCTATCAGTTTATTTTAATTTTATTGAATTATACGTCTCCCTATTCAAATAATTTTGGCCCATATTTAGATCTAGATGATTCGTGTGATCTCCGAAAATGAGCCTACAAAAATCTATTGTAATACTGTAATTTTCTGTAATCTGTAATATAATGATATGTGAAATGTAAATAATATATTATATTGGAATATATGACAAAGTTATTGGTAATTAAAACATTGTAATGTATTTTTCAATTAGTAACGAATCTCACATAAATGAAGCTTCATGGAATATGAAATCCAACTTTATACCTACCTGCATTGATTGGCAAATTGCTATTGGTTCCACGATAACTCTAAATTATAATCTAATATTGTCTTCGTATGAACTGGATACCTGTTTTCAGTGTTATTTATTTTAGTAATCGCCGTCAAAGAATTATTAAGAAAAAAATATCAACTCTGCAACTTAACAAAATGTTAATTCCCATTTAACGGCCAATCAATTTTCAACCCTATTACGTATCTGATAAGGTAAGAATTCCAGTCCATTTTTCAATGAAATCTATTGCTGTTGACGCTTAAGTTTTCTACGAAGCTTCATTTATGTACGGGTTTGGTGAAATCCTAGGTTTCGCTCGGTAATGAGCGGACGGGTATTGTGTGTTTACGACAATAGATATTATGAAATGTCAGTGTTGAAATGAATAAAGAAGTATTTTGACTGAAGTTGTGTATTTTATAATATTGTCACAATCAAGGGCGTAACCAGAGAGTAGGCCTTTTCGGGGTATTTTTAACACATTACTAATGCTACAGTTCATGAACCGTACCTGTATTGTTTTGATTTGGTTTTCACTAATCATTTGACGATTAATTTTTCTTTAACAAAAAGAAACTACTTTAGAATATATTTGAGCAAATAAGGCGTAAGGTTTAGATAATATACGTCCTCTCTTACTAGAATGGAACGTAATTTGAATGCTTACTCTGGCAATATAAAATTGAACTGAAGTTCTTCAGATAGTTTTCGACTACATAGAATGCTAAATATATCTGATTCTAACTATACAAAGTTGCCCTTTGAAGTTTGTACTACAAATGGTATTATCATCTGTTATTTCGTGCTATCGAGATACCACAACAACCATTTAATACACCAATTAAATTATGTCATAAATTGGTTAGTTATCTACTCACTTTTAGCGAAAATTGCACAACACTTAGTTATCTTATCTTGTATATTTGTTAGGCTTAGGGCTTACCGTTATTTTGTTTGTCCAGTAAATTGCAGAGTTTAATAAATAAGTAGTTGTGACAAACCATCTGTAGTGTTCGTTGTGAACGGTGCTTAAAATAAGGTAAGATATAATTTATATTATTAAATTCTTTGTTACAAGATTTATTACCAGATTTTACAGGAAAGCTATTAGGTACATTACACAACATACTTAGCATAAAGACTATCTATAATATAATAAATAACCCCAGACATGCCACGCTGGGCCACACATCGATACTTAGCCCCAAACTAAGCCGGAGCTTGTATTATGGGTACTAGTAGACAACTGATAAACTTACTTAATTAGATACTTTTTTTGTATAATACCTACCAAATTTTGGGTCAAATCAAATAAACACTTTTACTTGTTTTTACTGTGGCACAACGCGAGTTTAAAATCTTTTGTTACAGGTAATATGAGCAGACCTCTGCCGAAAGGATTGAAGCTGGGCGTCGCGTCGGCTGCCTTTCAGATTGAAGGCGCCTGGGATGCTGCGGGTAAGGATTTTATAAACCGTTCTATACTTACACTATTCATATAGGTACTACCTAGAAAATATTTGAACTATCTACCAAAGCTTATTTGTAAAAATTTTCACCAATTACCTATGTTTCAGTTGATAGCTCACCTCACCCCTTCTTTTATTTTCCCTCTACCAAAAGGTTTTCTGGAAGAGATCGCTTACAGCGATAAGACCGCCTGCATTGTACAACAGATACTATCTACTAAGTTTTTAAGTCAACTCGAAACTATCTTGTTTACGCTTGTTATAATAAAAATAATAATAATAAGATTTATTGTCTTCTACTAACAACATCAACACATAAAAAAAATCAACATAGGTAACGGATTACATTAAAGACAATGGGAATTACCTCAGCTGGTGGAGCTGATGAAGGTGTCAAGGGATCTGGTTACTGGTAACCAGATCCCTTGACGTCTTCATCAGCTCGTCCCTCATAGGACGGTAGGCCGCAAGTTAGGGTAACTTGAGGCGAGAACCTGCAAGCACAATGAAATGAAAATACCTTAAAAAAAGCACTTATGAATCGTCAAGTAAAAAATAATGTAAAAATGTTCATAAAAGCAATGTAAAAGAAGCTACCGCCGTGTTCGGAAAGTAGATTGAAGATTTTCTACCGAGAAGAAACGGCAAGAAATTCGGTGCCTGAAGATGCCTACAAGTCAGGTCGGACGCATTCCTAATCGCCCTTACTCTTTACCTTAAGAGAGGTAGGGCATAGCGAATCTTCGCTCGAATTGAGCCGCCCGTCCGGGGAAGGACCTCCACCCTATAGAATACCGCAGTCAAATGACCTCTGGGTCGTGTTTCTGCCGGTGAGTAGGGTTTCCGGAGCTCGTGGGGGGTTAGGGTTGGGCCGGCATGGCGGTGGCAACTGACAGGTAACTGACCAGTTACTTGCCCGTTGTCACAGCGACTTGGGCTTCTCTTTTGCTTTCCATCAGGCGTAGGGAAGCCATTATGACGAGCCACACATAAAAAAAAAAACCTGATCATTCCACCTTTCAGACAAATCTCCGAACATTTGGGACAACTACTGCCGCAAGTTAGGTGTGATCAAAGACACCAGCAATGCCGAGGATGCGTGCAACTCCTACCAGTTTTACGAACGAGACGTGGCTATGATCAAGTGGTTGGGCGTGGACTTCTATAGGTTCTCCATATCGTGGTCCCGGGTTCTGCCTACTGGGTTCGCTGATAAGGTCAGCAAAGAAGGTGAGTTCATTTGCATTTTTTTTTATATAAGGTACTAACTACGAGTAGCACAGCCTGCCGTCACGACGCCTGATGGAAAGCGAAAGAGAGACCCAAGTCGCTGTGGCAACGGGCAATAGGGTTCATCATCATCATCAGCCCACATCAGTCCACTGCTGGACTGGATAGGGGTAGATGACTATGTTTAATTTTCCATGTTACTTGATGAAGAACCATTTAAATCGGACTTTTTTTTATGCCAGAAGCGGCAGACAAGCAAAGCACTATTTGAGAAATCACAACAAAAGCTCGGGTAGAAGTCGCGAATTAGTCATCATGCCTATTAAAATCAATAACCTTGACAGCTTCTCTCGGCAAATGCAGTGTAGGATGCTCTCAAGCCTGGTGGACTGGCGATTTGCCATAGATGGCTGCCAGGTGCTGCATGTATCTAAACCTACCTACCAGTATTTATGTAAAAATATTCTTTGTTGCAGGATCCGAATACTACAACAAGTTAATAAACACACTTTTAGCCAACGGCATTCAGCCAGTAGTGACTATTTTCCACTGGGATCTGCCTCAATCCCTCCAGGACTTGGGAGGCTGGGCTAACCCTCTAATAGCCGACTGGTTCGAGGACTACGCCAGGGTTCTATTTACCTTGTACGGTGATAGGGTTAAGACTTGGATCACGATTAATGAACCTAAGCAGATTGGGCTGTTCGGCTATGGCATGAAGAGGTTTGCGCCTGGTATAAACGCTCATGGTGTGGGGGAGTATTTGGCGGCGAAACATATAGTCATGGCTCACGCTAGAGCGTGGCATTTGTATGATAAGGAGTTTAGGGGGAAACAAAAAGGTTTGTGCAATGCGGATATTATTATATATAAGTATTTTTTTTTTATTTATTAGGCAACACAAACAGAAATTAACCAATATTTTACTTTAACAGAATTATGAATAGTTTTAAGCCTAATGCCCTCGATAGTGCATGCGCTTAATTTAACACATTTTATTACATTTTTATTACAAACTTACCTACAATTAAACATGAAAAATTATTTATTAACTAGCTACCTACCTAGCCTGGTGGCTAGACTTCGTACCACCCGTTATTTCCCTAATTTTACCTATATATTATTACGATCCTTGGACTTACTTAATTCAAGACCAATTTCAGCCAAATCGGTCCTGCCGTTCTCCGGTTTTAGCGAGACTAACAAACGTTTAGCAGGCGGGTTGTTGACTGCAGTAGCTTTTATTTGTACCCAGGTGTCCTGGTATTGCCTTAGTCGTCTTCCATGACACCCACGAGATACGAGATGAGATGGGGTAGTCCTATTCTAAATGTTAAAACACATACCTACATATCATCATCATCATCCTAGCCTTTTTCCCGATTGTCTCAGGGTCGGCTTCCCAAACTGAGAAATTTGGCGAGGGCTAAGCTTTTACACAGAGCGACTGCCATCAGACCTCCGCAACACTTAGCGTAAGCTATACCCATTCCCAGTTGGGCGTCAGAGTTATCATAATCTCTCATATGATGTGACGACTGCTATCTGAGTTGGTAAAGATAGCACCCGGGACCAACATCTTAACGTGCCTTCCGAAGCACGGAGGAAATCGGTGTCAAATTTTGGTCACCCATCATCGGATTGACCGCGCCAATGGTTGCACAACGTTGCGATCATTGTTAAGCGTACAAGACCGCGGCGCCACCGAGCTCATAACGAATCTAGAACTTCACAGTAGGTACAGTTTATCACTGCTTTTAGGGACGTGCAGCATAACCATAGCAACAGACTACCGGCAGGGCATGACAGATGCCCCCTCCGATGTGCAGGCGGGGCTCGACGCGATGGACTTCGAGGTGGGGTTGTACGCCCACCCCGTGTTTTCAACAAAGGGGGGCTTCCCTGATAGCGTGGTGAGACTTGTAGCGGAGAGGAGTAAACAACAAGGTAGGTACGTGTGTTTCTTACTATACTTATAAACAATCATATATTGCCAGAGCCTCGTTTGTTGTTCGGCAGGATGCACCACGGGCAGGTGAGGAAGGCTTGGAGCAAAAAGGTGATAGGTCGCTCCCTTACATCCCTGGCAAACCGACTGGAGGCGGTGGCGGTATAACCATCACGATAGAAGGCGTAGCTAAATATCACAGGTCGATGACGGGCAGCAGCGTCACCGGAACAAGAAGCTACGCTCTGCGATCGCCAACCCGCCTGCCCAGCGTGGCGATTATGAAAAAAGAAACTTAAACAAAAAAAGCTAAATCAAAATCGCTTCACCCGTTCGGGAGTTACGATGCTAAGTAAACACAGTTATCACGTCAAACTTATCTTCTTATTCGTCGATGCATGCCGATGTCACTCTAAAGAGTCGTCGTCGCCATCATTTCAGGTGCTGGCAGGCATATAATTTAGGTATAGGTACATGGATGTATAATAGGTACGTCCATGGGTGCTGGTGGCAAGCTTGACAGCGCGCCGCCATTCGTCTCTCACGTCAATCTAAAGCACCCCTCCTTTTCCTTAGGTTGTAAAAAATGATCGGACACTTTAACACTAGAATTTGTTGATGATGGTGTAGGTATTTCTAAGACTATGTGTAGATAATACATGCCTACCTACCTACTTACTTTAAAAATTGCTTGCAGGGTTCCCTCGAAGCAGGCTCCCAGAGTTTACTGAAGAAGAAAGGCAATTTGTTAAAGGTGAGTACCTGCCTACACGAATTCAAAAGGTTAAAGTATACCTAAGTATATTAGCGGTACATTCCTTTATTCTCATACCTATAGGTAACTAATACAAGATCTTAGGCTACTTACCTACTTTGGGATTAAAAATAAAAGTAAAAACTTAAAAATGTTTATCTTCTCGTATGTCGAACAATAACTTGAAGAATTGTACATTATTCTCTTCTCAGGTACCAGTGACTTCTATGGGTTCAACCACTATTCCACTAAGTTCTATTCAAGGGAACCTTTTTCGAGCGGAATGTACCCCATCCCTTCTTACGATGACGATATTGGCGCCGTATACTCGTGGCTGGATTACAAGCAAGCTGTTGTACCACATTGCACGGTAATTATGGTTGTTTTAGCATAGAAAGAAAGAAAAGAAAGAAAAAAAGTTTATTAGCCTACAAATGGTACACAGACAGTCAGACAGTTAAGTTAACATATAAACAAAGCACATTAAAGAATTACACAAAATAAAGAAGTTACCAGTAGTACACATAGTGAAAATATATAATATTATGTCAAGAATAATTTATATAATAATTGAGTTTATATGCGTAGGCCAATAGGCCCCATAGCATAGCAAACGGATTTGGGACACAAAGCAAACTTTGGGAGACAACGACCAATCTTCTTTTTATAGTTACATAGCGTAGTGGCCTGCAGTCGCATCTGAAAGCAAGAGAGGCCCATGTCGCTATGGCAACGGATAAGTAACTAAAAAAATAGGGTTTTTATTTTCACACCAACAACCTGATTTTAAACTGAGGTTTTCTCTTCTACACCCACTCGACTCGACCGTGAATCGAACCCGGAACCATCAGATTATTTGTTTAAATATAATAAGCTCAGAAAGGTACATGACGGATTTGAAAAATTCCTTTAGAGTTGAGAAGCTACATTATTTCCGGTGTACATAGGCTTTAATATAATTCCAAAAAAGATACGTATCCTTACTAAAACGCTAATAATGTAACCCAAGATGTCAATTACTTAAAATTCCTTATATCGCGTGCGCTGCGAATGTACCTACCTATAACCTAACGTAAATTCAACGACTTTGTAGAATTTTCCTACAAAAAAGCCATGATAGCATAATCGATGAAGTAATCAGGCGATTGGAAGTCAAGAGAAAAATGCTTTTCTTTGCAGGAAATACCCTTCGGAATAAGAAAAGCACTAAAATGGGTGAAAGACAATTGCAACGATCCACCTATAATGATAACTGAGAACGGCTTTGGGACCCTGGGCGGTCTAGAAGACCACGAGAGGGTGCAATACCTGAAGAATTATATGGAGGCGATACTGGATGCGGTAGACAAAGACCAGTGCAATGTGGTCTCGTATACTGTTTGGAGCTTGATGGATAACTTCGAATGGGATAGTGGGTTGAGGTGAGTGAAGTTTTAGATACATTTGACTTTAGTATTAGTAAGCGCCCTGTGAAACAGCGGTCGCGCGTTCGATTCCCACAATAAAGACATTTGTGTGTTTGGGTAGGCAGGTGGTGTCTAGTTGCCAGTTGAGCAGAGTCACAGGCAGAGTGGTCTGCTAGGTACCTAGTCTCTCTCCAGGCATGAACATGTCTGTTTGTATTGGTCTGGGTGTTTGCTATGTACTTACAAAAGAGTATCTTAGTAAGTTTATCAGTTGTCTAGTAGGTACCTACCCATAGTACAAGCTTGCCTAATTTGGCGCTATGTGGCCCAGCGTGGCATTTTTTGGGTAGGTACATACACAAGTATTTCAAAGTTTAAGCCTATTCATTATTTTGAAAAGAGCAACTAAGCTACAGGAGTTACTTAGTTGCTGCACAGTATAGTGACCCCTTCACGCCTGATGGAAAGTGCAAGCGATACCCATCATCAGCCTATAGCAGGCCACTGCTGGACATAGGTGGCCTCTCCAGTTGTTCGCCACTTTGGGCAAACACTTAGAGGCTATACCCATAATCGCCACACTGGGTAGGCGGGTTGGCGATCGCAGGGCGTAGCCTCTCGCACCCATCATTGGCCTGTGGTTTTTAGCTACGCCTTCAATCGTGATGGTTATACCGCCACCAGTCGGTTGCCTAGCGTTACCCAGACGTCGGAATAAATTAATTTCAATTGGTATTTTAATTTTCTGCGTAGGTAGCTAATTAGCATCCCAGTTTTCTGTACAAGTAGGCAAGTAGTAAGTAGGCATATAGGACATTTAATTACGTAGGTAGGCTCATTGGCTCGTACACTCGGCTAATTCACTCTTAATTGACATTTGTTACATTTTCAGCGTAAAATTCGGGATCTTCGAAACGGATTACGAAGATGAGCAGAAGACGAGAACAGCTAGAGCGTCGGCGTTTTGGTATCGCCATTTAGTTACCACAAGGGAGCTGGATCTTGGATACAAGCCGACCTTAGAGAAAGTGGCGTTTTGATAGTTTGCACTATGACAACATCATTATCAGCCAACCGTAGTAGACTACTACTACTGGACAGAGGCCTCTTCAAATTTGAATTTTGAAGTCTATTAAAAAGACGCGCGTCTACGGGTGACTAACACGAATAATACTCGTATTGGTCTTTTTAAAATCTCAGAAATGTGCGTTACGCTGTAGACGTAAGGTTGAATTTGTTATTGGACGCTCCGATGCGCTTAGACTCTGACTGACTGACTCTTTTAGATTGACCTACTGTATACCAAAAAGATCATGTTGTTTTCTTTAGTGGGTAGTATATTCTAATTTGTACATTTGGGTACAATAAAACAAGAGTATTTTATCACAATAATAAAAATATTTATTCCATTTTCATAACAGCAACATTTGATTTCTTTTAGCAATAGCAATACCGTTTTCTAATTCCAACACTAGCTATGTATGTATGATAGTAATAATGTAAGAAACATAGATTTTATGAAGTAATTTTTTATAATAAATGCAAGTTAAGATCTCTGAATGAACTATCAATTTCATATTTTTTATATTTCATTTCATTAATTAATACATATAATATGATTGACTAGGATAGTCGAAAATGTAAACATGGATCCTTAATTATTATTAATTTTAATTAATATAAATAACTGTAACCAGTTTGTCACAGGATTCAAAAGTTTATAGAAAAATATATTTTCTTATAAGAATATTAATGTTTTATTTTCTACGTAAGGCACAAAATACAGTCGTAACAATTATTATTATTAGCGATACGCAATTATTAATATTAAGTAGAACGTTAAATACTTATTTGTTGCCACTTTTATTCTTATACAATAGTAAAAAAACATGAGTTTCTATAAATATACATTTTATATAAAAGGTATATAAAATGTGTTAATTTTACACTTGATCCAACGAAATGTGCTACTATCCGTAGATAAAAATCAAATATAAAAAAATTCAGATAAAAATTTAAAAAAAATGATATAGGTATAAGTTTCTGCTCGAAATGACACCTATGTTTTTATTAAAAAATTTATTGCTAGTTTATCTTTCAAGCTTTCAAAAACTTCTTTTTCAAACGAACATTCGATTTTCTTTTGTGTCTAGAATGAAAAAAAAAATTAAGTTTACATTTTAGAATTTTTTAAATCATTTTTATCAAGGATAAAATAAACACACTGTGTACATAACTGACGTTTCGCACACATTGGCATTATTTGTCAACGCCGCCTGTTTATATCTCTGCAACGCCAGAAGGACAGCAAAAGTGAACCTACAAAGTTTCACCGTTCCTTTTAACCATACAAATAAAGGCTAAACTACAAAGTTCCACCGTTCCTTTTAACCATACAAATAGAGGCTAAAATCGCGTACACGTTAGCAGCTCGGCTTCCCAGGCGTGGCCATAGCGTCCAATCTCTTGTAAACATCCAACATGGAGGGCCTCTCGGGGCGGTTGTAGCGAGTGCAGTGCAGGCCGATGTTAATGAACTCGCGGCACATTAGCGGATGCGAGTTGGGAGTGCCGATGAGCAGACGGTCCTCGTAGAGAGCTGGAACGAGATAGTGGAATGAACAGCGCCATCTCTTATCGTTTTACGGAACTAATTCTATAGTCAAACGTAGAAAAACCTAGGTCTTTTTAAAAACACTTACAAATCATCAAAATAAAATAGTTTATTTCTGCAAATAGATTCACTAGTAATACTTTTGCACGTCAAACTTTTTTCCTACCAGCACTTCGACGTGTAGCCTGCCGAGAAGAAGTGCCGCAACAAACTCGACAGTTAGCCTTTTTTAAAATATATAATACAATAATATCGTTTTAAAAAGCGCAAGCGAGCAGACTATCGACAGGCTCGGTGGCTCAATTGGTAGTGACCCCTGCCTTCTGATCCGAGAGTCGTGGGTTCGATTCCCACCCGGGACAAACATTCGTGTGATGAACACTTGTGTTTGTTCCGTGTCTGGGTGTTAATATTTGTATTTAAGTATTTATTTGTGGTACCTTCGTTGTTCTGATACCCATAACACAAGTGCTTAAGCTACTTACTTTGGGATCGGAGCAATGTATGTGATGTTGTCTAATATTTATTTAATATTTATTTATTTATTTATCATGTCCATGTAATATTGTCATCCATATAGTCTTGTACTTTATAATAACCTTTTGACATTAAAATGGACTTAATGCGATATTTAAATCTATGTATAGGTAGATCTACAATATTTTGCGGTATATTGTTAAACATTTTTACACTTTGTCCTATGAATGAGTTACCAGTTTTACGAAGCCTGAGATTGGAAACAGCAAGTTCATAACTACAAACTAGGTTAGGAACATATTCGGTATATTGTGTTTGTCCAAAGTGGACTGCCATTGGCTAATGACTATGATGTGAGGACACGTCAAGCGAACAGCGACTCTGTACACACATCTATAGGGGTCACTTCGTCTTACCCGTGTCCCGGCCCTGGTCGCTCTCGACGCGCATGAAGTCCGTGAGCCGCTGTATGGGCCTCGCCGCGTCCACGGGCTTGAGGCCAAGCTGACACGTCAAGCGAACAGCGACTCTGTACACACATCTATAGGGGTCACTTCGTCTTACCCGTGTCCCGGCCCTGGTCGCTCTCGACGCGCATGAAGTCCGTGAGCCGCTGTATGGGCCTCGCCGCGTCCACGGGCTTGAGGCCAAGCTGACACGTCAAGCGAACAGCGACTCTGTACACACATCTATAGGGGTCACTTCGTCTTACCCGTGTCCCGGCCCTGGTCGCTCTCGACGCGCATGAAGTCCGTGAGCCGCTGTATGGGCCTCGCCGCGTCCACGGGCTTGAGGCCAAGCTGACACGTCAAGCGAACAGCGACTCTGTACACACATCTATAGGGGTCACTTCGTCTTACCCGTGTCCCGGCCCTGGTCGCTCTCGACGCGCATGAAGTCCGTGAGCCGCTGTATGGGCCTCGCCGCGTCCACGGGCTTGAGGCCAAGCTGACACGTCAAGCGAACAGCGACTCTGTACACACATCTATAGGGGTCACTTCGTCTTACCCGTGTCCCGGCCCTGGTCGCTCTCGACGCGCATGAAGTCCGTGAGCCGCTGTATGGGCCTCGCCGCGTCCACGGGCTTGAGGCCAAGCTGACACGTCAAGCGAACAGCGACTCTGTACACACATCTATAGGGGTCACGTCGTCTTACCCGTGTCCCGGCCCTGGTCGCTCTCGACGCGCATGAAGTCCGTGAGCCGCTGTATGGGCCTCGCCGCGTCCACGGGCTTGAGGCCAAGCTGACACGTCAAGCGAACAGCGACTCTGTACACACATCTATAGGGGTCACTTCGTCTTACCCGTGTCCCGGCCCTGGTCGCTCTCGACGCGCATGAAGTCCGTGAGCCGCTGTATGGGCCTCGCCGCGTCCACGGGCTTGAGGCCAAGCTGACACGTCAAGCGAACAGCGACTCTGTACACACATCTATAGGGGTCACTTCGTCTTACCCGTGTCCCGGCCCTGGTCGCTCTCGACGCGCATGAAGTCCGTGAGCCGCTGTATGGGCCTCGCCGCGTCCACGGGCTTGAGGCCAAGCTGACACGTCAAGCGAACAGCGACTCTGTACACACATCTATAGGGGTCACTTCGTCTTACCCGTGTCCCGGCCCTGGTCGCTCTCGACGCGCATGAAGTCCGTGAGCCGCTGTATGGGCCTCGCCGCGTCCACGGGCTTGAGGCCAAGCTGACACGTCAAGCGAACAGCGACTCTGTACACACATCTATAGGGGTCACTTCGTCTTACCCGTGTCCCGGCCCTGGTCGCTCTCGACGCGCATGAAGTCCGTGAGCCGCTGTATGGGCCTCGCCGCGTCCACGGGCTTGAGGCCGGTGGCCAGCTCCAGTGCGACCACGCCGTAGCTGAACACGTCGACTGCCGGCGACAGGCAGCCGGAGCGGAGGTACTCGTCGGGGAGGTAGGGACGGGTGCCGTGGACCCTGGGAGACAACGGTCTTTTGTTTATTGCTGTTGGTTGGTTGACAGGCGAGCAGGAGACCTGTCTGATGTTAACAGTAACCGCCGCAATGCTAGATTTCAGGGCACCGTACTGCAATCGATATGTGCGGTTTCCGGACTTAGTATAGGACCATCCCATTTCATTCAGTGGGTTCAAGGGAATTTGCCTATGCGGCATTAAGTTCGCCTTTGTACTCTAATTTTTAATTGCGCAATAAATGATTAAATAAATAAACAATAGGTAACTTATATCATAATCCTAACTTTTACAATATTGTAACACCCAATATATTATGAAGAAGATCAAAACCTATACAGCATGATTACAATAAGCTATTTCAATTCACAGAGTTAAATATTACAGAGTCCGAAAACGCTTCATAGAAAACGTCTGCAGGCAAGTGACGTCACATGGCTTATTACCGGATTAAGTCTGATTTATATATGTCGCAGTCATCTGGTTGAATCTGCTATTCAATTGAATCGCTAGCGTGTTCATTGAATGACGCCATTCAATTGAATGACTAGACCGAACGTTGACTAAACACGCGTCACTTAACGTTCAACTAGGAAGCGGATTGAAACATAGCCCTTTGAAAAGAGCGGACGTAAAAGCAGTCAGGTGATTGTAATTTAGTTCATTCTTTTTCCACGCGGCGTTAGTAGTCACCAAAACAAATATGGCGTCAAACATGATCAAATAGATATAAACAGTGTTGATATTTTTATGATTAGATTGACTATAAACTGACTTATTCGTAATAAAATAGTGTGGCAGCATGAATTTACCTATTAATACGCCGCCGCCGGATACTTTTAAAGAAAAATTATAAACTAAACATTACACAGTCGACTTTTACCCATTCAACGACTATGCTAAAATGACGTTCAGTCAAGACGTTGAACGTTTCAATCAATAACTTGACGAGTTGTCCTTTAGGCATTCAATTGAATGTCGTCATTCAATGAACGCGCTAGCCATTCAATTGAATAGGAGATTCAACCAGATGACTGCGACATATATATTGTATGCATGTATGTTTGTTTCATATTAAATAGCCGAAAATTGGAAGAGATATTATGATTACCTGGACACTTTGAAGTGCGTTCTATCGTCGCCGTAAGGTCCTTTCCTGGCGAGTCCGAAGTCCCCTATCTTGGGTATGAGGCACTGGTCCAGAAGGATGTTGGCTGGCTTGATGTCTCCATGGATCAATGGCGTACTCGTCATGGTGTGCAGGAACTGAAGACCTCTGTGCAGGAAACGGTTTATTTTGCAAAAGAATTTAAGGAAAAAGTATGGTTAAACGCGCTTTCTTAAGCGTATTTCGATACATGCTGATTAAGGATGCTCCACATTTTAGAGAGGCAGGGCATAGCGAATTTGGCTCGATTTGAGCCGCCCGTCCGGGGTGGACCTCCACCCTATAAGAATACCGCAGCTAAATGACCTCCGGGTCGTGTTTCTGCCGGTGAATAGGGTTGCCGGAGCTCTGGGGGGTTAGAGTTGGGTGGCAAGGGTCGGTTACACGTCTAACTTTTAATTAAAAAAATATGGTAACACTAAGATTAATTAAAGCTCTAATATTTGGGATGTAAGGGAGCGACCTATCACCTTTTCGCTCAAAGCCATCCTCACCTGCCCGTGGTGCATCCTGCCGAACAACAAACGAGGCTCTGGCAAACCGATTGGTGGCGGTAAAACCATCACGATTGAAGGCGTAGCTAAATACCACAGACCGATGACGGGCAGCAGCGTCACCGGCGTCACGCCCTGCGATCGTCAACCCGCCTGCCCAGCGTGGCGATTATGGGTATATCCTCCAGAAGTTTGCCCTAGGTGGCGAACAACTGGAGAGGCCTATGTCCAGCAGTGGACTGCAATAGGCTGATGATGATGATGATAATATTTACCTGGCAACACCGTGCGCGATCTTATACCGCTGCGACCACGTGAGCGGTATGTCGTTGTGCTTCGGCCGCAGCCGCCGCTCCAGGGTGCCCGCCATCATCAGCTGATACACCAGGCATACCTCGGAGCCTAGGATGCAGTTAAATGTTTTTCTACACTAATATTATAAAGAGGAAAACTTTGTTTGTTTGGATGTAATGAATAGGCTCAAAAACTACTGGACCGTTTTTAAAAATTCTTTCACCATTCGAAAGCTACATTATCCACGAGTAACATAGGCACAATTTTATTTTGGAAAAAAAAACTTTACGCGGACGAAGTCGCGGGCGGAAAGCTAGTTATTTATATACTAGCTGTGCGGGCGGCGTCGCACGCCTGGATATCGGGTTTCAAAAATAAGAGATTTCCATAAAATGGTACCAACCTAAATTTTAAGTTAGACTTCTAGCTATATATTGGTGAAAATCGCATTTAATTCCAGGCAGTAGTGTTCGCGTGATGCGCTTGACCGCGCATCACGCATACAGATAAAAATTTCTCCCGTTTCCCCGACACTTCCCGTCACTGCTCTGCTCCTATTGATTGTAGCGTGATGAAAAGTATACTATAACCTGCCCAGGAGTATGAAGAACAAATGTACCAAGTTTCGTTAAAATCCGTCGAGTAGTTTTTTTTTCTATAACGAACATACAGACAGACAGACAAAAATTTTACTGATTGCATTTTTGACGTCAGTATCGATCACTAATCACCCCCTGATAGTTATTTTGAAAATATATTTCATGTACAGACAGTTTACAATCTCGCTAAATAGATTATAATCTAAACGGTATTTACAATTTTATGGTGACGCCTACATAAGTTTTGATCACTGCTCACTAGGAGCGCTGCAGTCGAGTGGTACACACAGCGATACATACCGTCACAGCTGTATCCATACAATGGGACGATGTTGTCATGTCTGTACTGGTTCAGGCAGAGCTCCCGGATCAGCTCCCGGTCCCTCGCGTCTGTCGCCCGGAGCCTCTTCACGGCTACCGTCAGCTGCTTCCATTCACCTGCATTGAATGTAGGAATGAGAACGAACGTATGTAAGGGAGCGGCCTATCATCTTTTCGCTCCAAGCCAACCTCACCTGCCCGTGGTGTATCCTGCCGAATAACAAACGAGGCGCTGGCAACCGACTGGTGGCGGTATAACCATCACAATTGAAGGCGTAGCTAAATACTAAAGACCGGTGACGGGCAGCGTCACCGGAGCAAGAAGCTACGCCCTGCGATCGCCAACCCGCCTGCCCAGCGTGGCGATTATGGGTATATCCTCCAGATGTTTGCTCTAAGTGGCGAACAACTGGAGATGTCCAGCAGTGGACTGTAATAGGCTGATGATGATGATGAATGTAGGAATGAGAACGAACGAATGTAGGGATGAGAATGAACGAATGTAGGAATGTAATCAAAATTCGAAGATACATCATGTAACACATAAGATTTTAAACTTTCGCGTTCGGCCAATGGCGGGCAGCAGCGTCACCGTAGAAGCTACGCCCTGCGATCGCCAACCCGCCTGCTCAGCGTGACGATTATGGGTGACGCCTCCAAGTGCTTGGCCAAAGTGGAGAACAACTGGAGATGCCTATGTCCAGCAGTGGCCTGCGATAGGCTGATAATGATAAATATTTTTTCCTTTTTATGAAATGGGGAGCAGACGAGCAAACGGTTCACCCGATGGTAAATGATAACCGCCGCCCATGTACATCTGCAACATCAGGAGTTAAAGCTGCGCTGCCGGCCATTAGGAAAGAGGTATGCTCTGCGATCGCCAACCCGCCTGCCCAACGTTTTCTTTTTGTTTTTTTTTTTTATAGTGGCTCGACATAATGGCTTCCCTATGCCTGATGGAAAGCCAAAGAGAAGCTCTAGTCGCTGTGACAGCTGGCATGTAACTGGTCAGTTACCTGTCAGTTGCCACTGCCATGCCGACCCAACCATAACCCCCCACGAGCTCCGGACACCCTACTCACCGGCAGAGACACGACCCGAAGGTCATTTGGCTGCGGTATTTTATAGGGTGGAGGTCCTTCCCCGGACGGGCAGCTCAATTCGAGCGAAGATTCGCTATGCCCTACCTCTCTTGACGCGTGACGATAATGGTTATATCCTCCAGATGTATGCCCTAAGTGGTGAACAGCTGGAGAGGCCTATGTCCAGCAGTGGACTGCAATAGGCTGATGATGATGATGGTACCTTTAAACACCTGCGCGAACCCGCCCTGGCCGAGCAGGTTGTTCTCGCTCCAGCTGTTGGTGGCGTCTTTCAACTCCTCGTATTTCAGCATCGGTATGGCTGCCACGTTGCGCAGTATCTCTGCCCTGATGTCGTTCTCCCTGCTATCTGTCGATGATGTCGTCTGGAATGGAGAAGCACAAATCAATGAAGCAGTTTTTCCGAACGAAAGAAACCTTCAAGAAACGAGCGTAGTCCCATTTATGTCACCGGAAAATAGCAGGAATCGTAAGTTGATCAATTTCCTAGGTAGTTGATTAACTTTCGGAATATAACAAACGGTAGTTGAAATGTATTATTTAACGCAATTGATTTCAGTTAGTTGATCAAGTTACGGTGGCCTGACAGTAATTTAATAATTTACGATTTTGACACAAGTAAAATCGTCCTCAAATGGGCCAATCGTTGCTCAATGTACTATTTAACGGTGCACCTATTACCCGTAACTTAATACACTGTTCCCTGATTGGTTGCCGGGATAACGCCACGTGACCCTTTGAACCAATCAACGTTCACCTCACCTTCGTCGGATGATTTTACGGGGTCTTGCCGTATACGTTGATCAATTTACTAAAATACAATCAGTTAACCTGATCTTGTTTTTTTGCGAACCATAACGAGTCAAGATTTGTAAACAACACACATTACACACATTTACAATATATAAGGATAGCATTTATAATTATGCAAATTACGAGTATAATATGCTTTGCGGTTTGCAAACTCACCTTACTGAGCCCGGATGAATCATCGTCTGTCGGCGAGTCGGTGAGACCCCTGCTCGTAGTAGGTAGTGGAGCACCCTGTAATTAATGCACAGAGTTAAAAAAACTGGCCAAGTGCGAGTCGGACTCCCGCACGTAGGGAACCGTATCACTATACATCTAAATAAATGTTTTTCTTTATTCTTTATTACATTTGAGTTCATCATCATCATCAGCATCACATCAGTCCACATTTGAGTTGATTGCCTGAATTATGAGAGGCCTATATCCAGCAATGGACTGATACAGGCTGATGATGAATGAAAGGTAAAATGAGGTTTATATAAGGTATTAAAAATACCTAATTGTTAGATCTCATTCAAAGAAATTTTCGTTCAAAGTTTGCATGGTAATGTACATCATATAAGAAGTTGAATTCGCTAAATCGACTCTTACGTACGACATGAGAATGATGATTGGTATGCTTTTCCGTCACCGCACTGATCATTAAGTTATAATATAAATCTTAGCTAATATTATAAAGCTGAAGAGTTTGTTTGTTTGTTTGTTTGAACGCGCTAATCTCAGGAACTACTGGTCCGAATTGAAAAATTATTTTTGTGTTGAATAGACCATTTATCGAGGAAGGCTTTAGGCCTATATCTATAACATCACGCTGCAGCTATTCGGAGCGAAGAAATAATGAAAAATGTAAAAAAATGGGGAAAAAATAACTATTCCACGCGGACGAAGTCGCGAGCACAGCTCGTCAGACATAAAAGCAGACGCATATACACTATGTCATTCTACGAAACATATGATAAAGCTTTATGCAAAACAGTTCAATACGTAAAGAGTGACGCGGTTCACACAATAGAAGACTTCTGAGAACGCTTAAAAATTCAATACAAACACCTGAGTTATATTAAGTAGTACGAGTGTATGTAGGTATAGTATTCATGTTTTTCCTTATTGACCCTAAAACTAATACAATTGATGAATCTTTAACCTTACCTAAAAGATAATAGGGTTTTGTTTTGGAAGTTTAAGCTTATGGCGCTTACCATTTATTACATAAGGCAATTATTTGGGGTTGACTGATTTATTTTTATTCTATTCTATTCTTATATTCAGTTTAATTTAATGCCCTCAGGGGTCAAAACGCTTTCGATTGATTTAGGAGAGTTTTGGCTGTAACATATTATTATAACCTAAGTGACCTGTTAATTAAAGGTTGAAGGACTTTATTTCTTCATAGTTCTTTTGAACACACACAGCGATACACACACACATTGTATTCCTTAAGGGAGGGCAGCACAGACGACAGACTATCCGTGACGCACTTTTTTGCAATTATATGCAGTAACGCACACGACGCACATCTTCGATCATTCTGTCGGCAGACCTAGACGCTTTTTTTAAATGTCTCAGACGCAGACTCTATCACACAAAAAGTGTGCCGTCTGTGCTGCCCCTAAATAACAAAGTAACAATAAAATTAACATAAATTACTCACTTGTTCTATTAATTTAACAGGAATTGGTATTCCAAGAGATTCTTCTGTGTATACCTTCTGTTTCTTGTTATTTAAGTCTGAAAAAGAATAATTGGGAGTAAATTAATTAATAGGAAGTTGAGAATAACTTTTTCATGTTTTTTATTTTTTATTCGAAATAATAGGTTTGCGATGTTGTAGTCTACAATGAAACGCGATCACCCAGCGAAAACCGGTTCCCTCTCGCCTTAAATTTCGGAAGATTATATCTCTCGGAGAATAAGGAGCCCAGCAAAGAGTGCCAAAGTTTGGCCGTTCATCCATACTATGTCTATCTATAATATAAAAATCAATCGCAAAATGTGTTGGTAAGCGCATAAATAACTCAACAACGCCTGGACCAATTTGGCCAATTTTTTAAAAATGTTGCTTGAAGTCCAAGGATGGTTCTTACAACAAAAAAATTTGAATAAATGCAACAAGGAACCGCAGGTAAACCTACTTCGATATTTTTTTTTAAATAGTGCGGCAATGATAAACTACTGTCAAGAGGGACACTACATAATTACCTTCAATAACCGACGTCTCCCTCTCCCGCACCCCATTGGGGCAAAGTTTGGCCAACAGCTGATGGTACTTGGCGTCCACCACCGGCGCCAGGCACCGCAGTGCCGGTATGTGCTTCATGCGATACAGTAAGATGAACAGTTCACCCACGCGATGGTTCAGCTGCCCCCAGTTCGTGAACAGCTGGTTTGATGGTGATGTGGAGTTGCGACGGGCCATTTGTTCTATTTCCTGTTAGAGAAAAGGAAAAATTATCAAACTGAGAATTGTAGTTGAGAACTGACTGCTTCAAGCCGCAACCATAAACATTATAGATAGGTATTTAGTTTCTTTACTATATTGAAATAAAATGCAACAAATTAAATAGTAATGCAACCAGCGTCCTGGGGTGATTGCTAAAAGGTCTGATTTAAGAAGATTTGTATACATTGTAGTACTAGTTAAGTTTAGGTTTACTTTCAGTTACTTTTTTATGTAAATTCCAATTGTGATTAAATATAAATAAATTTATATAATTGCCTTAACAAAGTAAGGCTCTTCCAAGCTCTGATCCGAAAGTACTATGTACAGTATGTATTTATGTGACAATAAATAACTTTGTTCATAATTACACCATAGATTTCTATCAATTATTATACATGATACCATTTGTTATACAGGTAACTAAAATAATTTTAGCTGGCTGCATTTGCTGGCTTTTTTTTAATTATTAAAGAAAAGCCAGCAAATAGTAGATTAAAAACGAGCTAACATAATGATTTGATGATTCATATTGACGACGGTCTAGTGAAGTGGCTTTACACAGGAAATAATTACTTTCGGTTACATCTCTGTTTTAGTTAGATAATATCTTTATGTTTTGGATTTTGGCACAGCACTGGAACATGTTATTTAAAAAAAGAACACAATATTATTGTTACGATTCGGTTGTATAAGGTGTCTGACGGATTATACAATAGCAAAATAATTACTTATACAGCCAAGAACATAAGTATGTATAACATACAATGTTCGCAAAACATCTCTTGACCAATAAAACTGTTTCGGGTCAATTTGTAAACAACAAAAACTGGTTTGATCGCCGCGAAAAAAGAAAGCGAAATGAGGAAAGGACGTCAGACGTAAATGAAGTAGGTATAAATAATAATATTTACTCAACCTTTTATAGCTTCTAGTCAGCAAAAATGACAATAATAGCAAATTTACAGCGAAACGTGATCATCAGGACCCATATGTACGTTGCGGTAATTCCAGAATACAGAAAAACAGTGCTATTTGGGAATCCCAGACATCAATTTAGTACAGTTTAAAACTTACGTTGACTTCAAAGGCCCTATAGCTCATATTGCCCGCCAACTCCTTCCAAACATCGTCATTATCCAAAAGTCGACACAATTCACGATTAACTTCGAAAGGTAAGTCGTAAATGTACATTTTGCAATGATTTTCCTCAATCAAAATAAATTGCACACAAACAACACATGCGAGAGACTGCAAACAACTGACCAGCCTATACAATCTTAGTACAAATTGTATGGCAATCACATAAATACAGCTGACCAAATTTAATTGTACACAAATATTTGGATGCACACATTAGAGCTTATATCTTTTCAATTTACCTGGGTTATACTATGTTAGTTCCATATTTGAATTCTAGGTGGAGTTTATATTCATTGATTAAAGTTGGTATCTATTTTCTATACAATTGTAAGGATTAAATTGCCTTTCAAATTCGGTAGCATATTTTAGTTGCGACGTTTCGACAATATTGTACAGTTTGTGAAGTTTTTTTTTATTACGGTCCTTTTATTTAAATTTAGAAGCCAGATGAACGCTAGTTATATTTCACTTTAATTTCATTTATTCCTTATATAATATATTACTACACTTAATTTATTGAATATTGCGTTAAATAACGTATTATTCTCCATTTTCAGTATTTAGTGATTTTAAACTGTAAACTATAGATTCAAATTTCTGGCAACACAGTACAAAATGGCGTGTTTTGAAATATTCCTTTCAGTCAATATTAATTTATCAAGTTTTCAAAAGTTTGTGCTTTTATTAGAACTTAAAACTCCTAGCATTTTTTAAAACGGTCGTACAAGAAGCAGGCTATAATGTGATTGCTAAAGTTTGTGCCCAAAGGACTAAAATCCGCAAGAAAATTGTAATTGCAAGAAACCCGCGGAAAGTTTATTCTACATTCGATAGAAAATGTGATTTTAATAACTTAAATGATAATGAAACCAAGATTCTAATTTTATAGTGGTGTGTGGTGTGTAAAAATGTGAAAGATAATAAAAGTTTCTATGATTTTACACTTATCTTTTATTTTTCAAATGTTGAATGATTTGCCAACCTTATTGTTAGTTTGTGTTTCTATGCTTAAGTTAATAAATAATTAAGAAAAATGTGCTAGCGGTTGGCAATTCATAGCAAAAATTCATCATTCTTTAATGAAATAACTGTACATAGGTACTTATAATTCATTACAAGACCAGAGTATGCCATAACGCTGTATTATGATTATGTATATTGACGAAAAGTTGACGTAAGTTACCGTCGAGTGGCGCTGTATTTGTTACCTCTTTTGACAGCCAAGATTGGTCTCTATTTCAGTATATTACAAAGTACTCTGTGCAACTGACGTTTGTTTGACGTAACAATTTCATTGACAGGATGTGTCACAAGTGTCAGACTTGACTTTGTTTTTTTTTATTAATGAATTTTACGGTTTTGGAAACGTGCCACTTAAGCCTAGAGGAGGAGAAGGAGTGGAAATATTGCTAACTTAGTGTGATTATGTAAAGTTTAATACTTGACTTATTCTTACTAGTCCTACTTCTGGTCGGTACTTAAAATTAAACGCACATAACCCGTGCGTTTCAATTAATTTAAATTGAGATAAATAAAGTTCGAGAGGTCTATGTCCAACAGTGGACTGGGATAGGCTGATTTTAATGATGAATATAATATTTACGATCAATTAATAATACTCTTCTATCAGCCATTAAAATGCGCAGACTTGCAAATGGCGGAACCAAGCTGATTTCTGATCGCTATAACCTTCTCGAAACGTGGTAAGACAGCTCTTTCCTCATAGTAAGCAACGACATGTCTCTGCCCCCGGCATTGCTGTTGTCCATAGACGGCGGCATTTGGGTCATTTGGTCAAACATGTAGAGGCTTTACCGATAATCGACACGCGGTACAGGCAGGTTGGCGATCGCAGGACGTAGTTCCTCGCTCCGGAGGGACGCCTGCCCGTCGTCGGTCTGTGATTATAGTTACGCTTTCCATCGTGATGGTTATACCGCCACCATTTGGTTGCCAGAGCCTCGTTTGCTATTCGGCAGGGTGCACCACGGGCAGGTGAGGGTGGCTTGGAGCGGAAAGATGATAGGTCGCTCCCTTACATCTCTAGAGCTATTAATTCATTGTAAATGCATAATAATTCAAGCTATTGTTCTCAATGACACCCGTAGGTATTATTGTCCTATTGGCTCATGCATCTAGCGTTACGCGGTTTTTATAACAACCGCAAGTGTAGGAGTTATCGTGGTTCTTGTTAAGGCCTAGGGAATTAATGCAGGTACAAGAGTCGTGTGTATGACTGGTCATTTGGTACATACATAATAAGTAACCCTATTGTCTGAACTAACGGGTTCGATCCCCACCTAGGTAAAGAAGTCACAAATTAGATTAGGTACATACCTACTTAAATACTATACCTACTTACATAGGTACAATTACTACGACTCACACACGGAACAAACCTGAATGTTTGTCGTGACAACGTGTGGTTCGAACTCACGATCAGGGACAGCGCAGACGACAGACTCAAACTCAACGCACACGACGCACATCTTCGATCATTCTGTTGGCAGACCTAGACGCTCTTTTTTAATGGTTCAATTCAAACGCAGACTCTATCCCACAAAAAGTGTACCGTCTGCGCTTCACCTCATGGTCCAGGAGGTAGAATCACCAGCATATTGTGCTTGCATATTGTAGTATACTTAACACGTTGAGCGCCATGACGGTCACCGGTGACCGACAAACAATAGTTTTTCTATTGTGTCTAGTTTCTCGGCAGTCAAAGACTTAATAAGCAGACAATTCAGACCAACCACTGGGTTTCAAAGTACATAGGTAAGGTTTGCCCTTGTTCTATGAGTACCAGATGCCTGGTGGATTCTCCCAGAATACTCAGATCTAATTTTTCAACGTCCATGTCCAAAAATGACCCCATCGGGATTCAAACCCAGAGTCTTCGGATTGCCGCGCTATTGCCGAGAACATTTAGCCATTGCGCTCTACAGGTTGACAAATTATGCCAGACTAGGTACCTATATCTTACCTGTTAGGGGAATTTGTAAATTTAATTTATTGGGGTCAAAATCGATTTCCCAATCCAATATCTTCTTTAGTTAACCAGAATTGATTCTGTGTGATTCGGCAAAATTAAGAGTTCTCAATCGATGTCCTGAAACCGAAGTTTCCTAAATGAAATACCTACTTGTATACAACTTATTGTTTTACAAATTAAACAGTTTTAAACAAAAGGCGAGCCTTGGACGAAATGGGACGCCCCTGCCGATATGACAAGCGACTGTTTGTACAAATGTTAAAAGTATTTCGTTATCAGTATCGAGTTTAATCGATTATTTAAGTTACTAATGAGTGACCTAAATTATGTTTATTTCTCCGTCCGTAGGTATTGTGAAGAGGAAATATTGATATCTAAGTGCTTCTGTAAAATACGGCTTGGTTAGGTGGGTTCTAAGATTTGCTTTCCCTCATAGCACTGTCTTGAACAATCTGATGCTTACCTCGTCACCGTTTCACTACAGTGAATGGAATTTGGATTTAATTGCAATGATGTTCAAATTCCATCTATACTACCAATCCTGGGTTCTTTAGGCGGGGCGTGAAACGGCATCTCAGTGGGCCTTCAGGGTGAGGCGACAAGCGCAATGGGTTTGTTCTATTGTGCCTGTCGACCTAACTTTTGGATCTCACGACCGCTTACCATCAGGTGGAGTGAGTTCATCCTGAAAGCTTTTCTTATAAAAAAAACTTTTTGAGCAGTTTCATGTTGCTTCAGCCACTGGCTACACTGATTTATTTAATCTTTATTGCACAATATAAAGAATAAAGTACAAAAGGCGAACTTAATGCCACGTCGGCATTCTCTACCAGTTAACCTTTAGGCAAAACAGAAACAATTAAGTGGGTAGTGTGCTGCTCAATTTATGTGGAAACATTTGATTATGAATATTAATATTAACATGCCCCGAAATAAAAACTGATATTGATAACAGCGGGGCCCCATTTTTTAATTTGCCCCAGGGCCCTTGGTTACCAGCTACGCCACTGCTCCGTACACTTGGCAAAATAACCTTGGTCGCGTTTTGGTATTCGTCCGTGTATAGCTAGAACAGGCCAGAAAAGTGATTGATTTGGTTACTGGTTCCTTAATAAGGCTACTTGTAAGCATTTAAAAAAAATAAAAATAAAAAATTGTTTATTTCCAGGAAAAATACAGTACAAATTACAGTAATGCTTATGAAAGCCACACTAGGCAATGCCTGTCTCGTGGCAATCATAATCTGTACACAGGACTACGAAATATAACAGCGGCGCGGCGTTTGTTAAAGCGAGTAGGTATTTTTAAGTAGTAGATACTATTCTTAAACAATGCATACTTAGTACAATAAACATAGGAAATATCAATTCGAAAATATAAGAAATTTAAAAGAAATAGTTAAAATTTTAAAATGCGCTGGATTGCGGGAGAGGTGAGTTAATTAAATTAGTGCGGGTACCATAGTGAGTGCTGAAGCCCAAATAGGTACTTAAGCCCCATATCGCAGAGCGCAAGCGCGTTTTGCGATATGGGGCTTAAAAGAGGAGGAGAAGCGCCGGGAGGACACCACACCGCCCGACTCCACCCGAAGTTCTACCGCCCACGTTGGGTAGCCCTGCCGCTGCCGCGCTGCGTCGAGTCCCTCTTCGCATCCCGCAACATCTAGACCAATACAAACAGACAAGTTCAACATCATCAGCCTATCACAGTCCACTGCTGGACATAGGCCTCTCCAGTTGTTCGCCACAGGGCAAACATCTGGAGGATATATCCATAATCGCCACGCTGGGCAGGCGGGTTGGCGATCGCAGCGCGTAGCTTCTCGCTCCGGTGACGCTGCTGCCCGTCATCGGTCTGTGGTATTTAGCTACGCCGTCAATTGTGATTTATATACTCCAATTATACCGCCACTAGTCGGTTGCCAGCGCCTCGTTTGTTATTCGGCAGGATGCACCACGGGCAGGTGAGGTTGGCTTGGAGCGAAATGATGATAAGCCGCTCCCTCACATCCCACAGACAAGTTCATGTACACAAATATTTGTAGTGTGCGGGGATCGAACCCACGACCACTGTGTCAAAGGCAGCGTTCACTACCACTGAATTAAAGGGTGTATCAGTCGCTTAACTATTTCGAGACTAGACTAGGTACTAATTTTAAGATTTGCACGGTAAGTAGCTAGCAATAGTTTAAGTGAGATTAAGACCGAATGTAGGTATGTATCCACCTAAACTTATGCAAATAAAAAGGTATTTGAGTTTGAGGAGAAATTCGCCAGATTTTTACTAAATGTATCTACCTACCTATAATAAAATTAATGTTTTAGTTGAGATTCTCATCTGACAGAGGAGGACCTTACGGCTGTGGGCCTGTGACATTTTTCGGACTTGCCATCCTGTAAGTAGTTACCCGACTACAAAGTATAGTCTATCTACGATTAAAGTTAATATGACGGACGGAAACCGTACTAAACGCAGCGGAAATATCAAGTTGAGCTTTATTACGTTCTAAACTTCTTAATGTAGGATCAAAATCTCGTCCTTGCCACCACAAGGCATTGTGCCGTCGATAAACTCATTTCCTCCACTTTGAGAACAATGAAGAGAAAAATTAAACGACATTGCGAGTTACACTTACGCAGGAATTGGAACAAATATAAGAGACACTTGAATACACAGAAAACCACATGAACGCAGGGCCGTACTACACCATTTTATTATAGGTAGGAAAGGTACAGCCTATTTTCCAATTATGTCATCATCATCCTATTGTTAGCAACTATAATTCTATTAAGTATTAAAAGTTGATCATTTGACTATTTTCTTAATATGGTAACAAATTTGTGTTCCGGAAATGCATCCATCTTTAAAATGTCTACTGTAATATTCTATTAAATTATTATTTATTAAGAAAAATAATGTACAAAAATATAGAATAATTATGAGAAGTGTAATTAGTATATTTAAAATAATAAGAGTTTAATAATTGATCATTTCACTTTATTCCACCGGAAACACGTTGTTCTTAAGCAACGTGCACTGTTATAATATTTCATTAAATTGTTATTAATATTGAAAAGGCTCTATATAAAAAAAAAGTACAATAAATTTTAGACTTGTATAAAATAATTTAAGATTTATAGTGACAAAATTAGAATTTATTTAAAAATATAAATTAAACCGGAAATGGATACCCCACTTTCCGCACTAGCTAGTTTGTGACTATAAAAGAGGGCGCTCGAGCAAAGATGGGCATTCTCTTGCCAACTATCGTTGAGTAAGGGTCCGTTCTCGAGTCTCCACTGCGTTAATGTAAGTAGAACGTATGTTTGTCTTATTATATACCAATTATTATGTATCTCGTGCCTTATGCATATATCTTGACCTGTAGGTGGCTTATTATGGGTAATTAACTATTAACTATCCATGGCAATAATAAATAGTTTATTGTCATCATAAATAAAATATAAATATAAGTAAATAAGTAAAAATAAATATAAATATAATAATAATTACAGTTGAATGTATAATAGATTAATATTTAATATAGATTAATAAATTAATAAATTCATTAGTAGAAATGATATAAGCAGTATTTATCATTATATATATCTCTTGAGTATACTTGTTGTTTGATTTGCCATCCCGTTTAGTACCATTAGACTATAATTTACAGTTTTCAGAAGTGGGATAGTAACCCGGTCTATGTAAAAGATCCAATTGTGTTCGTTTTTTTTTTATCTCGACAGATATAACATGGACAACGAGAACGTGCCACGGGCGCCTTCTCCATTGCTGCAAGTGACGCAAAGTCTCGGATGCAGTGCAGCCCCTGACGACGCCCTGCGATGCGGTACAAGATCACCGCGCCGTTCGTCTGGCCGACTACTAGCGTCGCGCCGGGCGCGCCCATCTCCGCCGCGAGTGGTGCAAACGCCAAGGCATCGCTCACGCAGCCGGTTAGCACGTAGCCGGTCCCATAGCCTCGACGATGGCTACAAAACACGGCATCGTTCCCGAAGCCCGTCGCGTCGAAGGCGGCAGAATCGCCGACCACGCAGCCGATCGCGTCGCTCCGAGTCGGCTGACCGTGATCGTAGTGATCATTCGGCCAACCACCCGTGTGACTGCGTGCGTCCGTCGAGCAACCATCACAAGCGAAGCCGCAGCCGCCTGCCAGCTACCCTGCGGGACGGCGACTGCACTTCACGCGGTTCCCATCGTGACTACAGGCAGCGGACGTCTACCCGGCCCCGGGATGAGGCGTTACACTGCGAAGATGGTGCCTACGAGCGGTCAAGGTGCAGCGTTCGTGACTGTCAATCGCCAGAGTCCCGTTTGGAGAAGCGGCAGCCGGCACAGCAAGTCACCGGTGAGAACCCTGGTCCTAGTTGCTCAGATTCGAATAGTTCCCTATCTTTACTACTAAATGCACTAAAGAATATTGCTCCCGACACTGATAAGATTTCGTCCTTTAATAATACAATTCCTGAGTTTGATCCTACCAGAAAAGAGCAGACGATGAGAATGTGGCTTCATAAAGTCAATGAATGCGCTACTATTTATGGGTGGTCTGAACGTCAGATTATACATTTTGCTATGCCAAAGTTGCAAGGGGTTGCTAAAAGATGGTATGAAGGCCTGCCATCGGTGCTCTTTTCTTGGTCAGAGTGGCAAACAAAATTATTAGCCGCTTTTCCTTCAACCGAAAATTATGGTCAAATGTTAAGTGACATGCTAGCTAAACGTGCTCGTTTCGGAGACTCATTGGAAGATTACTACTATGAAAAAATCTCTCTCATTAATAGGTGTGGTATATCCGGACGTAGGGCCGTAGAATGTGTGTTGCATGGTATCGACGACAGAGCTGTTCGGTTAAGTGCTGAAGCGGGTCAGTTTGAAGACCTTGATAAACTACTTACGTATTTGAGAAATTCCAAAAGTATTAAAACTCAAACTTTAGACAGAAAAAGTACAAGGTTCCATCCATTTAAATCTAGTAACTTAGAATCCGTTCCAAGGGGACCACCGGCTAAAAATCGTGGTCCACGCTGTATCAATTGTAAATCCGAAGGCCATTATGCTAGTCAATGTCCTCAGCCTATAAAAAAGTGTGCCAAATGTCTGAGGTTAGGTCACGAAACCGCAGATTGTTATAGCTCCACCTCTATAACCGAGAAGACGGTAAACCGGGTCATTGATCACAACCAGGTTGGTCAAAAATATCACAAGATTGCCTCGATTAACAATATTACCATTGAATCGTTTATAGACCTGGGTAGTGAGTGTTGCATGCTTAAGGTATCTGAACTTCCTAAATTAGGGGTCACTTGCTTAGACACCAATAATTTGCCAATTTTAAAGGGTTTTGGCAACTCTGTTGTAGGTACCATAGGTAGGATATGTGCCAACATAACGGTGGACAATGTTTCAGCTGAAACTGAAATATTGATAGTCGAAGATGACGTTATGCCGGTCCCCCTTATGATAGGTCAAACGTTCACAGAACAACCTCATGTAATAATTTATAAGAGTAGGGATAAGTTAGAAATCCTTCAGATTAGTAGTGATGCAATAACTACGTCAAAAATTAAACTTTTCTGCCGGGAAGACACGATCATAACTGGCACCACAGTAGTAGAGACATATACAAGTCCCATATTTCACGGCGACTTTCATATTGAAAGTAGTTTGCGCCATAAAACAGGCTCGGGACATCTTGTTTTACCAGGGCTGTATCATTCTGATAGAAACGGTATTTGCAAAGTCGTAATTAACGGGTTTAATGCTGAGCCCTTTACAATTAGTAAGGACTCGTGTGTGGCACGCGGTAGGGTTGCAAACGAGGAAAAATATGAAGGTCAAATAATGCAGGTTTTAAGAGTCTCTCACCAAAGTCAGGATAGTCTGATTCAACTTTCAGATTTAAATTGCCCGGATAGTAAAATTTCTCAACCTCTTTTGCAATTAGTTAACAAATATAGAAAATGTTTTGCACTATCCATGACTGAGTTAGGTAAATGTAATGTTGCTGAAATGTCTATTAACCTGAATAGTGATGAACCTGTGGTATATAGACCATACCGCTTAGCAATAAAAGAAAGGGAGGTAGTAAGAAATTTAGTAGAAGAACTGCTGGACAATGAAATAGTAAGACCATCTACTTCTTCATATGCCAGTCCTGTGGTGTTGGTGAAAAAGCGTACCGATGATTATAGGCTTTGCATTGACTATAGGGCATTAAATAAAAATACTATTAGGGAAAACTATCCAATGCCATTAATTGACGATCAACTGGACAAGCTCAGTGGAAGCAACTACTTCACAACGTTAGATTTATCATCAGGATATTATCAGATACCGATCAAGGAAGTAGATTGTCATAAAACTGCATTTGTGACTCCTGATGGCCATTTTGAGTTTACCAGAATGCCATTTGGACTAGCTAATGCACCAGCTATTTTCCAAAGGATGATGCACTTAGTTTTAGGTAACCTACGCCATCAGGAAGCTTTAGTATATCTTGACGATATAATTATTCCATCTATTAATGTAGATCAGGGCATGGAAAATCTAGAGCTTGTGTTAAAACGATTATTAGATACTGGTCTTACACTCAATTTAAGTAAATGTAATTTTTTTGGTAGTACAGTAAACTATTTAGGGTTCGAAGTGTCAGGAAATGGCATAAGACCTGGTGCAAATAAATTGGAAGCAGTTGAAAAATTTCCGGTTCCCATAAACCAGCATACTGTTCGTCAATTTCTTGGGTTGGCAAGTTTTTTTCGTAGATTTGTCCAAAATTTTTCCATAATTGCAAAACCACTAACTCAATTGCTAAAAAAGGATGCTGCATGGGTGTGGGGTCCAGATCAGCAAACTGCTTTTGACAAACTCAAGGCAAGCCTAATGCAAAAGCCTATATTGGCACTTTATAATCCTAAGGCTGATACTGAACTTCACACAGATGCATGCAAAATAGGAGTTGCGGGAATACTTCTCCAACGGGATAATCAAGGTCTGTTGAAACCGGTAGCTTATTTTAGCAGACAAACGACTCCAGAAGAGCAAAATTACACTTCGTATGATTTAGAGACATTAGCTGTAGTGGCATCACTTCATAAATTCAGGCCCTATTTAATTGGATTGAACTTTAAAGTAGTAACTGATTGTAATTCCCTACGAGCCACATTTCTTAAACGTGATGTATTAACACGCGTAGCAAGATGGTGGTCTCAGATGCAAGAGTTCGACTTTATCATAGAATATCGTCCAGGAACAACCATGGGTCATGTTGATGCTTTAAGCCGCAACCCCACAAATACGGATGCTTCTCAAATTTGTAGTATCCATACTGTCATTGAGTCCGATTGGATAACGACAGTACAGAACTCTGATACTGAGATACAACGTATTGTAGGAATTTTAAATGATTGTAATTTGAATGATGTTTCTGATATTAAAACTAATTTTAAAATTAAAAACGGTAAATTATTTAGGATAACGTCTGATGGAGATAAATGGGTTGTACCCAAAGGAGTTAGATGGCAAATAGTTAAACAAAACCATGACGATATTGGCCACTTTTCATTAGATAAAACCCTTGAAAAAAATTAAATCCAAATTTTGGTTTCCTAAAATGCGTAAATTTATCAAGAAATACGTTTCCTCTTGCTTAGAATGTGCTTATTCCAAAGCTTCGGCTGGGAAAAAGCCAGGTTTTTTAAATCCCATAGAAAAACTTTGCATACCTTTTGATACCCTGCATATTGACCATGTAGGCCCTTTTGTTCGTAGTAGCAAATGCAACACACATATTCTTGTCATTATAGACGCTTTTACTCGTTTTATATTTATAAAGCCCGTTAGAAACACTAAAACTATTACTACTATTAAAGTTTTGCGAGAGTATTTTGGGATATTTGGAGTCCCACGTCGATTAATATCTGATAGGGGGACGTCTTTCACTAGCGATCAATTCCAAAAATTTGTTACTGAGAAAGGCATCAAACATATACTAAATGCAGTAGCCACGCCTAGAGCTAATGGTCAAGTGGAAAGGTACAACAAAACTATATTAGATTCGTTAACAACTCGATGCATTGGCACGTCTGACAATAAATGGGACGATTTGTTGCATGAGGTTCAGTGGGGTATAAATAACACATTTAATAAAGGAATAAACTGTTCACCAGCTGAGGCACTGTTTGGGGTTAGGCCTAAAGGTATTAGCGATAACAAAGTACTATCCGCAATTGAAGAAGGTTCCGGTTCCGTGGTACGAAATCTGGACTCTATTAGGAGGGAAATCGATTCTCATGTTAAACAGTCCCAAGAAAAACAAAAAAAATATTTTGATCAAAAACGTTGCAAACCTGTACAGTTTAATGTAGGGGATCTAGTTAGGGTAGAAAGACATGTCCCAGCAACAGGTAATAGTAAAAAATTAATACCAAAATTCCAAGGCCCATATAAAATCGTTAAAGTGTATGAGCATGACAGATATCAAATAGAGGATACACCTCTAACTCGTAAGAGTGGGAAACCATATTCTTCGGTTGTAGCTGTAGACAAAATAAAACCTTGGCTTAATTTCAACCGGCCCCACGACGAGCTATTCAGTGATGGATCTGAATCTGAGCTAAACTAGGTCAGGGTCCACAAGCGTATTTAGACCGACAGGGTCCTTATCATGCATGAGACTGACAGAGTCGTTTAATGATTTTGGTATAACCGTCAGGGTTCATGCCTATTTTGTTTTATCTATATACATGACCGACAGGGTCCTGTAGCCATAATGTCAAAATTTAATTCTATTCAAAACCATTTAGCCTAATATCACTGCTGAAAGGGCAGTGTAAATATAAATGGTTATTACACAGCTTTAATAATGTAAAAGTGCGAGGTCGCACTGAATATTCGGATGGCCGAATCTGTTAGCAACTATAATTCTATTAAGTATTAAAAGTTGATCATTTGACTATTTTCTTAATATGGTAACAAATTTGTGTTCCGGAAATGCATCCATCTTTAAAATGTCTACTGTAATATTCTATTAAATTATTATTTATTAAGAAAAATAATGTACAAAAATATAGAATAATTATGAGAAGTGTAATTAGTATATTTAAAATAATAAGAGTTTAATAATTGATCATTTCACTTTATTCCACCGGAAACACGTTGTTCTTAAGCAACGTGCACTGTTATAATATTTCATTAAATTGTTATTAATATTGAAAAGGCTCTATATAAAAAAAAGTACAATAAATTTTAGACTTGTATAAAATAATTTAAGATTTATAGTGACAAAATTAGAATTTATTTAAAAATATAAATTAAACCGGAAATGGATACCCCACTTTCCGCACTAGCTAGTTTGTGACTATAAAAGAGGGCGCTCGAGCAAAGATGGGCATTCTCTTGCCAACTATCGTTGAGTAAGGGTCCGTTCTCGAGTCTCCACTGCGTTAATGTAAGTAGAACGTATGTTTGTCTTATTATATACCAATTATTATGTATCTCGTGCCTTATGCATATATCTTGACCTGTAGGTGGCTTATTATGGGTAATTAACTATTAACTATCCATGGCAATAATAAATAGTTTATTGTCATCATAAATAAAATATAAATATAAGTAAATAAGTAAAAATAAATATAAATATAATAATAATTACAGTTGAATGTATAATAGATTAATATTTAATATAGATTAATAAATTAATAAATTCATTAGTAGAAATGATATAAGCAGTATTTATCATTATATATATCTCTTGAGTATACTTGTTGTTTGATTTGCCATCCCGTTTAGTACCATTAGACTATAATTTACACTATTGTAGTCCACTGCTGGACATAGGCCTCTCCAGTTGTTCGCCACTTAAGGCAAACTTCTGGAGGATATACCTACCCATAGTCGCCACGCTAAGCAGGCGGGTTGGCGATCGCAGGGCGTAGCTTCTCGCTCCGGTGACGCTGCTGCCCGTCGTCGGTCTGTGGTATTTAGCTACGCCTTCACCTGTCATAATTATTCCGCCACCAGTCGGTTGCCAGATCCTCGTTTGTTATTTGGCAGGATGCACCACGGGCAGGTGAGGTTGGCTTGGAGCAAAATGATGATAGGTCGCTCCTTTACATCCCTTACATTCCAAAATGAATGTTTATTGTTTGTGAAATTTGACAGGTCATTTGACTTGTCAGGGCTCACTGGCCTCTTGACTGGGACCCTCTAGGGACAGGGGCCCCTGCCCTTTTGGCGGCTTACCACCCTATAGTTACACCACTAGTTGATATAAATTGTCTAACGCATTAATGCACCAGCCTGAACACAGGATAGTATAAGCTCTTGTACATTGAATTGAAAGGTATACATACCTTCTAATGCACAGAAGCTGTAATACCCTGCGTATCCGTCGATTAGACAAATTAGGTATTCAGTTTTGGTAGTATTATGGACTTTCAATAAGACCACTATATACTAATGTGAGTTAAGTAGTTCCCTAAATAGGTAGTTACTACTACTTCACAGCAGAGATTAATTTAAATAAATGAAATACTTATTTGTGTACCGATAAAAATCATAAATAAACAAAGTCGTTAACTAATGAATTGTAAACACATTTTTCATAATCACGGTATTGTGTGCAAATAAAAATGTGTTTATCATTTGGAGCGGTGATTTGTAGGTATTATTATCCGTACACAAGATAAGTCAAGTTCGTGTGGTTTCCAGATTTAGAACCGTACCTACCTACCTTACTTAGACTTATGTCGTTTGCAAGCAGATGATGATGATGACACAAGATCGATTATTTTTTCAAAGAGATTAGTCGAGTAGGTAGACAGCCCTGAGTCCGCCCCCTCGCTCCGAAGGCAGCCTGGCTGTACTCACAAGACCTACATTGCCGAACCACAACCGATATCCATCTCAGTCCACGTCTGATCACCTCCTGAAACAGATCTATCCACATTCAGTTTATTAATTAATCGCCATTTATTTGTATCAAAGAAAAAAGATGGCGCGGAGTTTGGCGGTCTTCGTTTGAACAGGTGAGATCTTCTTTCAGAATATTATAGACAGATTTTATTTTTATTTTGTGTGTTTTCTCCAGTTGTTCACCAGTTTGGTCGAGCTCGAGGTTTTGCCTATAATCGCCACGCTGAGCAGGCGGGTTGGCTTCTCGCTTTGGTGACGCCGCTGCCCGTCATTGGCTTGTGGTATTTTGCTACCATCAATCGTGATGGTTATACCGCCACCAGTCGGTTGCCAGAGCCTCTTTTGTTATTCAGCAGGATGCACCACGTGCAGGTGCCGAAAAGATGATAAGTTGGTCCCTTACAAGTTACATCCCTTCCACTTAATAAGTACCATACCATCTATTCATCTCTTCTCAACCGTTACCTCACTACTGAGAATCATGGTCTTCTTAATATAAATAACCAACCAGCCAATTTTTATGTTGGGAAATAAAGAGTGTGTATCTATTGTAAGTAAATTATTAAGCAATCTACATAGGCGTACCTACGGTGTTCTCTTAATTAATTACAAAATAAGTATTTAAGAGTTTACTACGATTGTTGTCAACCTATATTATCCTTTTCAGGAACAAACGCTCACCAATAAGCCTGATTCTAGGTATGTTTGAGAGAGCAGAGAGCAGACTAAATGTTCTCGGAGTTAAACTTCAACCCCTCTAAGCCTCCAACTGTTAAGTGAATGGGTAACTCTTATATCGATACAATTCCTCATTGGTCATTCGATTTAAATGCTTTAAAAAGTTATTGATAAAAGTTTTTCAAGCATGCTTCATACGTATTCGTAGAGGTAAGTAGGCATGTTCGACCTAAGTCGTTGTTCGTTTTAGGAGTCTAGTCAAACGCAAAATCATAATGCTGCCCAATTGGCTAATCATAGAGTCACCAAAAATTTTTAAGAGTTTCTTTTTATTCTAATCGGGTTTGCGATTCGCCTGGTGGTAAGCGAGATCGTAAGCAGTCTACGATGAAACGCTCTCGTCTTGAACATCCGAAGATTATCCCTCAGGGAACAAGGACCCGGCAAAGAGTTTCAATTTATTTCAAAAAGTACCTAAAGTTTTAATACCTTTTTGTTACACAGCTCGAAGTAAGTTCAAAAACTCGACCGAATCACGAGTAATTACACACTACTGTTTGCTCAAGTGTCCATTTGTGTTTCGTAACGTCTCCGACTTTGGCTTGCTGCAAAGCAAACATTGAAAAAGTACTATTATTTGTACGTATTTAGTAGTACAGTATGATTTTTTATGTACGTTTATTCAGCGCTCTAATGGTGAAGGAAAACATCGTGAGAAAACCCTGGACATTTGTGAAGAAATTCTCAGGTTGTGTGAAGTTAAACAACCCGCACCTGGGGCCCTACTACTAAAAACGATAACGATCATTTGTCCCTCCCGTGTTCGAATATACGAACTAAAATTCGTCAACGTCGATTTTCAACAATTTAATTGATATATTAGAACACGGGAGGGACAAATAAGAGGGATTTATGGGGCAAAAATAAGCGATCCGTTCAACGAACGATCGTTTTCGTTTTTTGTAGTAGGGCCCCTAAAAATCGATAACGATCGTTCGTTGAACGGATCGCGTACTTTTGTCCCCTCTCATTTGTCCCTGTGGCAAGCGTAATGGTCGTGGTACCTTACTGCCCTAGTTAAGGGTAGGTTCCCCTTGGTGGGGACAAACATGAGCTGTGATGAATATCACAAAAATACTCTCGCTACCTAAATAATTTTAAGTTACATAGGTTAATAGAAATAATAGAGACGTTGATAGTGTTGGCAGTGGTTGGCCGACTTCACAACCTCCGAATTTCACTTTATCACAGGTGTACAATTTTCCTCACGCAAGAATACTTCAACTTTTTAGGCTGTCGCCACCACTCTGGCGGAGCGGATCAGATCGGGGATTTAAGCAATCCATGCGAACATAATGTGATTGGTGAATCGGGGCAAAATTTTTTACTTAGGAGCAGTAAGTAGTTTTTAAAAAAAAATTACCGTTCAGCTCCCATCCACCTCAATGGACCCGGACCAATAAAAATCTTAGAGTGCTTTTTTTATATTCAAAATATTTTATTAATAATGTTATAGATCTACAGCCTTCTTGATGTTGAGTGGCCCGTCATCTCGTTACAAAAAGACGATAAAGCAAGATGAAGAAACGAAGAGCAACACACATAATTGTTAAGCGAAGTTGGTTTGTGACCGTCACTAACGGGCAGTGATGTAAAATTTGCTCGTTTTGACGATCGCAAAATGAACTCGCTTGACTATATTCGACGGAATGGTCTACAGAATTATGAAGAACAGCGTATACCTACGTATATTTCTACATTTACACAGTTGGATGATTCAAAAGAAGAGAAGAAGAATCGAAATAGTGGGACAGAAAGTATACCTAGGTAGGTACTGGCTACTTAGCAGTGTGCTATCAAAATTTCAGGTCGTGTACTACATTATTTTTTTCATTATTATTTATTTATTTATGTTTTTTGGTGTCCTTACGTGTAGGTACTCATTGTAGTCGCAAGTTTTCGGCTAAGATTGGATATTATAAGCCACAAGACGGCAAAACATAATACATAATAGGCTATTATGGCTAAAAATTGTAATAAGTCCGTCTTTTAGCTTATTCAAAAATAAAAGACACGTATATTTTTCCTTTTTTCATTCAAATAAACAATAGCAAAAATACAGGGCATCAAGAGTTAGAAGTGGGAGTCTTTGACGTCACTCGCTCCCGTAAAAATGCGTCACCAAGTGACGTCACGCGTAATTTCAACGAGCTATAACTTTGTGATTTTAAGACTAATTTACAATTTAAAAAATTCGTGACTTTTATTTTTGAATAAGCTAAAAGACGGACTAATTACAGTGTTTAGCCATAATAGCCTATTTATAACAATCGACTGTGTAAACTGCCTGAACGCCGTTGCCGAAACCGGCAAGGAAGAATGCGATGTACTTAGGATACGATATAATATGTTTTTTGAGTTGCCTTACTTAGTTTAAGTTGTGAATAAAATAAATTTTAGAATAGTCATGTTTTTACCCATAATAAAACTGTGGGACAGACGAAAGGTTTGCATTTATTTTTCCTTTCTATACCTTGATTGCATGATACAAACACTGCAGCCTTTTAAATAAATGAATAAAACTATTTTTTTATGTACCTACCTAAAAATCTAAGCTGAAGTAAAATTTAAAGACCCAGACAGTACAAAATTGTCTCCTGTGTGCCTAGCACGAACACTTTCGAAAAAGTATGCGTAACGTAACCGTAAACGGGCGATAATTTTCACTACATAAACGTAGTACCTCTTACGCACGATAGGGGCGCTGTACCAAGTTTCATACAATTGTTTACGGTAACGTTACGCATACTTTTTCGAAAATGTTCGTGCTAGGCACTCTGATCTCTATTACTAATTCAGGACTGATTGTCTTATTGGTCTACCTAGCTAGTGGTGGCAAGTACCGTCTAATAACAAGAGGTCCCAGGTTCGAATCCCGGGCTTAAAAAAGTTATTACTCTTGGAGCCTCGAAGTCAGAAAGTTGGCGTTCGCACACCAAAAGTTAAGAACGCCTATCTTCTTCTTATCGCGTCGATGGTAATCTAAACAAGTTCTACATAATATTTAGCCACACGAACCGCTCCCCTGGATGCCTATAAGTCACCACATTACTTAAGTACAATATTTTCAGACCGCAACCATTCTCGAGAGGTTTGCTGTCTGTAGGACTCTCGAGAGTAAGTAGGACTATTCACAAATAAATGCCTTCAAGAAGATCTATCTCGGAGACCTACGAATCCATGTTGTAAACAATGCTTATTTCTGCTCTCATTAGAAAAAAATCTCGTACGTTCATTCAAAATTCACAGTTTACAAAACAACTACATACTTACTTAATGTCAAATTTTAAAGACGTTCATAAAAAATTTCAAATCTGTGCGGAAATAGGCATCGTAAATAGCAATCCTGAAACATTCTCGATCGTGAATTCATATTATACAGTTCTCAAAGAAAACTTTTAGAGATGTGATGTTTAGGTGGTGAAAACTCTCACAACTCGGTCAAATATTTTAATCAACGATTTAGTTAGGATCTGTCGTTTCCGAGAGATCTTTCCCAGCGCATTTGTGAATAGCTCTAACTAAATAACAAATAAAAAATAAAATAAATAAAATAGTTTATTTCAGCAAATAGATTCACTAGTAATACTTTTGCACGTCAAACTTTTTTCCTACCAGCACTTCGACGTGTAGCCTGCTGAGAAGAAGTGCCGCAACAAACTCAACAGTTAGCCTTTTTTAAAATATATAATACAATACAATAATATCGTTTTATAAAGCGCAAGCGAGCAGACCATCATGTCCATGTAATATTGTCATCCATATAATCTTGTACTTTATAATAACCTTTTGACATTAAAATGGACTTAATGCGAGATTTAAATCTATGTATAGGTAGATCAACAATATTTTGCGGTATTTTGTTAAACATTTTTACACTTTGTCCTATGAATGAGTTACCAGTTTTACGAAGCCTGAGATTGGAAACAGCAAGTTTGCTCTTAATTCTAGTGTTGAACTGATGAAGATCTGAGTTTTTACTATACATATAAATGTATATTCTTACGTACAACCATAATGCAGTCAAATATGTACTGTGATGCCACAGTTAGGATGTTAATTTCTTTAAATAATTCTCTAAGTGATTCGCGAGATTTAAGTCCATATTCGTACCCTTGGTAATATAACGCCACATCTGCAAAAAGTCAACTTTACAGGAGAGAGGTTTAAAGTTTGGGGCAGTGTATTTTTGAGCATAACTTTGTAGCGTTTAATGGAAACTTCATACAATTTCGCATGTATATGGAAGTGAATGAAAGTAATTAAATGTGGTGTATTGCTTCTTATTTAATACATTATTTTTGAAAATAGTATGTCGGATGTGCACATGCGGTATTGTTTTACCAAGACCTAGCTAACGTATGTGCACATGTATCATTATTTTACGAAGTACCCCATGGTACATGTAACTATATATCATTTTTCTACAGAAAAAAAGTCAACAGTATTAGGTCGTATGTCCATTAATCAGGAAATTTCTTAGTTAAATTACACATCTCTGGTCTAATAACTTTCAAGACTAACATTATAACTTAATCCTGCCTAACAAAGCACGTCTGGGTTCACAATAACCTACGTTAATCTAAAAAAAAAGACGAAGGACTTGTAAGTTTGTATGTCTGGAACTTTATGGATAGTAGGTAATTGTAAATTTAAAAAATACAATATCTGAGAATATAACATTTTCTGTATTATAATCTTCCTAATTTATATACCTGCATGTGTAAAAACCAATAAATACAATTTTTTATCTTGCTCATACATTGAAATCTTCATTAAGTACAATATAATGCTATCACAGATGCAGATAACAGCCCTTGAAGTGTGCTTCAGTGCTGTGGCACTTTTGAACTAAATCACAATTTCATTATGTACTCTCTTTTCAATATAAAATTACATCCCAGCTTTGAAAACTCACCATCGACGTCAATTCTTAACATTTTTCAAGACGAAGTTAATGTACCCAAGCACACTCTGAGCATTTCAGTTGTGGAGATTTTTGTAATGCCTAACTTTGTGCTAAACATGATCAGCATATGAGTTTTAAAACACAACATCTCTGTCTCAAAAACTTATTGCCTCTAATAAAATATAAAACGAAATTACGTTAGTAAAACATTACGAGGATATTTGCTCAGGCCCATCAACATTTAATTCCGCTACCAGATACACCTTCAGCAGCTACATCTGTTACGCCAATTCCTTCAAAAGGCAATGAAAATAACACTCCTATGCTTCCCTCGGGTGGTAAAAATGATCAAGACGTGGCAGACCACGTCAGATTCATGCTGTTATGAATGATAGCGACCAACCCGACTATGAAAATAGCACTACCGACGGTACAAACGAAACAAGCCTGAGAGGAGAAATAGGGCCGTGAAAGGCATTGGAGTAACAAATGTAGCTGCTATATCTGGCGGAATTGTGATGATGATGATCTCCACGACGTATCTGTCGACGGCGAACCTTGTAATTCAATAGAATTCCATTGAAAATCGTAATATAGACTCTTGCAAGGTTCATCTGAGCTTAAATTTATTTCAAGTTTACAAACAGTTGCTATGATGAAAGCCCACTCTCTCCTCTCAAGCCATCAGGATTCGGTAGACCAGTTTCCTGATACGCCTGGTGGTAACTTGGAGATGCAGTGACAGTGTAATTACATAGATCCTGACTAGCGCCCTACAGGTTTATCACATTACCCTGTTATATCGCATGCAGTATCGACATAGGTTGTTACGGGGATTGGCCTGGGATAATTATAATGAGATGTTAGTTGCCTGAGACTTGTCCGTTTATCAGCAGACCACTTGCAGGTAAGGTTAGCTTGGGGGATTGGATGTTAAAGACTCCCCCTCAGACTCCAAATTATTCTGGCGGCGTTTTACATATATTTTATTGTAATTAATTTAATCAAAGGCAATTTTATTAAAGGCAGCACATTTGTGACAAAGTGGTTTCGTGTGAAAACTCTTATGCTGATCATTATAGTACAAAATTGGTCATTACAGCTTCCAGATGTTTGATGAAAGTGGCGAACAAATGGAGAGGCCTATGTCCAGCAGTAGACTGCGAAAGGCTGATGATGATGATGGTCTCGACTAGGGGTACGCAGTATATTCTTCAAATTGACTTTATCAAAGATTTCCTCATAAGGCCACATGCCCCTAACCTCCAGAACTGTTTTACAAACTGAAAATGGCATATTAAATAGCCTTCGTTACGTACACAATATATTTTTTTTACTCAAAATTCGCACTGTGTAAAAAGGAAAAGTTACACAAATTAGGTTCAAAATTTGTTAATAAAATTGCTTAGGTATGCTATAAAATAAATAACTAAAGATCTGTAATATTTGTCCAATAAACATGTCTTTTTTAGGCAGTTAAAGTTTTTTATAACGACGCATCTTAGACTATGACCTAATATAACGCTTCAAGTGCACATGCGATTCCAAAAGATGCATGATATAACGCAACATCTTCACAAGCGGCTATGAAGAGTTCAGACAACAATAACGCAAGTAAACATGAGACCAACCCTAAAAAACATGCGAATTAATTATAATTTATAGCATATCATATGCTTAATTAGTTTTTATAAACATTTTCATTGAAATACCAAAAGTCAATAAAAAATATCGCATATGATCATGCAACAGGTTATTTTATGGCAGTAGGTGCACATACAATTTTTTTATACAAACATGTCCTAATAATGTTTAAAATTACTCAGCTTTGGGGTTTTTATTTCCCGCACCTATATTTGTCAATTTTAATCAACACACACTCATTATCCGGTAACACTGACGCGACTATCATTACGGCGCCGCGTGCGCAGCCCCGCGCCCGGACCAGCGTCGTACAACAACGAAGCATGTGCATTTGTAACATTATTTTACGATCACGAATGACTTACGTCATTTTCCGACTAAATTATTTCCAAAACTAAAAAAGATAAAAATAAAATTCTTTTCGTATAATATAAAACGCATCTTTTTAAGACTATTTACGTAATAAAAGTACTTTTGACGTATGGGTACATGTTGCATTATATTACCATGGGTGCGAATATATAGAACGGATCGCCCTCTTCTGTAATACAAAAATAGTTTGTATGTCAGAAGCTGATCCCCATAGGAGCAAACCATATGACATAACACTATGGAAGTAACTAAAATAAACAAGTCTCGCCGTTTCAATATCAGTGAGTTGCCTAATTTTTTTAACTGCATATGCAGCTGAACTGAGTCTTCCTGCCAGGGCTTCTATATGAGGAGCCCACTGTAACTGATCTCACTTATAGCCAAAATACAACACTAAACACTGAGACCTTGGCAAAATACGTGGTGTTTGATCTATTTTCCACTCTCCTCCCTCATCAACTACCTACTTAAACGGGGAATTTCAACGTAGGGTATTTTCCATATCGAATGACAACAGCTTCGCCAGTTCTGCCGCAACATTAAAAAGGAAAACTTTGTTGCCGGTGCTGCTTGAATTCCTTCAAAAGTAAGTAAGTAAGTATGGATTTTAGAGTAAGAAAATAAACTTGAAAAGAATTCGTTCCTAAAGGGCTGATGGTATATTAGGTATCTCGTAACCTGTTGAGCTGATGAGGGAAGTATGGGAAAAAGAAATTAGGCGGGAATTAAAGGAGGTTACTACCTACGTTCAACAGTGAATGGACCAGGGCTGCCGATTGATTGACAAACCTTTAAGGTCTATTACTAGGCCCTATTGAAAACGCCTCCAGAATATCGATCAGAAAGAAGATGTTTAATTACTGGTCTTATCATTATTTGTCGAGAAACTCAAAATCAAAATGCTATTAAATTTCAATTTGCAAACTACATACCTATGGATAATCTATTTTATATTTTTGTCTGTTTTACGAAAAAAGAGCAAATATTTCTGTTGTCCCATTGTACTGCAGCAGTCTTGCTGAAATTTAGCAAGTAAATAAACAAATTCAATATTCACCACATTACTTAATGACGCTACACTTTTGACATAACAAAAATAAGTGTATTAGAGGGTCGAATTAGTAAATGACAATCAAAACAAGTCTATTAGGTACTAGCACCAAGGCAAACTCAAAACAACATTAATTAGGGGTTGAAGTCTTAATGATGTTTGCTTTAGTATAAAACGGATAGATTTGAAATATTTAGTCAGTATTCAATTCGACTCGAAGTGAGTTAGAACTAAAATAAAGATTTAGTTTTGTGAATCATCTAATTTGAGTTCAAATAGTTAGATAAGTGTGTGGTGAAGTTATAAAACTATATTTGAACTTAAAATAAGTGTAAGTTCAACGCAGTGTATACTTTCTTCGGAGTAAGTTTGAAGAATGGTAAAGTACCTACTTACCTGAGTTCATTTTCTTTATAATGTGTAGGTATAATTTACATTTTCTTCCCTAGAATACATTTGTCGTGGTCATAAGTAGGTTGTGAATGACTTTTTCTAATTAAAGTCAAACATAGCCTACTTTTGTTTAAGACAAACATTTTCATCACTTTTATGTAAATCAACCTCCATTACGTTATGTGCTCCATGAAAACTTATTTGCCGTGAACATAAGTAGGTTCTGTCCAACTTTTTTCTATTAAGTTCGACAACGCCTGCTTTAGTTTAAAGCAAAATGATCATCGCTTCAGCACCCTAATACCTGCTCAATAATGTTTTATGTTTCAATAACTGTCAATCTCCTTTTATTCTAATTTCTCTTGTCTTGATTCATTCATATGTTCATGTTTTCTGCATTTTATAGCACGTTCCCGACATTTAGAAGTGTAAATCTGAACCTAAGTAGGTTTTGTCTGACTTATGACCAAAGAAGTTGCACAAATCGTACTTATCTTTAGGCTGCACATTTCATCAACGGCTTTAAAGGCGGGATTTTGAAGTGTAAATCTGAACCTAAGTAGGTTTTGTCTGACTTATGACTAAAGAAGTTGCACAAATCCTACTTGTTTTTAGGATGCACATTTTCATCAACGGCTTTATCAGCGTAAAGTCTTCTACGGAAGTGTTTTTCATGAATGTAAGTAGCATTTGTCCGGCTTGTTGTCATTAAAGCCGCTCAATTACTGCTTAATTTCAAGTCAAACCCATCTTCGAGTCTACATTTCTGTGCTTTTCAATTGTTTTGCAGCTCATCCAAATGAATCTGCGTTTGATCTGAACATAAGTAGGTTCTGTCTGACTTTTTTTGTCATTAAAGTCATGCAAATCCTGCTTTAATTTAAGTCAAATGGTCTCTTCGATAAAATTTAATGTTACGAAATGTGTTCCACTTCCCTAAAATGGGGGGTGGAAATTTGTATGAAGCATTCACCCCGAATTCAACGTGCGAAGCCGCAAAAGCTAGTGTTTTAGGTATACTTACTGCGATATTATTTTCAATTTTTTCTGCTTCACTTTATTTATTTTTAAAAATACTTATTCAATTCAAGCTTCATTTCTTTTATCACATTAACCTTTTCAGCACTACACCAAAAAGTGTTTGTCGTGAATATAAGTAGGTCCGGTTCGACTTGTTCCCAATAAAGTCGCACTACACCTGCTTAGCTTCAAGGCAAATCATTTCTACCTTCATTTGGGCCTGTGACTTCATTTGCCAAGATTCGGACCATCTCCAAATGACACTCTTCATTTGCTTTATATCGACGATGCCCATTTCCTGATGTGATGGATTCCCATTGGACTGCACCGGAGTAAGAATTGCTTGATTTGTTATCGTTTTAAGTACGTTTCGATGAGCTGTTAAGTTAGTATACGCTCTTCGATTCATACTTGAATTGATGACTGATGACACAGTTTACAACGAAAATGATTATCTTTTACTATTTTTTAAGTTTCTTAATTTTTTTAAAATTATTTTTCTAATTCCTATGTAGGACATGAGTAGGTACATACATACGTAGGCTTGCATGTGAAATATTTCAGCTTGTTCACTGGTAAACTTGTACTTACATTCTGTGTTTGTGCAAGTCTGTGCAAACATTCTGTGTTTTATTTAAATCTAGGTACTATCACTAGTGATAGTACCTAGATTTAAAAGTTTTTATGCATAAAAGTCTAGACTTTCATGCATAAAAACTTTGTTTGTACTGGGCATGAATCGAACCCGAGACCCCAGCATCAGAGGCAGCGTTGACTACCACTGAACCATACTGGTCGTCAAATTCTATTAACAATGCGTCATAAATAGCCACCAGACGAGACGTAAGTCTCTTATTAAACAACAAAGACTGCCCGCGTCTGTACAACATCCACAAGAGCTTTGTACCATCAACGCTATTACAATCGGTATAAGGTGTGGTTGTCATGTTACTATTTGCAGGAGACTGTACCCGCGGGTTCAATAAGGAAGTTATCACTTAAGCCAGTTTTGTATGAGGCCGCATAGCGACAGGGATTGGACTTTGCTGTCATGACCTTTAAACTTAATACAGGGTTAAGATGGAAACTCTTTTTTTTTTCTTGTAACTACCTAATCATGAAAAGGTCATCATCAGCCCATCGCAGTCCACTGCTAAACATAGGCCTCTAAAGTTGTCGCCACTTTGGAAAAATCTCCTTTAGATTTAGAAAAGAAGGGGATATCTATGTTATTGAAGCTAATACGGCATAAATATTATGATGTAATGGAATGGAAGAGAGTGACCTATATATATTATATATAATCTTTTTACTCCTTGCCACCCTCACCTCACCCTAATGGCGTCACGATTGAAAAAACTAAATACCACAGGCCGATAACAGGCAGCAGCGTCACCATCATCAGCCTATTGCAGTCCACTGCTGGACGTAGGCCTCTCCAGTTGCTCGCCACCCAGGGCAAACTCCTGGAGGATAAACCCATAATCGCCACGCTGGGCAGGCGTTTTGGCGATCGCAGGGCGTAGCTTCTTGCTCCGGTGACGCTGCTGCCCGTCATCGGCCTGTGGTATTTAGCTACGCCTTCTATCGTGATGGTTTTACCGCCACCAGTCGGTTCGCCAGAGCCTCGTTTGTTGTTCGGCAGGATGTACCACGGGCAGGTGAGGATGGCTTGGAGCGAAAAGGTGATAGGTCACTTCCTTACATCCTAGCAGCGTCACCGAAGCGAGAATTTACGCCATGCGATCCCCAATCTGCCTGCCTAGCCTGCCGGTTATGAGCAAAGCCTCCAAATGTTTGACCAAAGTGAAGAACAACTGGAGATGCCTATGTCCATTATGGCCTGCGATATGCTGACGATGAAGATGATGAACATTAATCGTACGTAATATCTTTTTAAGAAACCTCACATCCAGTTCCCAGTAAGGGTCTTGTCACCGCTACAAACGAGGTCTAATTAAATCATACTCCACATATAACGCTCCAACGGAAATGCACAACAAGGAAGTCCGGATTTGATGGAATGTAAATCCATTGTCATTTGTGTTAAGTGATCGTGTTAGTCACCATTATGATTGTCATGGGGGCGTTGAGAGAACTGGTCATCTGGATCTACAATAATATTATGAAGAGGAAATATTAGTACTTTTCTGTGTAAGTTTATAATGAATAAGTAAACTCAAAAACTGCTGAGCCGATTTCAAAAGTTCTTTCACCATTATAAAGCTCCATTGACCCTTGACTGAGTACTTGACATAGTCCATATATTATTGCTTTTTTCTTTTTTTTTATAGTGGCTCGACATAATGGCTTCCCTACGCCTGATGGAAAGCGAAAGAGAAGCCCAAGTCGCTGTGACAACGGGCAAGTAACTGGTCAGTTACCTGTCAGTTGCCACCGCCATGCCGGCCCAACCCTAACCCCCCACGAGCTCCGGAAACCCTACTCACCGGCAGAAACACGACCCAGAGGTCATTTGACTGCGGTATTCTATAGGTTGGAGGTCCTTCCCCGGACGAGCGAAGATTTGCTATGCCCAGCTATGCCCTACCTCTCTTAAAAGAGGTACAAAATACAAAAGATTAGGGATCCTTACTAAAACGCCAATATTGAAATGGCCGAAGCGAGGTGTGGGCGGGATGACTTAAAAATTTAAATTAACTTTTTTATTAAGTTGGTCTCTGCTACTTGCTACGGAAGCAAACATATCTGTCTGTAGCGTCTTCGTAGCGTTAGTAAAATGTATTAATTAACGTATACCTACGTTGTATTATACAATAATTAATGTAAAAATAAAAATAATACACTATTGGGGTACAACCAAATGAATTCTTGTTAGAAAACCCAAGACACAATTTTTGGCTCAACCAGGGATTCAAACTCTGGCCAATGCGGCACTTTCTACTAGTAAAGCAATGAGGCAACAAGTCTTTTAGTTTATCTGGTTATATTAAACATGGATACGGTTACTTAAGAGTCACCAATTAGGCAGTTAGAACATTTTGGTAGGGATCTGAAAAACAATGGCATAAGGCCGTAAAATAACGGTCCAGATAATAAGTAGGTATCTGAATCTAATATTGAATACATTCAGTTTGAATTGAAAATATCTTTAGGTATTCATATAGACCTGACTCTACCACCGGATTTCGAATGTGGATACTTATTTTGCAAAAGACTCAGAGGTAAACTTATCAATGACCTTTATTAGCAGTAAATGTATGTTAAAATTCCTATGAGAATATTATCATAATCTATGATGGCTAACACAAGATGCATACATAATCCGATGCTTTAATGTTATAAGTCGACCACTCTATACTGATCGCACCGCACTCTGATATTTAATCATTCAAAATTCCCATACACATAAAAGGGTTAGGTAAACTAAACATTTCAATATTTCTCTATCTTGCTGGAATGGGATTCGATCTACAGTATCATAAGCAATATTTTAGATTAATTCCCACATATAGTACAAAAGAGAATAAATACAATTCATCCGTTTATTAGCTACGACGCAACACACAGGCACAATATCCTATACACATTATTAGCCATCCTCCAAACTTGAAATCAACAGTTGGTTTATTTATATTACACTTCTGAATGTAGGCCTCTAGCAGAGAAGGACGACCATCCTGATCCTGATCAATCTCTATCTTATAATTTATAATAGTTACATTATTATTGTAAAAAAGTTTCATTGTTATTGATTTGATACATTCGTAGCCTGCTGTAGTACTTTGTCTTGCGACAACTTGATTGGTCTATCAAAATTCGTACTTAACTGAATACTTTACGGATATGCATGCGGTAGCAGCGAGATGTATAGAAGTGATGACATCACATGTCCACCTGTGCACATAATCACAGAGTCTTTTTAACATCTTTAAAAAAACTCCATATTTAAAATTACTCCAAAAAGATGCATCTCCTATGTAGTTTTTGGGGAAATTTAACAGAAAGAGTATTTTGATGTAGTTGCTGTCTGTACTGGAATGCTTTTAGGTGGTTCTCCGCATAATCCCCCAAAATTCGAAAAACAGCATCGGTTCATGAGAAGTGAAAGAACATGCAATGCACCTCTGCAATGATAATAAAATCAAAACATTAGTTGTCTCTTTAATAACACTCAAATCAGTGAATACTAAAAATATGAGTTAACACACACTGAATACTTAAATGAGTCAGTTTATTAATAGTAAGTATAACATGTAATACTAATAGTTGACACTGAAATCTTTTGTTCAGATGTATTGTATACCAACACTATGTCACTACACCGAGTGATGATATTTAAGTCGTAGCTTTACAGAGCTTTAGGATCAAACATCAAAATAAAGGGAGCCAATACTCCCCGCGCCCGTTTCAATGAAATAATCGTTCTAATGTGGGCACCACTATTTAAAGCTAATCAAACTTTGTTAAGGAGCAGTCGGTAATCGTGCGCAGGCGGCGCGGGTCGTCCGCCATTTTGTTTCCATTCAGTTCAAATTCAAATTCAGAACGCGACGGACGTTTCAAGTGCTAAGTTTGACATTGCCCAGTGACAGTAATGGATACTTTTTATTGGACCCGGTGAGTGCTATCTCTTTCTCGCACGTAAGCTTTCTTACTTGTACAGGAGGAAAAAGGGACGTAAAATCGTTTGATATACCTACCTAGATATTTTTGTAATAAGGATACTTGGTTGTTTTATCCTATTTATTACTTAGTTTGATACTTCAAACGGTTACTTATAATACGATTTATCAATAATATAGGTATTTCAAACTTGACCTCTACGTTTGAGCGATAAACAAGCAAAGGGTATCAGTCGAAAGCTACATATTGTATTAATTAGTTCTACATGATTTTGCGTATATTTGATTTTAGCGACAATACAGCAAAATTATTATTCGAACAAAAAATATTCAAGAGCATCTCAACATTTCAGCCTTTTCAATTTAGGTTTTTTTATTTGAAGGTTTATCTTAACTAATATTATAAAGCTGAAGAGTTTGTTTGTTTGAACGCGCTAATCTCAGGAACTACTGGTCCGAATTGAAAAATTCTTTTTGTGTTGAATAGACCATTTATCGAGGAAGGCTTTAGGCTATATAACATCACGCTGCAACTATTAGGAGCGAAGAAATAATGGAAAATGTAAAAAAAAACGGGGAAAAAATAACTATTCCACGCGGACGAAGTCGCGAGCACAGCTAGTGTTAAATAAGATCTTTGTAGAGCTTAAAGACACACAAAGCTGCTAAGCTCACTGCTAGATTGAGATTTACGAAAAATTAAAGTTGTTAGATTCTCACAGACTCGGTGGCTCATTTGGTAGTGACCTCTGCCCTCTGAGCCAAGAGTCGTGGGTTCGATTCCCGCACAGTACAAACATTTGTGTTCATGAACATGTCTGTTTGTATTGGTCTGGGTGTTTTCTATGTATAATATGTATTTATTTACAAAAAAAAATGTATCTAAGTATGTTTATCAGTTGTCTAGTACCCATAGTACAAGCTTCGGCTTAGTTTGGGGCTAGGTGGCGCGGTGTGGCCCAGCGTGGCATGTCTTGGGTTATTTATTTATTTATTCACAGTTAAAGCTTTGACTGTCGAGGTACAAAACACAATAATGAACAAGAGCTATTGTCAAAATGTTAAATATTCCAGAACTTTACATCTAGCTTCACAATACTTTTTTAGTCATAAATGGAGCATCTCGTTAAGGGTTAATTCATAGATCCCACCAATGTCATGTGTTTCAGAAGACTTCATATTACATCGGTAACGTTTCCTATACGGAAAATCTGTTGTAACACAATAGGACAGATTAGTAAAAGAACAAGCATAGTTTATGAATTCCAATCCATTTCCTATTGTTATGGGAGAGGAATTACATTGGTAGATCTTAGTAAACTACTATTTCGTTGGGTGATCATCATCATCCATCATCATGGTCAGCCTCTCGCAATCCACTGCTGGACCTATGTCCTGTCCATATGTCTCCAATGGGAGATACATAGGTATGGATATGTATGGTACTTCATTAAGTAGGTAATATTGTCTTAAAGGTGTGACATATTGGTTCACACATAGAACCTCCATAAGTCGCTCATAAACTTTTGCTACGAAATGTTGCTTTACTATGGGATGTAAGAGAGCGACCCAACATCTTTTCGCTTCAAGCCATCCTCACCTGCCCGTCGTGCATCCTGCCGAATAGCAAACGAGGCGCCGGCAACCGTCTGGTGGCGGTATAACCATCACAATTGAAGGCGTAGCTGAATACCACAGACCGATGACGGGCAGCAGCGTCACCGGAGCGAGAAGCTACGCCCTGCGATCGCCAGCCCGCCTGCCCAGCGTGGCGATTATGGGTACATCCTCCAGATGTTTGCCCTGTGGCGAACGACTGGAGAGACCGTGGGAAGCAGTGGACTGTAATAGGCTGATGATGATGATGATTCCTTTGGTCGTCTTCTATTACACCCTCGGGATGAGATGGAGTGGTCCCATTCTAAATCGTATAAGGGTCGGCAAAGCGCGTGTGATGCCCTTGTTGTCGCAGGTGTTCATAGGCTGCGGTAACCGCTTAACATCAGGCGGGCCGTAGGCTTGTGGTATAATACCTTAGTGGTATAAAAAAAAATCCGGAAACTACTTGGATGTTTATCTTTTATCTAAATACTTATAACTGGTAAGATCGTCGCTTCACACACGTGAGGTCGTCGGTTCGAATCCGCGCGGGGCACGCACCTCTGGATTTGCAAAAATCTATGTGCGGAATTATACCACTAGCTTAGCGGTGAAGGAAAACATCGAACAAACCTGCACATCCAGTTTAATTCTGAATGTGTAACCATGATCCAAATTTGCCTGGTTCCCCTTTCTGAGGATTACGAAGGTCAGATGGCAGTCGCTTCAATGTAATAACCAGAGTCGCTAAATCTAGGATCATTAAAGCGGACCCTGGGTCTAGAGGCACAAACCGGGACAACGCTAAGAGGAAGACTTATAACTCAAAGGCGACTGACTGACACAGTGATCTATCAACGCAAAGCCCAAACCACTGGACGGATCGGGTTGAAATTTGGCATGCAGGTAGGTGTTATGACGTAGGCATAGAAAGGATTTTGAGAAATTCTACCCCCAAGGGAATAAATAAGGGGATGAAACTCTATTCCACGCGAAGTCGCAGAATAGCTAGGTCTTTCTAATGTTTAAAAAACGAAGTACAGATCATTCACCTTTAGTACCACAACTCTAATAAGCGTTCATGACGTTCCCGATATTATTAACGCGGGCACAATTCCTATGAATCATGCTCTTCATCGCTAATTGTCGTCTAAATTAGTTTTTAGCGTGTTGGTATTGAATCATGCCTTTTTAAGATGTAGGGAATGTAGAACGATGTGGTTAATTTGAAATTGTGAAGTTTGTTTTAATGGCTCCGTATGTACTTAAAGGCCTAATTGGTCTAGTGAACGCAGATGCCGCCTGACTACCGAAAGATTCCGGGTTCGAATCCCGGGAGCAAAAATTGATACTGCGTTTTTCCGTAATGATATCTCTTTCACAATCAGCAGAAGACCCCGGTTCAATCTCCGGTTCGGGTCAAATTTATCCTGGGGTTTTCTGTAAAGAAATTATTCAGTACCAGCTGTGAAGTATGTGAATAGGGAATATGCATGAAAAATAGTTTCAGGTATTTACTAATTTATCGTAAAATAGATCAAAATCTACTACGAACAGTGAAAACAAAATCAAAATTGGTTGAAAAATGGGCGAGATACAGTCATTGAAAGTGAATATATCCGTCTCTCTCTCGCGAAACAGATTTTTCTATGGAGTTAGTACGGCGCTCACGGTACGTGACGTCAACTACCGCATCGGATCTCTCTGTCTAATCAATAACTTTAACGCTTTATAACTCGCTTAATAGAAAAGATAGTTTAAAAATTCTTCGATATTTATGTATTTGGAAGACAAAAGATCTCAATAAATCCATAAAAAAAAGTCATGCATATTCCCTATTCCCAATGTAGATATTTGGAGAGCCTTATGGTCGAAGCCCACGTCAAAATAACCAAACACCCATTTTTCCGACTTGGCGAGATTCAGGAGACATTATAATGCACAAATACAATAAAATTGCTCTCCCTAATCGACCGCGCGCCCTTAGAATCCTTTGGAATGGCAGTTCGACACGACCAGAGAGATTATGTGCAGAGCCAAGGGCATTACAATTCAATGGATTGGTGCGTAGCCAACTTTATATCTCTGATTCTGGGCTGTTACCGATGAATATCTTTGCAGAAACTCGTAGTAGGTACCTACTTATATTTTTTTTAGAAAAACAAATACCTTATGTACTTACTCAAAATGAATGTAATACTTAAGAATTGGCAGCATGGTCTCGGTCCTTAGCCGGTTTCATAAAAGGAATTGATAAAAAGAAAGTTTATTTTTTACAAAAGTGTCAATTCAAATGTCTATACAATTTTTAACAAAGATGAAGCGAGAGTCCGTTATCTGTAAATGAATGAAATTCATGTAAAATCTTCGTGAATAATAATCACATTGAACAAATTATGAGGAGCGGTTGCGATAAAAAATATAAACGTTGCATCGGGGAGATAATAAAAATATAACTTTAGTCGGTCATTTGCACCAATAATGAAAAAAAATAAGGGAATCTGCACATTATCTGCAGTTTTTAGATACGATTAACAAAATAATTACCTACATCTTAATAACACGTAAATCATACCTTAAACTTATTTAGTTAACCATTTACATTTTCTGATACAGATAAAAATATACCTACTTAATTCAAGTGGTAATTATATCTGAATAGGCAAAAAATACAAAATATTTCCACTCGTAAATGTAAGCTTTAATTCGCTCCAATTCTGAACTGACAGAACTTCAAACTTCGCACCTTAGCCTACATAAAACAAAATACCTTTTAGAAGAAACAAACAGCGTTCTATATTCAAAAACAAATTCCGCCATTGTCGCGTTGTCAATGGACAAGTTTATAAAATGGAAGACAGCAAAGGCGTTGTGTTTATAGGGCGTCAAAAGATAATGCGGGGTGGTAACGAGCGAGATAAGAAAGGGGAAAGGTTAAAGATGTGTATTATAAAGAGCCACTGATAGTCAAACAGTGTGATGAACTTAACTGGAGTAAACAGTCGGGTATTTATAGGTTTTCGAACGCATTGTTTTGACTTCGTTGTGGTGTTACCGACTTTATGGACCACTTTGAACGTGCTTATGTGCATTTTAGTATCTAATTTAAATATTATTCATAAGTTATCGGGTAATTTTGTTGTTATTGAGTAAATAGCACCTGATTTGTATATGTACTCTACGTATATTTAATTTGTAAACGTCGATTAATATCTACTGTCAATAAAATTTATTACTTACTTACTAAGTATTTTGTAACAATGACCATTTTTGATAATAGGTACATTGTTTTAAATAAAAATTTACTTAGATGTATGTATTCAAAATTATTTGATATTGCTAGCTTACCTTCTTACTGTTTTTAAGCTCTACTTCCTGTGTGAGAGAAACTGCAGACATGTCTCCAATAATATCACGAGATTATCTATTTATTTAAGCATTATTATTGGACAATGTGGTGCAAAAGAAGAACTAATGCTAGAAGCATTCTCTACCAGTCAATCTTGAGTCAGTCAGTCAAATCAGTTAGCAAACGGAATTTTTATATTTTAAAGCCATTATTGTATATTCAGAAGAACCTACTATATTCTATATTATACATATATATGTAACGAGAAAAATTTATTAACTAACGTTTATCGTTCACAAATGCCACATTCTACGCCATAAAACTTTTTAACACGATCTATTTTCGCATCAACATTACTGGCCGGCTACTTACCCGCCACGGAGAGGCAATTAAAAAATAATCTTTTAAATTTCAAATTACGAACGACCGAAAACGCTGGTCATTCATCCCGATCCCGCAGCCATATGGGCGCGCACGCAGCGCTTACAACGTTCTCACCGTTTAGAATAGACACGTGCATTATTTGCATATTATTTCTTTTTTTTTAGAGGTAGGAGACATTTTACCGCGCACGATCTTTCAAGTTTTACAGGCTACATTATTGTAGCCTGTAAACGGTTATCCGTTTCTTTACCTACATACTACTAAGTCTTTGTTTACCAAATTTCTAATGTAGAGTAGATCTACTAGAGGTGCTTAGACCTTAGAACAACTGTTGGCTATATCTGCATGGCGGAAGCCTACATCTACACTAATATATAAACGATTTGATCGATTTTTGTTTGATTTTTTGTGCATTAAATAAGCTTCGAAACTTACCGATTTGAAAATTTCTTTCACTATTAAGAAGCTCCGGTGAACATAAGCTGTATTGAATTAGGTGTGATTACTTAATGAAAAGATGAAAATTTATCTGAAATCGGTGTCTGAAGCAAAGGGAGGGTGGGTCGGTAATAGAGAAATATTATGTCTAGAATCAAAGAAGATTGACAGCGCCGTCTTGATTGGGTCCAGTCAGACGAGGCGTGAGTCGTCGTTAAATCTCACCTCCTCAAGCCGACTGCAATCTATTGGATTAGTGAGAATTAGTCGAATTAGCGGAACTGTTGCTTCTCGATGATTGCTCTAAAGTAGGGCTGACAAGAGTAAAGAATAGGTGCTATTGTCTTGTAGGTATGCAGAAGCGTAACATGTCTCGGCGGGGCCCCATAAAAAATTGTTTGGGGGCCATTTTAGGAAGGGAAAAGATTTGTCACAGAATGTAGCCTATGGTATCCATACAGGTTTTTAAGAGAGGTAGGGTATAGCGAATCTTCGAATAGGGATGTTACCAGGGTCAAAATAATTACATTTTAATTAGTCCGTATTTTAGACCATAAAAATATATTGGACACGTATTTTTTCTTTCTTCGTATAAACAAAAAATAACAAAGATACAAGGCATCAAAATTTAGGAGTGGGAGACTTTGGCGTCACTCCGTGCGACAAAATGCTACACGGCGTGACGTCACACGTAACTTTAGGGGGCTATATCTTTGAAACTTTGGTCTAATTTACAAATGAAAAAATACGTGTATTTTATTTTTGAATAAGCTAAAAGACGGACTAATTACCTACATTTTTTTCGGCCACAAGCCTACTGTGCCGCCCGTCCGAGGGAGGACCTCCAACCTGTAGAATACCGCAGCCAAATGACCTCTGGGCCGTGTTTGTGAGTGGGGTTTCCGGAGCTCGTGGGGGGTTAGGGTTGGGCCGGCATGGCGGTGGCAACTGACAGGTGACTGACCAGTTACCCGTTGTCACAGTAACTTGGGCTTCTCCTTCGTTTTCCATCAGGCGTAGGGAAGCCATTATGTCGAGCTACTATAAAAAAATGTGTGTGTACATGAATTTTCAATAGCACGTACCTAGATAGATTAGATACCGACTACTTTACTGCTCGTATCTTACTATAACTTAGTATTTCATTATTATAAAGGTAGTCTTTTTCGACTTTTTTTTTCGTCTTTTATGAGTAATACGATCCAAACAGCAATGGGTAAGCATAAAAATATCAATGTGTTTTCCTACTGCAAACATTTTTTCCGCCACCACAAATTCTCAATTAAAGGTAATAATAACTCATACACGTAAACTGCTAACAAGGTCAGATTTAGACCTGCCAACCCTGCCGGATGCGGCCAGTTCCATTCGATTCTGAAGTCTGTGGCGCGGATGCCACCAATTGAGCAATTAACGAGAAGATGCGTGTACAAGCGCTCAATGATATATACAGAATTGTACTCTTATTGCGACGTAATAAGGTTCATTGTTGCGTAGGTTTGTGTATGAAATTCATGTACGATGTGTGAAACGGTTAATGCCTCTTGTGCTCTTATGACGTTGCAATAAGGTTCAATGTATGTAAGCTAGGTATAGCATTCTGATGCACTGTGCTAGCCACATTTGGCTAAAGTTTGCTACGTACTTCGTAGCAAAGTTTTGATTCTATGAAAAAACACTAAATTGAATATGCACTAAATTAAAAATTTCGAGAACCTCCCACTTCCATCAGTTGAACAAGGAATATGCTGGTGTTAATCCTACTAATATTATAAATGCAAAAGTTTGTTTGGATGGATGGATAGATGGATGGAAGTTTGTTACTCTTCAAGCAAAAACTACTGAACGGATCATACGCGTTGTCGAGTTTAGGGTCGCTGCCGGCCTTTTAAATACATATAAATAAATACATACGCTCTTTTTTTTAAGGTTCCCAAATCGTAGCTTACTTTTAAAATAGGATTTAACTTTACTTTAAATCTTTATAGACCGTGTCCCTGCCATACTGTTCACGATACATTTTCAATTCATACGTATGTATGACGCATATATGACTCACCGCCGGCTGCATGACCCGTCTGACAGATGCATAATAAACAAACAAGTAAATACAACAAACATCGTTAACGCGCCAGTTCGATGGAATACTGTAATGGAAATGTTGAGCACTTTGAACTTCGATCGAGAGGTCTTGAATAGATAGATTGTTTCTTTTGATAATATGGACATGGACTATCTCGCGTGTAGAGCGACGCGGATATTTCGCCAATGTCCAGTGTTATAGAGACAAGACTAATCAAAGCACAGTTTTCTTTATTTTTCTTCTTCGTCGATGTCACTCTTGACAGAGTGGTCGTGGTCGTCATTTCAGGCGCTGGTGGCAAGCTTCACAACGCGCCTCCACTTGATTCCTCTCTCACAGCTGCCTTCCTCGTGCATTCGAGTAGAGACGATGAGCCCTTTACTGTTGCCTTTAGCTGGTTCGTCCATCTCAGACGATCTCCCTCGTGGCCTGGTACCCTCAACCTTTCCCTGGACCACAAGTCGCTCAATAGCCACCTCTCCTCGGCGCCATACGTGACCAAAGAAGGTAAGGATACGGGACTGTACCAAAGACGATAGACGCTGCTTGATGCCGAGTTCTCGAAGTATAGACTCGAAGAAGTCTTTTTTTTAACCGGGAAAAATGCGGTTACGCATCCCTGCCACATGGGGGAGAGATTCTGATATTCCCGAATGTCACGCTCGAGTATTCAGTTTTAAATGTCACACGGTGTCCCTGAACTCTACCCGTATCTAATCATCGCATAGATCCGAAACGAACCGAACTAACTCGAGTTATATGCGCGTGCGACCAAAATACGCACATGAGCTTCAATGCGTTTAATTAGCCGTCTGGATCCACAATTATGTGCAGATGGCGTCGCGAGCTAACTTTTGTGTCCGATGTGCGAAACTTGGAGAATGCTGTTTGATCTTCTCAAATAGTTCGACGAATGAGAGAGGACGAAATGAGAGAGGTAGAGCATAGCGAATCTTCGCTCGAATTGAGCTGCCCGTCCGGGGAACGACCTCCACCCTATAGAATACCGCAGCCAAATGAACTCCGGGTCATGTTTCTGCTGGTGAGTAGGGTTTCCGGAGCTCGTGGGGGGTTAGGGTTGGGCCCGCATGGCAGTGGCAACTGACAGGTAACTAACCAGTTACTTGCCAGTTGTCACAGCGACTAGGGCTTCTCTTTCGCTTTCCATCAGGCGAAGGGAAGCCATTATGTCGAACTACTATAAAAAAAAAACGAATATAGTCAAAAGAGCAGTGGTTGCAATAGCCACACATGCGGAAAGACCACTTATTTTTGAATTTTTTTGTGAAGTAATTACAGCGATATACCTGCATAAATTGTGCCTATGTTTACTTAATACTCTATCCGCTAATATTTTGCCGTGCCTCTCGATTGTGGATTTATTGCTTATCTATAAGAAATAATAAGAATTTGAATTTCGATTTTAAAAGTGTCCGCATTCTACCCGGACACTTTTTAAAGCCCCGGCCGGACGGACCGGACAGGACGAATCCGGAGAAACCCGGACGGATGGCAACCCTACCTATAGGGCCATAATACAAGTGTTCAAGCCACTTTGGCATCGGAACAATGTATGTGATGTTGTTTGATACCTCTTTATTATTTTAAAAAAGCTTGCTTAATAATAATAATTAATAATTTATTTATTTATTTCAAGTAACATACATTTGTTTAAGTTAGGCACTGCATCCCACACTAGGATTCCCTGTGTTGTGGGATTCAGTCTCTTTCATATTAAAAATCGAACAAAAGATAAGAAAAATAAAATAACTAACATAAGCATGATAAGATTATTGTATTATGAATCTACCAAGAAGAAGGCTGCATAATTTAGCTTCTGCATGTAAATGGATAAGATATGAATCTACCAAGAAGAAAGAAGCTGCAAGAAGTAAACCAACCAAAGTAAGAAGAGACTAAATCTTGTTCCTAAGTACTAGTGCCGCAGGAGTGTTTTGTCATATCTCCTGCTGCTTAAGTGCTTATCAATGAGGATTTATGAGTCTACGTCCGCCTGAAGAAGATAAGGAGACAGTCGTCGACAAATGGAAGTATACCCATGAAGAGATTTATCCTGTAGCGGTGAGTGTGTCGTTTTATCCTCTACCCTAAGGTTGCCTGGAAGATCGCTTGGAGCGATAAGGCCGCCTAATTGTACCTACAACTAATGTCTATTTTACTAGCTTTAAGTTGATTGTATGCCATAAGCATGTGTGTTGCCGTTTCCACCTCCAACACTTCGGGATAAACTTGATATATAAAATACCTACATTAATATAATTCAAAGATCACGATAACGTCGTAATATCATATAACACTTCAATAGGCAAGTCAAATTGAAAAAAAGTCACGCGCAAACGATTTTATAAAATCTTGAACTTTTTATCTTGTACTATGCGATAAAAAGGACATTTTAAGAGTTTTGCCTGTAGGTAGGATGTAGGGGAGCGGCAACCAACTGGTGGCGGTATAACCATGATGATTGAAGACGTAGCTAAGTAGCACAGGCCGACGGGCAGCAGCGTCACTTAGCGTGGCGATTATGGGTATATCCTCCAGACGTTTGCCCTAAGTGGCGAAAAACTGGAGAGGCCTATGGAAAATACTAGGTATATGCATCAGAAAAGACATCTTTGTTTCGGGGAACGAGTATTTAAAGATCTATATGTAGACTGTCGTTTTAGCCAGTCGTGAATGGTCCCTGTAAGCTAAAGTTAGACGGGTAAAGCAGTTGTAAAGGTAAAGATTGGCTTAAATTTTACACAAAATACTTACACAAGAAAGTTTCTTTAATGTCCGTCCCAATCAAATAATATCTTTGAAGCCTACATATATTAGAACAAATATTTCGTTCGAAATTTTTACACCATTATAATCTAAAAAAAAACCCAGTTTGTGAGTTCAACGACGAGTGTGAAAAGACAACACGTTTCTAGAAAACGTCTTAGCTTGTCTTGGCAGGGGCACTACCGTGCGCCTAGATAGCGATGCAAAGAAAAGTTTCGTAAAATGCTTTGAGGGTGCCGAGTTTCGTCCGTCTGCCAAAACAACCTAGATTAAAAAGTTTATATCATGAAAAGTAAAGTCGAAAAATGCTTATTTTCTCCGGAAGAATGAAAAAATCTGTTCAGACTGTTCTGTTACAATTTGGATTTTGTCTAGTTAAAGTTTTGGTCGTTTGTGTTTTGCAGAGCCGAAACCGCTGAAGCGAATGCGACGATATTTTGCATGTAAGTTACATTTATGTCGTAGGCGCCCGTTTAGAAGGGATTTTTCGAAATTCACCCCCTAGAGGGGTGAAATAGGGGTTGAAAGTTTGTATGAAACTTTGTTATTTTTGAAATACATATATATTTATATACAAAAGGCGAACTTAATGCTCGCCTTTTGAAACGAGTTTTCCACTACTACACAGCAAATTTGTAACAAGTTTTCCACTACACAGCAAATTTTTATTCTATGCTCATAAAAAATGCTGTGTACCTCACCACTCTGCTACAATAATAACTTGGTAGTGTGTTTGGTTAGTACCTAAATAAGTCTTGCAATAAGTTTCATTATTCATTTGCCTGCCCTGTTCCCATTATTTGGAGTCGACGCAATATGTTTCTTCTTCCATTCATCCCTATCCATTTCAGAAAGCAATTAATTTAAATAAAAATAAAATTAGACAAATGGGGGATATAAGATAAGTGTGACGTGAATAAATCCATTACAGAATCAGTGCCAGAGTTATATTGCCACAACTAGAAGCAATCATTGCTTCACTGTCCTTTAATCCTCCGACAAATGGCTACGACAGACGATTTATTCATCACCCACCGTGGGACACCATATTGACATCAATCCGTCTATCTCAATGCAAAATGCAATTGCATAGAAGAGGGCTCAACGACAAAATTGCTCGGAATTATATTTAAATTACAAATATCCGCTAGACAAACTTGGAATCTGCGGGTATCAAAAAGCTACGACCACTTTATTTAGATCCCGATGCTATTATTGTCAGTTAAGCGCTAAGGGTCACACAATAGTGGCCGCCCGTATGCCACTTTAACTCAATAAAACTCCCCTCGTGTGACATTAAATTTAATAGACTATGAAAGACCGCGGTCGGTCCTTCCTGTGCCGAACGGAAGACGGCGATTGGCTCAATTGTGGAGGCCACCGACCAATCAGCGTGCAGCGCGCAATTGGAGCGAGAGTTAAATCTCAAGTGACGTTTTGCTCATCGGTCTAGTTTGCGTCATGGTGTATGATGAATTGTTCGGGTTATAATGTGAATAACAGAAGCTAGACTGTACAAGTATACATAGACATCTGGCTAGGGTTTAAACTATATCTTAAGTATTAGATAATTAATTAGACATCGGGAATACAATATGTCAAACTAGCCCGCGTAAATATCGGTGATATGTAAACTGACATTATCCTTCTAAATTATGGCCTATTGATCAATATTACCGTAAAGTTTCAATAAAATTCGTTAGTGCGTGAAAGGGTCACATAAATCCAACCATCCAAAGAAACTTTAATTGCATTAATAATATTAGTAGGATAGTAGGATAAATAATGGCAATGGTCAAATTATTAAAAATATGTATGCAGGTCATAGTATGATCGATCTTCATTGGTTGAATTAAGCGTGATGTGCATTGATCACACTGACCTTCATCGCCTACTTGACGTACTAAATTAAAAAAATCTTCTTCTTTTTAACCGATTTTAAAAAAGGAGGAGGTTCTTAATTCGTCTTAAATAAGTCTGCTTGGCTATAACGCTCCATGTTGCGTCCAGTTATGAATTTTCAGCATTTTTATCCCTGGATAACTGTAAAATGGCTTGGAAGTTTCTTAGTATCTTTAATTGTATTATTTCAATGTTTTAATTATATTTTCCCAAAACAAATGAACTACCGATCGATTAAAACATTTTTTTTTTACTTTGAAATTACAAATACGGACGACGTTAAATCAATAATTTCATTTTAAATTATATTCTCTAATGTTGTTGTAACAAATTCGTAACAAAACGTTTATTTTCGTGGGTCCAATTATCAAAACAACATTTTACAATAAACAATTTATTCCAAGAATATAATAAATGCGTACAAATACTATTATTTTGAACATGACTGATACGTAAGTATTAACTTAACTCAAGAGCTATACATATTAAAATAAACAATAATAAAAGATAACAATAACAAAATAAAATACTAACGTTATACAAAGTTTTTGTTCAAAATTTTATTAAACATTTTAATGTCATATCAATTTCTTATGATAAAAAATGGCAGTAATACAAATAAATCTGTGTAAATAATATTTATATTGTTGAATACAACATTTTCAACTTATCAATTAAAACTTGGTAATAACAAACTCCTTATGGTTTGATTTTTAAAAGAAAAATATTGTATCTATACAACAATTTTGTACTTTTTACTCGTCCTCATATACCTAAATGTACGATATTTTCGGTATATCATTCATTCGCACCTGGTTTTCCTTTTAAGAATTACAAGAAGTAAATCAATTCGGGATTTAGCGTATAACGCATCATTTTCCTCATATCGGTTCGATGCGTAGGTAATTTAATATTTTACCGCCGAGAAATGAGTCATAATAGAAAATCTATTGATAACGACGCATGTAAGCGTCACTGGCATTGAACGGGTAAAATAACGACTTATTTATTGAAAAAACAATAAGGTGCCTCGATTTTTTAAATAAATTTTTATCGTAGACAGAGTTAATTCCAAAAATTGGATTTGAATTGTCTTGTCAAGTGGTAGCGTGGCAGCCAAGTTAAATGACAGATTGGTGGCCTGGTAGCCATTTTGAAAAAACATAATGTCAGTTCTTTGATAGCTATATGAAAAAATATAATAGTAATTACATTTAAAGACATTTCACTTCTCAAACAGGGTACAAGTACTTACATACCCATTTGGATAAAATAATCATTCGAGAACAGACCTTTTTGTAAAAATAAAATACCTGCTAAAATCTTTTTAAAAAATCGCCTTTGTCTTTGAGTAATAAAAAACTCTAAATTGCCTTTTTTCATGTTTTTGGTAACTGTTAGCATAATAAGTGTAAATATATTGTACAGGTACTCACATCCAACATTAATTGCAGATTTCATACGCGTTACTTAGCGCACGCTTGCGGGCATCGTTCGAACTTCACTACCTTGGTCTCCAAGACACCAATGCCCTCGATCTCGCTGGTGATGACGTCACCGGGCTTCAGGAACTCTGGGGGCTTGCGGTGGACGCCCACGCCGCTCGGGGTACCCGTCAGGATGATGTCGCCAGGGAATAGGGTCATCACACTGTAAAATAATGGAGAACAAATAAATATTACACAACATCACATACATTGTTCCGCTCCCAAAGTAAGTAGCTTAAGCACTTGTGTTACGGGTATCAGAACAACGAAGGTACCACAAATACATACTTAAATACAAATATAAACATCCAGACACGGAACAAACACAAATGTTCATCACACGAATGTTTGTCCCGAGTGGGAATCGAACACACTCTTGAAAGAAAGAAAATATGTTTATTCTGTGACAAATAATAGGACTTATAGCTAGGCAGAAGGCAGGTGCCACTACCAATTGAGCCACCGAGCCAGTCAAAAATGAAAAGAGCAGGTTCACTCCTTAACCTCCTAACTCCTTGCATAGAACTTGTATGGAGAATATGTCGCAATGTTGAGAATGCTGAACGCTTCAACGCCATCTGTTGTTATTCTGCGGAACTAGTAATGTTTATGTTGCGGCGATGTGGAGACAGATGTGTATATCATCATCATCAGCCCCTCGCAGTCACAAATTAGGAATCCTGACTAAATCCCTACTAATATTATAAATGCGAAAGTAACTCTGTCTGTCTGTTACGCTTTCCCGCTTAAACCTCTATAGCCGATTTTGATGAAATTTGGCACAGACAATCTTTAGACCCTGAGGAAGGACATAGGCTACCTTTTATTGCGAAAAAAGGGATGAAGAAACACTTCTGTGACACACTTACAAGAACGCGGGCGAAGCCGCGGGCACAGCTAGTCGCAAATAATGTGACCCATTTTAATGTTTATCTATTTAAGAGAGGTAGGGCATAGCGAATCTTCGCTCGAATTGAGCCGCCCGTCCGGGGAAGGACCTCCACCCCATAGAATACCGCAGTCAAATGAACTCTGGGTCGTGTTTCTGTCGGTGACTAGGGTTTCTGGAGCTCGTGGGGGGTTAGAGTTGGGCCGGCATGGCAGTGGCAACTGACAGGTAACTGACCAGTTACTTGCCAGTTGTCACAGCGACTTGGGCTTCTCTTTCGCTTTTTTATGCGAGAGGCGGCAGACGAGCATGTGTGATGCCTGGTGGTAAGCAATCGACTCCGCCCATGGACACCCGCAGCTCTAACCGAGTTTAGGGTCGCTGCCGGCTTTCCATCAGGCGTAGGGAAGCCATTATGTCGAGCCACTATAAAAAAAATATCCGAAGCGAAGCGAGGGCTGGTTGCTAGAGTTTTATACTTACGAAGAGAGTCTGCCAATGATAGATGGTATCTTGTGTATCAGTTGGCAGGTGTTGCTGCTCTGCTTCGGTACCCCGTTGACGGAGCAGGAGATTTCGAGGCACTGAGGGTTCTCCAGCTCGTCCTTGGTGACTATCCAGGGTCCGATGGGACAGAAGGTGTCCATTGTCTGAGGGTAAGAGAAGGTGTTAAAAAGGTAAAGTCTCGTCAAGTAAGAATTGTCATCCTACTATCCTACTAATATTAAAAACGCGAAAGTTTGTTTGGATAGATGGATGGATGTTTGTTCCACTTATACGCAAAAACTACTCGGACGGAGACGAAGACGAAGAACGGATTTTAATGAAACTTTACAGGAATGTAGTTTGTACATCAGATTAACACATAGACTATGTTTTATACGAATATTCACGCGGGCAGAGCCGCGAGCAGCAGCTAGTTTTTTATAAAAGCACGTCAAAATGACTGCGTTTTGCCTGATGTTAAGCAAACTTCGAAGTCCAAAAAGTGTAAGCGATCCTCATCACGCTAGCTATGAAATATTTATTTTATCAAACCTGCAAACATTCACTGCTGGACATAGATACCATTCATTTTCATTATCAGCCTATTGCAGTCCACTGCTGGACATGGGCCTCTCCAGTTTTTCGCCACTTAGGGCCAACATCTGGAGGATATACCCATAATCGCCACGCTGGACAGGCGGGTTGGCGATCGCAGGGCGTAGCTTCTCGCTCCGGTGACGCTGCTGCCCGTCATCGGTCTGTGGTATTTAGTTACGCCTTCAATTGTGATGGTTATGTTATACGCCACCAGTCGGTTGCCAGCGCCTCGTTGTTATTCGGCAGGATGCACCACGGGCAGGTGAGGTTGGCTTGGAGCGAAAAGATGATGGGTCGCTCCCTTACATCCCCATTACACATACATAGATAGATATACATAATGACAATTATTGACCTTAGTCACCACGCTTAGCGGGCGCTTTGGTGATAGCAGTAGGTTTTATTTGTACCCAGGCAAACGCTACTTCCTGATATTCCTTTTGTCGTCTTCTGCGACAACCACGGGTTGCGATGGGGTGGTATTCTAAATCCGTAAACTACTCGGACAATATTTAGTTGTCATTGGGAATAGCTCGGCAGATAAACGTAGTAGGTACTTCATGCTAACAACAATTATTTATCTGATATTTCAATCAAAAAGTACATACGATAATATCTAGCGTTTTGACAAATACAAGTTGAGATAATAAATTCAACATTTTTATGTATTGAAAAATTTTAAATTACACTTCTTTATTATCTACGAGGTAGAGATTGGTTGAGAAATGCAGTAAAATATATATAATAAATCATAATCGACTGCTGGATTTAGGTTTCTACAGTTGTTTCAATACAATTAGAATTTTTTTGCTGAATTTTGCTGCGGCATCCGAAATGTTCCCGCCCGTTATCAGAGCGATTTGGGCTTCCTTTTAGCTTTCCATCAGGCAAAAGGAAGCCACTATGCTGAACCAATATAAAAAAAGATGTGATCCCACAGAGAACCAAAGTCACCAACATAGCTCACCGGATTAGCAATCTGAAGTACGCTGGCCATATCAGCCGCAGAACCGATAACTGTTGGGGTAAACGAGTTCTAGAGTAGAGACCGCGTCTCGGCAAACGTAGTGTAGGGCGCACTCAGGAGCCCTACTATAAAAAACGAAAACGATCGTTCGTTGAACGGATCGCGTATTTTTCCCCATAAATCCCTCTCATTTGTCCCTCCCGTGTTCGAATATACGAACTAAAATTCGTCAACGTCGATTTTCAATAATTTAATTGATATATTAGAACACGAGAGGGACAAATGAGAGGGATTTATGGGGCAAAAATACGCGATCCGTTCAACGAACGATCGTTTTCGTTTTTTGTAGTAGAGCCTCTGGCCAGGTGGACGGACGATTTGCGCAAGATGGCTGGCAAGTGCTGGATGCAAGAAGCCCAAGATCAACAGAGGTGGCAAGCAATTGGGATGTTTCCAGGGTCAAAATGATTACATTATATTTAGTCCATATTTAAGACTATAAAAATATTTGGACACGTATTTTTCCTTTTTTCATTTATACAAAAAATAAAAAAGATACAAGGCATCAGATTGTAGGAGTGGCGGTCTTTGACGTCACTTAGTGGCAACAAAACTTCCACTCTTTGACGTCACGCGTAATTTTAACGGGCTATAATCTTTGTCATGTTTGGTCTAATTTACAAATGAAAAAAACATGTGTCTTTTATTTTTGAACATTCTAAAAGACGGACTAATTCCATTTTTTACGGCAACAGTAAAAAATGGAATTAGTCTGTCAACAACAATTGGAGGCCTATATCCAGTTGTGGACTGCGAAGAGCTGATGATTGATGATCAGACTTTTACTAACCTTGCCGAGCAAGACCTGTCCCCCATTCTTGTTCTTCTGCCAATCTCTGGCGCTGATGTCCTGAGCTACGGTGTAACCCAGTATGTAGTCGAAGGCTTCCCTCGTCTGTATGAAGGACGCCTCTTTGCCGATCACGACTGCTAACTCTACCTCCCAGTCGACGCTCTGTAAGAAAGAATGAGAAACTTTTATTGACTTTCCAATCACAATGCAAACATACTGTTTACTTACCTACTCTTATATCGTTTGAGTTATACCATCTAATACTTTCTATCTTGTCACTCAAACCCATGTATGGGATGTAAGGGAGCGGCCTATCATCTTTTCGCTCCAAGCCAACCTCACCTGCCCGTGGTGCATCCTGCCGAATAACAAACGAGGCGCTGGCAACCGACTGGTGGCGGTATAACCATCACAATTGAAGGCGTAGCTAAATACTAAAGACCAATGACGGGCAGCAGCGTCACCGGAGCAAGAAGCTACGCCCTGCGATCGCCAACCCGCCTGCCCAGTGTGGCGATTGTGGGTATATCCTCCATATGTTTGCTCTAAGCGGCGAACAACTGGAGAGGCCTGTGTCCAGCAGTGGACTGTAATAGGCTGATGATGATGATGACTCAAACCCAAAGGTTGTTTGGAAGAGATCACTCATAGCGATATATGTCCGAATATGTACATCATCCAATGATGACAATTCATCACCAGCCTGACCAATCAAAATTAGAACTATAATAAAAAGAGAATCCCCCCAAAAACATTTTCATGTAAAATGTAGCCAAGACGAGGGCGAGACCACATTGCGTGCACTGTCAAAAAGTTATCAGATGTCATGAAGGGCCAACAACAACTCTACACGCCCCCAATTATTCTACAATCACAAACTTAACATCTTTGCCAAAATATGTGGATGGCCGTTTCGCATAATAATGAGGGAATATTTTTTTTCGTTTCCACAATAGTTCTTACGAAAGCTCAACGGCCAAGCCACATATTTTGGCAAAGATGTTAAGTTTGTGATTGTAGAATAATTGGGGGCGTGTAGAGTTGTTGTTGGCCCTTCATGACATCTGATAACTTTTTGACAGTGCACGCAATGTGGTCTCGCCCTCGTCTTGGCTACATTTTACATGAAAATGTTTTTGGGGGGATTTCACCTCTTTTTGTAGGTTGCTTGTTTATTGCAGTATTGTATTTTTACTTATTCTCCCTATTTTTTTAGTAATTATTCCCTGAATAAATATATATATGTCACCGGAAAATAGCAAGAATCGTAAGTTGATCAATTTCCTAGGTAGTTGATTAACTTCCGGAAAATAATAAACGGCAGTTGAAATGTATTATTTAACGTATGTATTTTAGTAAATTGATCATTTTACAGGGTCTTGCCCTAAAATCATCCGACGAAGGTGAGGTGAACGTTGATTGGTTCAATGGCTCACGTGGCGTTATCCCGGCAACCAATCAGGGAACAGTGTATTAAGTTACGGTTAATAGTGCACCGTTAAATAGTACATTGAGCAACGATTGGCCCATTTGAGGACGATTTTACTTGTGTCAAAATCGTAAATTATTAAATGACTGTCAGGCTACCGTAAATTGATCAACTAACTGAAATCCATTGCGTTAAATAATACATTTCAACTACCGTTTGTTATTTTCCGAAAGTTAATCAACTACCTAGGAAATTGATCAACTTACGATTCTTGCTATTTTCCGGTGACATATAGTACGCAGTCAGTTCATCATCATCATCAGCCTTTAGCAGTCCACTGCTGGACATAGGCCTTTCCAGTTGTTCGCCACTTCTGGCAAACAACTGGGGCTTTACTCGTAATCGCCACGCTGGGCTGGCGGGTTGGCGATCGCAGGACGTAGCTCCTCCCTCCGGTGACACTGCTGCCCGTCATCGGCCTGTGATATTTACAGCCCGTTCCCATTTGTCGGGTGTCGGGTCCGGATTTTAATCGGAGGTTACAGTGGCAGAACATTTATATTATATGGAGCTATTCACACTTGTTGGAATCCGATTTCTTGCCGGGCCCGACAAGAAATGTTGGGTGTTTTGCCAGCCCTCTATGCCCGGAAAAAAATTGCCTTGCCTATGAATATGAATGGCGATGTTCACATTTGTCGGATGTCGGGACCGATAACCGATGATTGAAACTTGTATATTAGTTGATATAATTATGGACTGGTAGAGAATTCCACACGGCATTAAGGCCGCCATTTGTACTTTCATCATCATCATGATGATGATGTTGTTATAGTTTTCTGTCTTGCCCAATGGTTGACTGGTATAGAATGCCACACGGCATTAAATCCGCCATTTGTACTTTCATCATCATCATGATGATGATGATGACGATGTTATAGTTTTCTGGCTCGCCCAATGGTTGACTGTTAGAGAAAGCCTCATGGCATTAAGTGCGCCATTTGTACTTTCATCATCATTATGATGATGATGATGACGATTTTATAGTTTTCTGGCTCGCCCAATGGTTGACTGGTAGAGAATGCCACACGGCATTAAGTGCGCTATTTGTACTTTCATCATCATCATGATGATGATTACGATGTTATAGTTTTTTGGCTCGCCCAATGGTTGACTGGTAGAGAATGCCACGCGGCATTAAGTGCGCCATTTGTACTTTCTTTGAGCAATAAAGATTAAATAAATACGACAAACGATAAAAAACGGATTTAGGGGTTGGGGAGGTAAGGTTTACAAGTTTTAGAATTTTCCTCTAGCTTTTATACTAATATCAGCTTACTTACCAAATTTCAGCTTTCTAAGACTTCAGGAAGTACCCTAAGAATTTTATGTTTCATACAAATTACCATCCCCTAATTTTAGGGGTTGGGGGGGGCAAAGATTAGGGTTTTATAATTTTTCTCTTGTTTGTTTGCTAATAGCAGCTTATATACCAAATTTCAGCTTCCTAGAACTTCAGGAAGCCCCTTAAGAATTTTTTGTTTCATACAAATTGCCATCCCCTAATTTTAAAGGTCGAGGGGGTAAAGTTTAAAGTTTTATAATTTTCCTCTAGCTTGTATACTAATAGCAGCTTACATATCAAATTTCAGCTTGCTAAGACTTCAAGAAGTACCTATCCTAAGAATTTTATGTTTTATACAAATTGCCACCCCTTAATGTTACGGGGCGGGGGGTAAAGATTAAAGTTTTATAATTTTTATCTTGTTTATTTGCTAATAGCAGCTTATAGACCAAATTTCAGCTTTCTAGACCTTCAGGGACCACCTTAAGAATTTTTGTTTCATACAAATTGCCATCCCCTAATTTTAGGGGTTGGGGGGGTTAAGTTTAAATTTTTATAATTTTTCTTTTGTTTGTATAATAATAGCAGCTTACATACCAAATTTCAGCTTTCTAAGACTTCAGGAAGTACCCTATAATTTTGATGATCAGTGAGTCAGTCAGTCAGTCAGTCAGTCAGTGACGAAATCGGAGGTTTTTACATGTTAATAAAAACCAAAGTATCAAAGCTACGGTTATCAAACTTTGTATGTGTAATAAGTGTACTGATGGCATTCTATCTTGAAAATTTTAACTATTTATCATCATTCAAACCAAAGTTATGAGGGTTCAAAAAAACGGCGAAACCTTTCGAGAAAAGATAGGTAGTGCCCTTGCGCTTCGCTTGGCTCGTCTTGGCGAGGGCACGACCGTGCCCTCAGATTTATAAAAAAAGACGACCATGTTGGTCCAGTTGAAGTAAACGCTGCCTCTGACATAGTGATCGCGGGTTCGATCCCCGTACAGTACAAACATTTGTGTGCATGAACATGTCTGTTGACCTGGCTGTTTGCAATGTCATCATCATAATGAGGTATTCACCACCTATCATATATATCATCACCTATTGTAGTCCAAGGCTGGACATATGCCTCTCCAGTTGTTCGCCACTTTGACCAAACATCTAGAGCCACAATCCGTAATCGCCACGCTGGGTACGCGGGTTGGCGATCGCAGGGCGCAGCTCCTCGCTCCGATGACGCTGCTGTCCTTCAACGGCTTGTGGTAGCCTTCAATTAATAGGCTATTATGGCTAAAAATTGTAATTAGTCCGTTTTTTAGCTTATTCAAAAATAAAAGACACGTATTTTTCCTTTTTTCATTCAAATAAACAATAGCAAAGATACAAGACATCAAAAGTTAGGAGTGGGAGTCTTTGACGTCACGCGCTTCCGTAAAAATGCCTCACCGAGGTCTCACGCGTAATTTCAACAGGCTATAACTTTGTAATTATTAGTCTAATTTACAAATAAAAAATACGTATCTTTTATTTTTGAATACGCTAAAAGACGGACTAATTACAATTTTTAGCCATAATAGCCTATTGTGATGGTTACACCGTTTGTTATTAAGCAGGAGACACCACGGGCAGGTGAGGGTGGCTTGGAGCGAAAAGAAGATAAGTAGTGCTTACGTTTACTATGTACCTATGTATTTATTTACAAAACAGGTAAGGTAACAGTAGCAAAGGTACATCTGTCCATGGACTTTGTCGTATGAAACAATAAAAACACGTACATCACATCAAAATTTGAATTGCTAATGTGTAGTGGTTTTCAGTCAACATTTAAGTGTATATTTCACAATACATAACCCATTTTCTTCCTATGTCATACCACCCAGAAGTAGAACTGTTGATCGGTATGATGCGTCTATTCTAAGGTCCAAGCTAAGCCGAAGATTGCTCAGTGGGCAACCGACAAACTTACTTAGAATCTTTCTGTGAATAAGTAGGTATATGAAGTGTTGCCATTATTGATATCTAGCAAAAAGGGGCAAAAATTACGTTTGTTGTGTGATACCCCCCTTAAATATTTATTTTATTTTATACTTATTTGGTATTTGTTGTTTTAGAGGCAACAGAAATATGCACATAATCTTAACTAATATTATAAAGCTGAAGAGTTTGTTTGTTTGAACGCGCTAATCTCAGGAACTACTGGTCCGAATTGAAAAAATCTTTTTGTGTTGAATAGACCATTTATCGAGGAAGGCTTTAGGGTATATAACATCACGCTGCAACTATTAGGAGCGAAGAAATAATGGAAAATGTAAAAAAGAAAACGGGGAAAAAATAATTATTCCACGCGGACGAAGTCGCGAGCACAGCTATGTATGTAATAAGCCTGGTGACAGACAGACGGTCAGACAGCGAAGTCTTAGTAATAAAATCCCGTTTTTACCCTTTGGGTCCCTAAGTAACCATAAAAAAGTAAATCTAAAGCACAATTAACGAAGACATTCTATCTATAGGTACAAGTAGTTAGGTATACGAGACACATGATACTAAGAGCGCAATAATCTGAAGCCATGATGTAAACTATATCATTACACCACTTCATGCCACCTACACTCAATATGAGTTACGATCTCAAATTGCTTCAATAATTGACCCCAATTTACGCTGGCTTAGGTCAGAGGGATCTTAGTGAATCACGTCAGAAAATTTTGACCTCATCATTTGTATAACTGTCTAGATTACGCCTCCCCGTGGTAGGCAGGCTGCAAATTAGCGTTTATTCTTTTGTTTGTTGTTTTTTTTTTCTTTTTTTTTCATGGTAGAGGGGGCAAACGGGCCTGAAAGTCACCTGATGGTAAGTGGTCACTTCAGCCCATAGACACCGCAACACCAGGGGAGTCACAGGTGCGTTGCCGGCCTTTGAGAAATCTATAGGCTCGCTTTTTGAAGGTCCCTAAATCATATCCACTCGGGAAAATTGCAGCAGGAAGCTGATTCCAAAGACCGGTTGCACGAGGCAGAAAATTGCGCGCAAAACGCACCGTGGAAGACCTCCAACTATCAAGATGATATTTGTCCGTGTGTTTTCTAGATTTAGAATAGAATTACCATCACATACAGTGGGTGTCGCAGGAGACGATAAAAGAATATCATCAAGAAAGGGGCAGCAGCGTTTACCTGGGAAGAAATAAAACCTACTGCAGTCAGCAACCTGCCTGCCAAGCGTCGTGATTTTTTTTATATAGTACAGTAGCTCGACATAATGGCTTCCCTATGCCTGATGGAAAGCCAAAGAGAAGCCCAAGTCGCTGTGACAACTGGCAAGTAACTAGTTAGTTAGGTACCTGTCAGTTGCCACTGCCATGCCGGCCCAACCCTAACCCCCCACGAGCTCCGGAGACCCTAATCACCAGCAGAAACACGACCCGGAGGTCATTTGGCTGCGGTATTCTATAGGTTGGAGGTCCTTCCCCGGACGGGCAGTTCAATACGAGCGAAGATTCGCTATGGCCTACCTCTCTTAATTATTAAGGATTAAGGCAGACCCCCTCAAATGACTGAGAAAGATGACAATGGTCACTGTGGGAGGCCTATTTCCAGCAGAGGACGTTTGCAGGCTGATCATTATAATGAAGAACACCCATTTTGGAGATACTTTGTTAAAGAGATTGCACTCCTGAAGCGTGAAACTCCTCGAAATATCTCAACTACGTATGTATTCCCAACCTCGGCACATAAGTAGAATCGTTGCCGACACGGAATGTCTAAAGATGTTGTCACTGTAACTTTTTTAAATCAAATCAAATCAAATCAAATCAAATCAAATCATTTATTTGTTAGACATAGGTAGAGCATACATAAGATGGAACATTTTATAGGTATCACTATGTTTGGCCTTAGATAGGCATACAAATATTAATTATTAATAGATCTTACTGATAGCATTATGACAATTTAAAATTAGAGATCAATTCATGTATTATAATTATATAAATATGTATTGCAGTTAAATTGAAATAAGAATATTTTTATGTCAAGCTAAGATGTCAGAATTATTTAAATGTCAAAAGTAAAATTAAAGATATTATAAATCTATGTCAAAATAAAACTATATTATTATAATGCATGTCAATTACAATTTGTCATTAAGAAATTCCGTCACTGTATAATACGCTTTATCAAATAATAAGTTCAGTACTTTCTTACGAAATGAATTAGGATTAGTATCATCTATGTGTTTAGTTAATTTATTAAATATTCTAGGGGCCATACTGAAGAAGCTATTACTTTTTAAAGCGGTTCTACTGCAGGGTGCTCTTAACATATGACCATGACGTCGGCTTCTTTTCAGTTGTCCAAGTGATATTGATGGGAAAATACTTTTATTTTTGAGAACGAAACTTACAGTCTCATAAATGTAGAGCGAAGGTACTGTTAGTATTTTTAACTCTTTAAAGTATGGCTTGCAGCTATCTATTGTTCGTAGGTTTTTAATGGCTCTGATACATTTTTTTTGAGCTTTGAATACTTGCACCTTATTTGTGCTGTTGCCCCAAAAGATTATTCCATAGCGTATAATAGATGCTACATATCCATTATAGGCTGTGACAGCAGTATTTATATTTACGGTACGGGCTAAATTTTTTAATACGTAAACAAATTTGTTTATACGTGTGCAGAGATTTTCTGTATGTATTTTCCAATTCAATTGATAGTCAATTGTAAGTCCTAAAAATTTAGTTGATAACACATTCTCTATTATTTTATTTTCTGAGCGTATAGTTATAGTAGGTGCTCGGGTATATTGTCGAAAGTGAATAATTTTAGTTTTGTCAATATTAATGTTTAAATTGTTTAGTTCTAGCCATTTAATAATTTTTGTCAAAGTTAAAGAGATGTCAGATTCATATGTCAATTTATTATTACATTTTATTATAATAGTACTATCATCAGCGAACAATGTCATAGGGTATTCAATTGATTTAGTTATGTCATTTATATATAGAATAAATAAAAGAGGTCCTAGTATAGTTCCTTGTGGAACACCGAACTCTACGTCTCTACATTTCGACTGATGCTCTATTTCTTTTAATGTCTGTCGACATAGAGTTTTAACAGAAGTTATTTGTTTCCTGTCACTAAGGTAGCACTCTAGTAGTTTCAATGCGACACCTCTTATTCCATAGTGGTAGAGTTTGTGTAAGAGCAAGTTATGGCTTACATAATCAAAGGCTTTTGACATGTCCATAAATAGAGCACAAATAGGCTCTCTTTTATCTACTGATTCAGTCACTAATTTTAGTAAATCAAACATAGCCATATTAGTACATTTATTGTGACGAAAGCCGTATTGTTTTTCTGTAAAGATATTACATTTCTCAATAAATGAATAGAGTCTGGTATAAATCACTCTTTCAAATATCTTCGATATGACTGGTATCAGAGCGATAGGTCTATAGTTGGACATTGTGCTTTTGTCACCTTTTTTGTATATGGGTTTAATTATGCTCAGCTTTAGAGCCTGTGGGAACACTCCTAGACTCAAGGACAAATTGATGATAAATGATAATGGTGAAGCAAGACTTTCTGCACAGCTCTTTATGGCAGATGTACTTATGTCATCATAGCCTACGCTATTTGTGTTGTTTAATGATAAAATTGTCCTATAAATTTCTATTGGTGTAGTAGGCACCATAAATATTGAGCTTGTGTTGGAATTTTGGAGCGCGTAGCCACTGGGGTTGTAGTTTGGTGCAATTTTTGAGGTAGTTTTAACTTGATCGACAAAGTAATTGTTGAATAAATTGGCTATATTACGAGGATCTGTTTCAATTTCACCGTTATGACAAATTTTATGAAAAGGTTCTGGTGGCAGATTTTGTTTTTTTGTATTAATGATAGACCACGCAGCTTTTGATTTGTTTTTGGCTGTGTTGATATAGTAAGTGTTTTGGCTTTTTTGAGTTAAACGAATGATTTTTTTTAGACGTTTGCTATATGTCTTAAACACTGCCTTATTTGTTTCTGTAGGTAGTCTCCTGTATCGCCAAAGCATGTTCCTTTTTCGTTTACTACAAATTTTGATTCCACGTGAAATCCATCTAATTTTTTTCCTAGTTTTTACATGGATTGTGATAAAAGGAAAGCATAAATCATATAGCATACGTATCGTATCATATAGGCAGTTATATGCTTCATTAACATCTGAATGGTTATATACTTCGGAAAAGCTTAATTTATTCATAGCTTCAGAAAATTTGTTAATATTCTCTAAGCACATGTCTCTTTTCCGTACTTTCCAAAAGCTAACCGAACATTTTATATTTACCGGGCATTTTAAAATTTGGGCAGTATGGTCAGATAGATTGAAGTCGAGTACCTCAGCTTTACATTTTTTAAAATTAGTTGCAAAATTGTCTATGCAAGTTTTACTGGCAAGTCGTGTTGGTTGATTAATTTGTAGGTATAGGTTATAATTTAAGAGCAAATTAATAAAATCTTTACACATCCTATTGCTATTTAAAGTATTTATATTGAAGTCTCCACATAGGATCACTTTCTTCGATTTAGATTTGAAGTTATTTAGCAGTTGAGAAAGCTTGTCCAAAAATAGATTATAGTCAGAGTTAGGTGGCCTATAGATACATAATATAATTAAATTTAAGTGTGTCAACTCTACAGAACAGCATTCTAGTACACATTTTATACAGAAATTAGATACATCAATTTTTTTATGATCAATTCCATTACGAATTAAGATGCATGAGCCCCCTCTACGGTTGCTTCTAGAGTAATTAGCAACAAGCCTAAAATTGCATAAGTGTAGGTTGTCTAAGTCGTTGTCAATCATGAAATGTTCCGTCAAACAAATTACATCTATGTCACACTTATTGTTATATAGTTCATCAATATATAAAGATAAATAATCAGCTTTATTTAGTAATCCACATATATTCTGGTGTAAGATATTTAAATAATTATTCGCGAAAAAACATTAAATTATCTTGTTCATTTTCATTTATAATTGTACTAGCTTTTGCCCGCGACTTCGTCCGCGTGTTTAAATTTATACATACAAAAGTTTTTTCCCGCTAACTCCCGTTCCCGTGGGAATTTCTCAAAATACAGCCATAACTAAACTTTATATTTACTAAGGTACCTGCATGCCAAATTTCAAGCGTCTAACTTAAGCGGTTTAGATTTTTCATACAAAAGGATTTTCCCGCTAATTCCCGTTCCCGTGGGAATTTCGGGAATTCCTTTCTTAGTGCACCCCTACGGTACCTAAGCTACGTCCCTTCCAAATTTCAAGTGCCTACGTTTAGCCGTTTGGGCTGTGCGTTGATATGTCAGTCAGTCAGTCAGTCAGTCAGTCAGTCAGTCAGTTTCTCCTTTTATATATATAGATTGTCAAATGTTGTAATACGAGTACTACTTTCACGGTATATTATATTAAGACATTCTTGGAATAAACATTGCATGCCCTTTTTATTTAATTTGCCGGTATATGGCGAGAACATATCGTAGGTCAATGGTCTATTTGAGTCAATTAGATATACATGGTTGTGTGTTTGTACATCGAGATATAGAAGGTTATTAAAAGATTCAATTCTACAGTTATATATCATGGCTCCACATATGTACGTTGGGGCTGCTATAATTATGTTTGTGTGATGTAGACGCTTAGTTACTTCCCTCAGCTTGCAGACTAATTGGACGTAATCTTGGGATGTAGTGAAGTCAGATTCGCCTATCAATATTATGCAATAGTCTTGTTTACTGAAATCTTGTAACTTAATATCTATCAACACAAAAATAAATACAAGCAGTCTGGACATAATGGCTCGCGTCTGATTGAAAGCGAAAGAGGGCTCCACAAATCACAACGGGCAAATCTATACTTATAATAAATCTGTAGAGAGGTCAATTCTGTACATAAAATATTTTTTCAAAATAACTATCAGGGGGTGATAAGTGATCGATACTGATACCAAAAATGCAATCAGTAAAATTTTTGTCTGTCTGTCTGTCTGTCTGTATGTTCGTTATAGAAAAAAAAACTACTGAACAGATTTTGACGAAACTTGGTACAATTATTCTTCATACTCCTGGGCAGGTTATAGGATACTTTTCATCACGCTACAATCAATAGGAGCGGAGCAGTGACGGGAAGTGTTGGGAAAACGCGAGAAATTTAAACCTGTATGTTTGAACGCGCATTACGCGAAAACTACTGCATAGAATTGAATGCGGTTTTCACCAATGTATTGCTAGAGGTCTAACTTAAAACTTAGGCACAAGGTATAGATGGGTATTATATGGAAGTCCGTTATTTTTGAAACCCGACATCCTCGCGAGCGACGCCGCTGGCACAGCTAGTCTTAACTAATATTATAAAGCTAAAGAGTTTGTTTGTTTGTTTGAACGCGCTAATCTCAGGAACTACTGGTCCGAATTGAAAAATTATTTTTGTGTTGAATAGACCATTTATCGAGGAAGGCTTTAGGATATATAACATCACGCTGCAACTATTAGGAGCGAAGAAATAATGGAAAATGAAAATAAAAAACGGGGAAAAAAATCCACGCGAACGAAGTCGCGAGCACAGCTAGTATTTCATAGTTTTCATTAGAAATCAAGACTGAATAGGTCCTACCTTTATCAAATACCATAAATAAAGTCATATACCACTTGTGAATTTTAATATGTAGGCTTATCTCGCATCTCTTGCTGTTAAGTATTTTCTAATTAAAACTTGATAGACACTTATCGATAACAGTTAGTTTCATTATTAAAGTAAGACTCGCCAATAGATCTATGGAATCTAACTACGATCGATACGGTTACGATGCGGTTACGATACGTGACTTGGAGAGTGCCGGACTGGCCAAGATGTTTCAGCCGGAATGCTGCCAGTTCGGGGCATTCCAGCAGAATATGGGCGGCTGTTTCCTCCGTCTCTAGACAAGCTCTGCACAAGGGGCTGTCTGTGATGCCTAGGTTTTGGAGGTGTCTGTTATATGGCCCGTGGCCTGTCATGGCCGCCACGATCTGCCTTAGTTGGGCTCTACTTAGGTTAAGTAATCGTTTAGTTAGTTTTGGGGATGATGATGAATGTTGGGATGTAAGGGAGCCCATCATCTTTTCGCTCCAAGCCAACCTCACCTGCACGTGGTGCATCCTGCCGAATAACAAACGAGGCGCTGGCAACCGACTGTTGGCGGTATAACCATCACAATTGAAGGCGTAGCTAAATACCACAGGCCGATGACGGGCAGCAGCGTCACCGGAGCGAGAAGCTACGCCCTGCGATCGCCAACCCGCCTGCCCAGCGTGGCGATTATGGGTATATCCTCCAGATGTTTGCCCTAAGTGGCGAACAACTGGAGGGGCCTATGTCCAGCAGTGGACTGAAATAGGCTGATGATGATGATGATGATGAATTGCTGAGGAGCTCGGTGGCGCTTCGTTTAACAATGATCGCAAATGTTGTGCAACCATTGGCGTGGTCAATCCGATGATGGGTGACCAAAATTTGACACCGATTTCCTCCGTGCTTCGGAAGGCACGTTAAGCTGTTGGTCCCGGGTGCTATCTTTACCAACTCAGATAGCAGTCGTTACATCATATCAGAGATGATGATAACTCTGACGCCTAAACTGGGAATGGGTATAGCTTACCCTAAGTGTTGCGGAGGTCTGATGACAGTCGCTCTGTGTAAAAGCTTAGCCCTCGCCAAATCTCTCAGTTTGGGAAGCCGACCCTGAGACAATCGGGAAAAAAGGCTAGGATGATGATGATCATGATGATGAATTATGTGACTCCTCACCTCAGTAACTTCAGTCCTCAACTTGACCGCATCATTCGGGCCGATGATGGCGCTCGAAAACTTGCTGAACATCATTGGCACGTCTGGGGGCTTGATGTCCTGCTCCTTGCAGTGGTCCAAGTAGTTCAGGCCAACGCACAAAACCTTATCCTGGTTAGTGATGGGAGCCTTCAGTGTTACGCAGCAGAGCGGCTCTGGTTCAGGGCATTTCGTTTTGAGCCTAAAATTAGAAAGTCTATTGAGTTATCCACCCGACCTCCACCCTATAGAATACCGCAGTCAAATGACCTCTGAGTCGTGTTTCTGCCGATGAGTAGGGTTTCCGGAGCTCGTGGGGGGTTGGGGTTGGGCCGGCATGGCGGTGGCAACTGACAGGTAACTGACCAGTTACTTGCCCGTTGTCACAGCGACTTGGGCTTCTCTTACGCTTTCCATCAGGCGTAGGGAAGCCATTATGTCGAGCTACTATAAAAAAATAATAATAAAAGAAAAAAAAAGTTTAGGCTAGATTCTGGAAGGGGGTTGTCCGTGAATTACGTCACACAAGGCTAAACTGCAGCAGCGGTCCAGCCAGCAGTGGACTGCGAAAGGTTCATGATTGATTGATTGAAGACTAAACCTAGACTAAACGACTAAACGTGAATGCCTACGCGGCATTAAGTCCGCATAGAACTACAGTTCCAAAAGTATGCTTAGACTATATCTTACACTTGTCTACTATGCTTGTTGAGTACCTATGGATGGTAGGGGTGATATTTTGTCTAATGGATTTGTCATCAGTAACTCATAGAGCGGTCTGGTGCCAGATGTTTGTGACGTTTTAGAATACTTTAGGAACCTCTCTAAGGATAGAGAGTAATTGAATGTACAGGGTGCATTATTTGAAAAACACAATATCCTTATATGAATGAATGAATAAATATGACCACTAGACCAAAAATTATGATTTCATAATGGTGCTTACTTTAGGAGACAATGAATATTTGCAAAGTAAAAATTGTATCATGAAAATTTATAGATAACTTTTACAAAATATTACCAACAAGATAAGCATTAAGTACAGACATGTTATTGTTATAAGAAAAAGTATTGTTTGACTGACAGTCACTCTTGTTACTGTTAGATAAAAGTAAGAACATGATAACCCTATATGAATAAGTTTTATGTTATCATTTAGCCACTGGATAAACATATTGTTTCTTCTATACTGTTCCTTGAGACAACATTAACACTTTTATTTGTAAAATGACTGATCATATGATTGTGATTCCCACTGCAAAGTGGCTTCCCCTTGCCTGTAGGAAAGCTAAAGAGAAGCCAAAATTGCTGGGGCAACAGACAAGTAACCAAATCAATAAATAAAATAAAAATAAAATAAACTAGTTTATTTCTGCAAATAGATTCACTAGTAATACTTTTGCACATCACATCATGTTTTTGAAGCGCCGCAATAAACTCAACAGTTAACCTTTTTTATAATAAATAAAATATACATAAAAAGAAATACAACATAATATATTTTTATGTCTTAGACCTAGTACAATATTAGACGAAAGCAGGCGAGCAGCTCATTATGTCCATGTTATGTTATCTCCAGGAAATCTTGTATTTTGTAATATCCTTTTTTCATAAAACATGACTTAATATGAGTCTTAAACCTATGTAATGGTAATCCAACAATAATTTGTCAGTTGCCATACCGGCTTTTGTAACTCTGGCTACACAGACTGAGCCAAAAAAATGTCCAGGTCACTTCTCTACCACCCAAGTAAGACCCCAAAACCCGAGAAGCTAAAATATTTAAAGAAGTCCCTTAGTTGACTCTAACAACATCCATGGGAAGAGCTGGGGCAGTGGAATTAGTCTACTTTGACCCATCAAGGCGTCCCACCAGTGGGGCAAAGTAGAGCGCTTTAAAATTGTCTGAGTAGCACACAGTTGTGAGCTTGCCCTCTAAGTGGAGTTAGCTGGTTTGAATCAATCTTAACTAATATTATAAAGCTGAAGAGTTTGTTTGTTTGAACGCGCTAATCTCAGGAACTACTGGTCCGAATTGAAAAATTATTTTTGTGTTGAATAGACCATTTATCGAGGAAGGCTTTAGGCTATATAACATCACGCTGCAACTATTAGGAGCGAAGAAATAATGGAAAATGTAAAAAAAACGAGGAAAAAATAACTATTCCACGCGGACGAAGTCGCGAGCACAGCTAGTATTATATATAGCTATAATTTTTATTGAAACAGTTTGCACGACTTTGCCCCTCTCTTCAGAAATCTACACTTCCTTTACCTGAAGGTTGTCTGGAAGAGATCGCTTACTAGCGATAAGACCGCCTAGATTGTACCACAAGATGTCTGTATCACCTTTTCTGTACTAATTGTGTATTTTGTGCAATAAAGACTATCTATCAACATCACTGATATTCAAGAACCATGAATACTTGTCATTGTTGTGACCCTAAATTATGTTATTGTATTGACTTGAATGCAACATTTTCACATTTAAACACTATTTTCCATGAACAGTAATTTCCATGTCTATGAGGTCAGTCTCATAGAGCCAAATCTGGCCCCACAACCTTTACTTTTCTATTGTGTCTGGCATATCTACATAAATGAAAAAAAATAAAAAAATTAATGAAAAAAAAAATTAATGAAATACTCATGTACATGTAGGTATTATAATATTTAAATTGATTTATAGGAAAATACACATTTTGCAGTAGCTTTGCTAAGGTGTTGGTTAGACAATCTTAAGCATTTGTTTTTCTGTTATTTATTTTATCACTACATCTATGTTTGAATCAACAAAAGGCAATATTTGGTTAGTCACACTGTCTAAACATCCCATTACTACATAATAACACAAGGGAACAAAATGAGACTTTTTTTTTGTTGCATGGTATTTTGTGAATGTTGTTCACTAATACGAGGTAGCTAATTTCAAATCTATCCTCATTTAGTTTCTGACAGCTCCCGTTTATGAGATACAGCTATTTGACGGGTTTTTGTACTAGTTGCACTTAATTTTCATTATTCCGAGTTGTACAATTAAAAAAATATTTTTATTTTACAATGTCGTCGTCACGAAATATCTGTAAAAACGATCCCAACTATTTCTGTAACATATGTGGTGAATATACATTCAAAGAGTATAGACTAAGTGTGTCGGAGTTCGTAAAACGGGTGTACTTTGATTACTTTGGATTTCATTTGGACACCCGCGACAAGTATTGGGTGCCTAAAATGGTATGTAAAACATGCGTCGAGTCTTTGAGATTATGGGTGAATCGGAAAAGACCCCATTTCAAGTACCAAGCACCAATGATCTGGCGAGAACCTTCAAATCATCAGGACGATTGTTATTTTTGCGTGGTTGATATAAACGGGATTAACAAAAGAAACCGGGCCAAATGGTTTTACCCTAACTTGTTATCTGTTACCCGACCAGTCCTGTACTCCTGCAATGCATCAGCACCACAAACTTCATCATCTACACAAAATGATTGTCTTGGAAGAAGAAAACTCGTCTTGAGTACCGAGAAACTGAACGCCGGTAGTTTCGATGGTCCTCAAATAGATGGGTGGGTGGCTCGAAGGTTGACGAAGGATGAAAACTTTCATAATTACATGACCGATAATGAAAAAAATGCCTGGAATGAATTCGTTTGGATTGCACAAAGATTTCTGGGAAACAAAAAAGATGAATGCTATGCGAAGCACATTGAGGAGATGTTGTCGCACTTCCAGCAGCTTGGATGCATTATGAGCATTAAGGTACACTTCCTCCATAGCCATTTTGATCGTTTCCCTGATAATCTACGCGATCTGAGTGAAGAACAAGGGGAATGATTCAGTCAAGATATACGGACTATGGAAGAGCGGTACCAGGGTCATTGGAATGCTAAAATGATGGCAGACTACTGCTGGAGCATTGTCCCCAGGCCTTGTGAACCAAGCCAAACAAGAAAATCTTATAAAAGAAAATTTTTCGATGTGTAGTGGTTATTTTTCTAACGTTCTTTTTTAAATAAATATGGTTTTGTCAAAAACACGTTTTTTGTTAAATCTCAAAAACTAAAGCTGATACAAAAAATCTGATTTCAGACCTGAAATCAGCACCCCGAAAATACATAATATTAGTCGTAATATTTCATGCAACAAAAATTATGTTCCCTTGTGTAATAGATGCAAACATTGAGTAAATTAAAAAGGGACATGCTCATGTGTTGCATAGCTCGCCTTTCATACATGTCCTTCCTTAAATAGACGCCACTGTAAGTACACATCAACACCATAACCAAACAACTAAGTAAATTAAACTTCAGTAAACAAAAACTTACTTAAAAACCTTGTTCAAAGCATCGGACCTCAGGATGTCAACGAGCAACAAGGGAAGGGAAGGATCAGCTTTATTAATGTCCACCACGCCGGTCCCTTCAATGTAGCCCGCCCGGACTACTCCGGGTTCACTGTTGTAGGCAAATTGTACCAACTTCATGTTTCTATTCTGTGTAACAGAAAAGCACCTTACTGCACACGATGGCGCACCGATATTGACAATCTTTTGCGATAATAAACGTGTTTTTATAGACAATAACGCGCGTCGGAACGCACTTCCACTCATGATCAAGGTTATGTCGTCACTTCTGTGTGGGTTACGTAAATATGTTATGTAACAGGTGCCGGCGATACTAACATTTGTCGCCGGCCGCCCAACAAGACCTTGAAGATTACGAGATATAATTTGAATTTTGTTTGTGTATCAAGATCTACGAAAATTTTGTCTCAGAAAATAATGTCCAAATGACAATTTGAATTTGATTACAACTTTTGACAGTCAGCTGATTTTGTAAACAAAACGCGTTCAATATCATTTAATAAAAGCACTATAATAAATTTATTTCAATTTCAAAAATGTTTTACCTATTGTTTATTGTAATTTAAAAAAACAAAATGTACTTTGCAAGAAATCATTAAGTAGTAGTAACACGTACGATATATAAAGGATTCAAATTAAATCATTACATTGAACAATCTGCATTCTATTGAACGCATCGCTGTCACATTGACGTTTTCGTTTAGAAACTAAAAATAAATAAGATTCTAAAAATTTCAGTTTAAACTGCTATGTACCTATTTAATAGTAAAATAATGTAGTATTAGGCATAGCGACAGCTTCAGCAGTCCCGTTGCAAATAGGAACCAACAGCTGGGTTTGAGTCCCGTATCATAGGTGCCAAATTTCCTTTCCCGTCTAGAAATGACTTTGTATATGTCGATGGATATCACATGAGAACTTTATATAGATGAAATCACATGAGAACTGCTACATCCTTTTTTTCCTATCATATCGATCTGTTAGGCCCACTCGTATAATTATTAGTTGGTCCCAATAGATTTGCAAAAAAAAATCCTTTCCAGGAAAACATAGTAACACCTAATATACAACAGGTTTTCCCTATGAAAATATTTACCTTAAAGTAGGTACAATTATGATAATAATAAAACTATAGTCTACTTCCAGTAACTCAATTTTATTAAAATAAAGATTATGTGAGTTCACAAAAGAAAATCATGGTTTTTAAAATTTTATTGAACTACATTATTACTTCCAACTATAAAATTAGCAACAGTTGTTAAATTGTTCACATGAAAATCTTCTTTTTTAGAACTAAATTTAATATAAACAGTACTACGTAGGTATGCATTCAATTCCTTTGAATAGGTTTCCTCTGGGTTATGTGGAATTCTTCTCTTGTATGGTATGGGGCATAAGGATCTTCAACATAATACTTTGGTCTTTTCCAGTACTTTGTGACCATTTTATCTAACAAGGTGCTCTGAGTAGCAGTGCAAAATACATGCTGCCTAAGCCTTCTTTTCTGAGCAGATGATTTCGTCCATAACCTTTTTTGTCTACCAACCTTGGTCCTTATCCAGCCTCCCCAGTGTAATCTAAAGAATCTTTTGATCACAGACTTGGATGTTTTCGTTTTTCCTTTATTGAGACTGAATTTTGTAACTGTTCTCACTTGCGTTTGGGCTAAATTGTTGGAAATTATCTGCACTTGTTTGTTATTCATTAAGGACGTTTTATTTATGCCTACGTTAAGAGGCTCAAAGTTATTCGAGGCATTACACAGGCTAAAACTTCTGCAATTACTGCCAATGATCCTGGCAGCATTAATATATGGAACCGTAAAAGGTTTTATGGCTCGTACAGCTGAAAAAGAAATAAAATAACCTCAAAACAAACCGTCACAAACAAAGTCAGCAAATTTTTTAATAAAACGCTATAAAGTTCGACAAAAAGTTTAGATACACGCGCTTGAAGATTACTAGGACATTGTTCAATTTATAGGATTGAAATAAAAGCAATATTTTACCCGAAAGTGCACAACGAAACATTTTAACCAAAGTAAAGGTTACACCATTTTTTAAATCTAGTGATGTGTGTATTTCATGTACGCAAATGTCAAACTGAACTGTGTAGAGTGCTTATTGTTGATTGTATTTTTTTTATTATTTTCAGATTCTTTTTGCTAAAGAGAGGTAAATAAACAGTAAGGTTATATGCAAAACGAACATTCAATAGCGCGTTAAAATATATTTTACGTAATAATTTCTATTTTTTTAGCGAAAATCAACACAACAATCAACAATCCACAAACGATGTGGATTCCGATTTTGACTTCACTATTTGATACTCAGTCTGTAGTCACAGTACACAGCTCTTTAGTCTCTGATTTTTGACAGCCCAAGTGGAAAGAGATTCAGTGCCGAAAATGTACAAATTTACGAACCATTTAACAAATGCACATTTGGTTTTGGTAAGGAATTCGTTATATTAATGTATTCTAATGTTCGTCGGCTTCACAGTACATTAATTTCCTGTTAAAATGAAGTTATTGCAATAGTTCACTTTTGCTCGTCTATCGTATGTTTTGATGGTTATCGGAGCCATTTCATCAGTGATTTATCATGTTTTTACTTGAGAATAACTCTTTTTTATCCCTAAGCGGTGCCGCAGCCAAAACATAAACATAAGCCTTGATATTGTTGTCCCTTACATAACATTGGTCGGACGTCATATTCATAAATAACCTAAAATTGTTTTCTAACTTAGCGGTCGCTAAGTGCATAAATGTTCTTCACATTTTTCGTCCAAAATGCCCTTACTCAATACTATGGCCTTGATACTTTTGTTATCAAACCAAAGTACGTTGTTTACAATCCATACTTTTGGCTAGCAGTATTACCATGTCTTGCCAACCAACTTTTCCATTAATGTAGGTGCTTAGATAGTTAATTTACTGCTACTCCTGCTTTTATTGAAGTCTAAATTGATCACTACTAGTACAGAATATCAATCCAACGAAAAAGATTAAATTAATTAGCATGTCCAAAAAGAAAATTTATTTTGAATCCAATAAATAATTTGAATTATATAGATTTACATAATTATACAATTTTTTATCAAAGGCCCAGACATTAAATAAGGTAGCTCAACAATTTCTATGGCTATGCTAGATATTCTTGACAAATATCTGGGAGCATGGCAGTGCTCCTGTCAAGTTGAGCAAAAAAGCGGCACGGCCTGCCATCCTTTTCTGGAAGTAGTTCAGGCCATTTTTAACTCCCTATAATATATGCTTTTGACAAGTAAGTGATTACAGTGATTGATGGCAATGTGATATCACCTACAACATTTTGTTGATAAACTTTTGTGTGTTGATGTTATAAATGTAGGTAAACTAAATATATAAACCATCCTGCCAGTTGGAGAGACAATTGTTATTCTTAGAATGTCAGTAACTAACTAGTAACATCTTTTCTTATGGAAGTTGGAAATGAAGTTTTGTCAATATACTTTCATTTACATTTATTTTCTTTCATTTGATTTAAACAATTTATAGATTTTAGACAACCATTTGGTTTAGCGGTACCTAGTTAAAGTTAACTGGCTCTGATACAACAGTTGTGGAGCAATTCCCAAACAGTACAAACATTATGTGTGCATAACGATGTTTGTTTTATGTTGTTTTCACTATATATGTATTATATATTTATTTACAAATTTCCAAAAACATAAGTAATTTTATCAGTTGTCTAGTACCAATTTAGTATAAGTCTTAGCCGAGTTTGGGACTATATGACACTGTGACCAGTATGGCATGTCTTGACTTAGTTATATTTCCTCCTTAATCTAATTACCAGTGTTTTTTGTTATTTTTTTGTATGCGAGAGTCTGCAGACGAGCAGGTGTGATGCCTGATGGTAAGCAGTCGACACCGCCCATGGACACCCGCAGCTCTAACCGAGTTTAGGGTCGCTGCCGGCCTTTTAAATATGAATACGCTCGTTTCTTGAAGGTTCCCAAGTCGTAGTTGTTCGGAAAGACTGCCGCAGGAAGTTGGTTCCACAAAACCGAGGCGCGAGGCAAGAAGTTCCTCATAAAACGTACAGTCGAGGATCGCCAGCCATTGAGATGATGTGGATGGAATTTCAGTCGGTTACGTGTGGTGCGGTGAAGAAACTCCTCTGCAGGCAGTAAACCAAACAATTCTTCAGAACATTCCCCATAATAGATGCGTTTTTTGTTAGTTTGAAACGGGCTGATCTCCGCAACTCGACGTCTGAGCGCCTATTTTGCGTGAATTACCAGTGTTCAATATCAAAACGCTTAACTTAAACCCACATCACCAGGTCCGAAAACAAGTGGGCGACGGATCATGCGCGGCCTTAATCGTGATGCGGGCGCCTCGCCGCTTCCAGCACTATGACAACAAATGCCCGCCGCCCACGCCGGCGCCGCCCAAGTCGAGGAAGCTCTTCTGGGGCACCATCGGCGCTACGGTACTCACCGGGGCTGCAGTTGTGTATGCAAAGTGAGTTTGATGATGTAGTGCAACCTATCATAAATCACCTGTTTCTATGTGTATGGCAGCAACAAATCTCTGTCTGTGCACGTCCAGCTTGCGAACACTCAGGCTCAGACCGGGGAACAGCATCTACAGCTCGTTTTTGTAAGCTTTTCAAACCATCCACCCAGGGCTTGGTAACGTTACCAATTTAACATTATAATAGCGGTAAGTAACGTTAATTTATAATGTTACTTTTTTTACCGGTAAAATAATTACCGTTAAGTCGGTAGCGATACTAAATTTTAACGGTAAATTATAACGGTAATTTTTACCGGAACGCAAACTTAACGTTAAGTTTCAGGTATCGATACTGCAATATAACGTTAAAAGTATCGATACCTGCTTTAGTTACCGGTAAAAGTAGCGATACTTATTACGCTACTTTGCTGCGTTGCCGCTCCGCACGGTTACCTATACCAGAGCGGCAACTTCGCGACACGAGACGCATGAGACCATGTTGGGTGGGAGCGATAGAGACAGAGAATGAATTTAATCCAAAATTAAGTAAGTAACGTTTAAACGTTTACCGATACTTTTACCGATACCATCATGAAGGTAGCGGTAATTTATAACGTTAAAAATTACCACTATTTTAGGTATCGCTACTTAAAATAGTATCGATACCTCGGCGAGGCAAAAGTAACGTTACCATATTTTTACCGGTATTCCAAGCCCTGCATCCACCTGTAAGCAACAATTAATATCAATTAGCTGTTGTACTGGGATGTAAGAGAGTGATTTGTCATCTTTTGCTCCAAGCTCTCACCTGCCCATGGTTCATACTGCCGAATAACAGACGAGGCTCTGGAAACAGACTGGTGGCGGTATAACTATCACGATTGAAGGTGTAGCTAAATACCACAAGCCGATGACGGGCAGCAACGTTACCGAAGCGAGAAGCGATTCTGCGATCGCCAACTCGCCCCTCACGCCGGCGCCGCCCAAGTCGAGGAAGCTCTTTTGGGGCACTAACGGCGCTACGGTGCTCACCGGGGCTACCATAACCATTTGAAGGTTTAATCGTAACGAAATAGCACAAGCCGATGACGGGCCGCAGCGTCACCAGAGCGAGGAGCGATCGCCAACCCATCTGTCCAGGCACTAGATTGCGATAGGCTGTCGATGATTGATGAAAGAAACATTATCAGAAGATAAAGCATTATAGTATGTACTGTATGTTGCTTCAGGAGCAGCCCCGATGCGCGCAACTGGCTCGAGTCAAATGTCCCTTGGGCTAACGACTTCGTGGCTCTCGTGTACCAGGAGAACACCACCTACTGGAAGTTCAGCGTCAACCAGTTCAACAGGATCTCCACATATCTGGGGAACTTCCTCTTTGGAAAGGTAACTTTTTTCAATTAATGTCATTATACTAGCGACCCGATCTTGCTTCACTTCAGGTATTTTGGATAAATATTTCATTGGGTTTCATAATTGGCGTTTTTCTAGCAATAAATATAGCTCTGTTACTGAAGGTGAATGTAACTTTCCAGTTGTAAAAGAGTTTTTGAAATTGGGACAGTAGTTATAAGTGTATTCTTTTTATAGTGTTTTTGTTACACACTAAAGTGAAAAATATTTCTTCTTTATAATAGTAATGTAATGTCAATGTAAAACTGTAAATACTAGTAGTAGTGAGATTGTAAAATGGCGTATCATTGTGAACAGTAACATACTCCTTTCAATATGATGATGATGTGACAATAAATAAATGGTTTCCAGGAAGGAGTCTCTCCTATGGAATTCAAACAGAGGAATGAACAGGATATTGACGCCGATGCAGAGAAATCATTCGCGAAGAAAACATACCAATGTGAGTTTTGTTTATGGCATGGCCTTTTGCTTTTTTAATAAAAAAAAGCTCATAGTTGAAGATCAAGCAAATTTTACACAAAATATATCGTCTATGATTTTATTCTATCACATTTAGTATACAATACTACTGTATTCATTTCGTCTCAGTCAATATAGACTATATCACTCTATCGGCCGTATTCACAAACGTTACTATGCGTCGCACGGACGCACAGGTACCCAAAAACGTATAGGATTTTGGGCACTGTGCGTCCGCGCGTCGCATAGTAACGTTTGTGAATACGGCCGTTAATCTATTCTGTCTAGAAATTAATTTCCATAAATAAAATGAATGGCTCATCCAAATAAGCATAGACACCTTAACACGCTCAGGCAGATAAGCCGCTCATTTGATAAGAACCCTTAATACAAGGATTTAAAAAGCGCATCTTTGTTAGACCCGACTAGAGGACGGGTGGAACTGTCGTTAGATTATGAGAGTGAAGGAACATAATACCTATGTTTGGACACTCTCATGCACTATTATGTCCTTGGCTATTCCTGTTAAGAGTTAGCCGAAACTCAAGCAATTGCACTAGTGATATGTTTTGTGTAATCTATTGTTGGCAAATATAGTCGTGTTTTAGCTAGCTTCAAATTTCAGTAGATATTGCAAAAATCATTGATCTGTTTGTGTGAATTGCTGATGTGAAAACACATTTAATTCATTGGGTATCATTTATACAATACATTTTTATATTTGTGCAAATAGATATGTAATAATAAATTATATTCTACAATATAAAATTAGCAAACAAGTGGAGTGAAATAACTTTGATATCGTAGAATTTCGGCATTTTAAACATTACAATGAGGTAAATGCCATTCTGGTCTGTGATTCATCATCAAAGTCATTTAGAAAAAAAACATTTATGGTGTAAAAATTCATAATCATATGCACAAGATTTCTTTATACATATATTAAAAGGAAATCCATGGTTAGCATTAAGTGGCATTAAAGAAAAATCTCATCTGCACTGTAGTGAAAGTCGCAGACAGACTGACAAGGGTGTTTTAGCATGTAACCAAAAGTGGTACTCTGCCCTCCATGCAAAATGTCACTTTTGACATTTCCCAGTAAAGCCCACTTGTCAATATCATGCCAAAACATCTTTGCCTGTCTGTATGCACATGCACAAATGCCTTAACACAAGTACATAGTAGCTTTTGTTTGAGCACAGATAATTCATTTTCTAACTTGTCATCTAGTCTTCATCTAACACTGGTTTGTTGTGTTACCTAACAGTGCCACCACCGGCTTTTGAGCCCCTGTACGTCGAAGAGAAGAAGATTGACACGCCCGAAGTGGAAACACCTGGTTAGTATATCATTGTGGTCTCTAGGTATGGGGTTGTTCTAAATTCCTATTATGTGTGTTTTTTTTTTGTTTTAGTATAAGTCTCCTAATAATAAGTAACCACTTTGGCCTATAGGCACTGTTACATCAGTCCACCAGGGTCTAAATTGTATCCATTAAACAATAATTGTGCTGGAAGCAGATTTTACACCAGGGGAATTGCTTGTCGAGATTCTACATTGTATTCATAGAAAAATACCTCTGCTGGAAGCAGATTTCAAAGAAACATTCCAACGATTTAGCAAATAAATATATATGATTTTCAAAGATTGAGCAAATAAATATATTGTCTGGGTAATCTCCATCAAACCACTAGCATTTTTGGATGCAAATTACCCAGAAACGAGATGCATGGCATTCTCTAGGGGAAGCCTACGTTCAGCAGTGAACAAAGGATAACGCAAGATCAGAGGACACACTCCACACACAGAATAGGCCAATTAATTGATCAATAGCATTGTTGGTGACATCTTTGTTTACTAAGTTTAGTTCTTTATTAAGTGAATGATTCAAGTCGCAGCAGGATGATGATTCAGTATTGAGCTAAAAACTCACATGCTGATCAGTCACTCTGCAAAGACAAAATACATATACTCGTAATTGTAACTTAAATGACTTTCTATATTCCTGACATTTCCAGCGACCCTGATCCAAACGGAGAAGTGCGAGCCGCAGGGACCTCCGCCGGTGCGGATCACAAAGGACATGGTGGAACTGGAGCATGATATGCACGAGAACACTCGTCTCGCGGTCGACGAGTACAAAAACGCTACCAAGTTCTGCACGCAGTACAACAAGGCGTTATACAAGGTATGGTAATGGGACCCGTTTTATTGATTTTTTTTTTTATATTGGCTCTGCATAGTGGCTTCCTCTCGCCTGATGGAAAGCTGAAAAGGAAGCCCAAGTCGCTCTGGCCGCGGGCGGGAAACCTCAGTTTCCAGTCGGCCACCACAGCCATGCCGGCCTACAAGATTCACGCTTCACGCTTCGTTTAAAGGATCCCATGCTATAAGAAGTCGGAAACACATGAGCAGGCAGAGAATTCCATTTTATGATTGTACGGCACAAAAAGGTTATAAGGTTTGTTGGACCTAGGATATGCGTTTGACAATTTGATATTAGAAGTCCAGAACGTAGTACAAGGTGTTATACAAGGCATGATTATGGGACCTATTTTATTGATAGAACTTGATAGTACTAGAGTACGCATTTGACGATTGGACACAAGAATGCCATTAAGTTCTGTACGCAATACAACAAGGCTTAAAGGACTGACATGGTGGAACTAGTATGTATAGGCTTTTGATTCTAGGACGCGACCAAATTCTGCACATACTACAACGGTTGATTAATATTTGAATTGATGAGATACTTTTATTATAGGACATGGTCGAACTATAAGGTGCTTTGCAAGGTCTAATTATGGGCCCAGTTTTATTGATAGGACTAGTCAGATTTAGTTTACAACGAGGCAAAACACAGTTGTCGGATCCGAATAGGGTTTCTATATTTACGAATCGAAAGAGACTACATTTTAAGTACTTTACTTTTTTAGTTCCTCATTAAATTTTTCCTGTATATGACAGATTGTGGAGTCTTCCCTGGATGATCTGGATAAGAAGCATTACGTGATGGTGCAGGGGTCCAAGGACGCCCGGGACAAGGCGGCCACGAAGGCTAAGGACGCAGCAGCTAAGGCCAGATGTGCTATCGGTAAGAATTGTGTTTAAAAATGTACACTGTCCTGGCTTACTATCTATCTATAAAAATTATTTATTTATATCCCAAGACATGCCACGCTGGGCCACACATAGCCCCAAACTAAGCCGAACCTTGTACTATGGGTACTAAACAACTGATAAACTTACTTAGATACTTATTTTTTGTAAATAAAAACATATTATACATAGTAAACACCCAGACCAGTACAGACATGTTTATCGGGTCGAACCCACGACTCTATAGTTCAGAAGGCACAGGTCACTACCAAATGAGCCATCGGGCCAGTCAATAATAATAATCGTCATTATCATCAGCCCATATCAGTTGGACATAGGCCTCTCCCAATGCTCGCCACTTCGATCGGTCCCGGGCCTCTCGCATCCAGCACTCGCCAGCCATCAATAATAAAAACACATTTGTCCTTCAGAGGCCCTAGACCGCATGATAAAGGCCGGCGTGCAGGCTCCCCCGGAGAGCATCGCGGCCACTCAGCGGTACATCAAGCAGTTCCGCGGTGACCTCTCCGTGTCGGAGAACGCTTATAAAGACGAATTGGAGAAGTCTGTGCTCAGCGACCGGTACTGGAGCAAGGTAACGTATTGTTGCTGGCGTCGATCTAATGGTGAAAGTGGTGAAATAATGGTTCAATGAATTACTGAGTGAATGAGTGACTGATTGAGTGAACGATGGCGTGAGCGATTGAGTGAACGAACCGCCGAACAAATGATCGAGTGAATAGCCGACCACTTGTATATAGATCAATGGATTAAGTGCCCTTTGATGCACAAGATGGCGTGATAACTCTTTCCATAGTTGAGAACGCTTGAGAAGTCTGTGCTAAGCGACCGGTACTGCGGTAAGGTAACCCATTGACAGACATTAAGGTACCCAAGTACCTTAGAGTAACTAGACCGCAACCAACACGACTAAGTTCCATGACAGAGGCCCTAGATCGCATGCTGCAAACTCCCCCGGAGAGCATCGCGGCCACTCAGCGGTACATCAAGCAGTTCGGAGAACGCTTATAAAGACGAATTGGAGAAGTCTGTGCTCAGCGACCGGTACTGGAGCAAGGTAACGTATTGTTGGCGTCGATCTAATGGTGGAATAATGGTTCAATTAATTACTGAGTGAGTGACTGAACGAATGATGGAATGAGCGGTTGAGTGAACGACGGAGGGCACGATGGAGTGATTGGCCTACCAATTATATATCAAACAACAGTGTTGAGTACCCTTTGACGTACAAAGCCGCGTGATAACTGTTTCCATGGCTTAAAACGCTAGAGAAGTCTGTGCTACTAATCGACCGGTACTGCAGCAAGGTAACCTATTGACAATGTTGGGTTCCTTAGAGTAACTGATTTTTTTTTAAAGTAGCTCAACATAATGGCTTCCCTACTATGCCTGGTAGAAAGCGAAGGAGAAGCCAAAGCTGCTGTGACAACAGGCAAGTAACTGTCGGTAAGTCATTTACCACCGAAAACATGATAGGTTCTTCTTCGCTCCCTTACATACCCAGTACGTCAGCTAATAGCTATTAACCGTTGCTTGCAGGTGGAGATGGCTCGCACAGCTTACAAAAACGAGCTGCAGATGCTGTTCCCCGGGCTGGACCTGAGCGCTCGCAAGCTGGACGTGCGAGGAGACACGGATTTGTTGCTGCTCTACACATTGAAACAGGTGATTATGTAGGAAGAAACCAATAAGGATCGGTTCATATACAGCTGATACATCTGATACAGCTGGGTTAGTTAGCTTGAACGGGCGTTTTCCACAACTCGATGTCTAAGCGCTTATTTTGCGTGAGGTGGGCTGTCTATAATATCCTACTCAAAGATGTTGTCAGCCTTTTTTTTTCTAGAGGGGGTGTGTGGGACTCACACCTCCCAAAATGGGAGGGCATACCCACTAAACCCCCCTGTGTCGCCAGTGGGCAGCAAGTTGCAGGGACACGGGTAGCGCCGAAGCATACGGCCACATAGGGATGTGGCAGGCAGGGGCCTGCCCTGGCCAGCCGCAGATGATAAGCGGCCGGCACTCTTGGTCCGGGGAGGGCAAATACCCCTGCCTCCGGCTTCCGGGGAGCAATAGAGTGCTCCCCGGGCGGACCTCGTGCAACTGTGTAGCTGCACCCACCACACCGTTAGTTCTTTTTGCTTTGAGAAAAGTTAACAAATTGAAAGCGGCGAACATCCCTCTGACATTTGTATAAATCGACCAATGGAAACACTTTAATTTCTGTTAAAGCAACAAATAATAATTAACTATTTCTTATTTCTTTCAACACAAGAAAAACATCAGCTGTAACTTTTCAAATAATAACCTAAGTCCTGGAATAAGAAGAGTTTTGGTGTCTGCCCAATTCACCTAATTGAAGACAGTTGTTTACTGGTTGGTACTTCGTTACTTCTTATGAGCATATTTATATTTATCCGTTACAGATCCAATTTCTGCAAAACGAATTGGCTGAGTTACAGACTATCAGAGACTTGAAGATCAACAGAGCTATTGAGTGTAAGTATAATCATAATCATAATCATAATCGTTTATTGCGTTATGTGGTTACAAAAAGATATAATTGTGGTCTAGTTGTCACCTATCGAGTTTCTTGCCTATTCTTTTCTCTGAAGTCCGCTGAATGTTATTAATATTTAATTTATTTGTGTTTCTAGGCCACGACGAGAAAGCGATAATTGAAGCTAAAGTCGAGGACATGATCAAGAGGGAAAAGCTGGACAAGGAGAAGGAATACCAAATTAAGGTAAGAGTTTAATTTCATACTAAACATTCATTTCTGCTTCTCGGCAAACGTAGTGTAGGACGCCCTCAGGCCAGGTGGAGTGACGATCGTCGTCGTCGTAGGGGGCGCAATAGGCGGGCATACGACCGCCAGCAGCCTCCTGACGGGGCCCAGCGGGCGGATGGTGCGGGGGCACCTTCACCCGCCTTGCACGGGTCCCCGTGCTTGCCGGACGGGAGTGGGCTGGCCCTCCAGGCCGCTCCCGTCGCTCCCCCTAGGGGGGGGGGGGGGGGGGGGGGGGGCCCTGTCGGGCCTGCGTAGGCAGGCAGCGCTGGTGGTGTCACGGCTGTTCTGGTTACACCGGGTCCCGTGACATCACCCCCATAGGCGCGTGACCGGTGTTTTTAGTGGGTATTTCCCGCCTTACTTCCATCTTTCGAGGCGGGATGAGTCCCACATAACCCGCCGCTCCCCCAAGCGGCGGGTATGCCCAAATGCATTTTCACCGGGAGAAAAAAAAAAAAGGTGGAGTGACGATCTGCGCAGGACGGCTGGCAAGTGCTGGATGCGAGGAGTCCAAAGTCGATCACAGTGGCGAACTATCCACTCCCCACGAACACGTGCTGGACAGCGCTGGACGGTTCATACCTATTGGAGGCTCTCGATAGGTTGCAGCGACGTGCTATCCGTATTGTTGGGAATCAAGAGGTGACCAAGAACCTGGAACCTCTTCAGCTACGTAGAGACATTGCCAGTCTTAGTGTTCTCTATCGTCTTTACAATGGGGAATGCTCCGAAGAGTTATTCCAACTTGTTCCATCCTCTGCTTTCCACTCCCAAACACGTGCTGGACAGCGTTGTCATCCGCATACCATCCAGACGATGGTGGCGCGCACCAAGAGGTTTAGTTCCTCGTTCTTGCCCCGTGCCATTAAGTCATGGAGTGCCCTTCCAGCTCATGTGTTTCCTTCCTCTTACAATCCTGGGTTCTTTAGGCGGGGCGTGAAACGGCATCTCAGTGGGCCTTCAGGGTGAGGGCGACAGGTGCAATGGGTTTGTTCTATTGTGCCTATCGACCTAACTTTTGGACCTCACGACCATCAGGCGGAGTGAGGTCATCCTGAAAGCTCTTCTTATAAAAAAAAAACTATGAAAGGTCTATGTCCAGCACTGGATTACGAAAGGCTGTTGATGTTGATCAAACACTTAGGGCAAACAACTTGGAGGATATACCCATAATCGGCGCGCTAGGCAGGCGGGTTGGCGATCGCAGGACGTCGTCGTCAGGCCTTCGCGCCGATGAAGCTGCTGCCCGTCATCGGTCTGTGGTATTTATATTATAGCTGCTGCTCGCGGCTCTGCCCGCGTGAATATTCGTATAAAACATAGCCTATGTGTTAATCCAATGTATAAGCTGTAAAGTTTCATTAAAATCCGTTCAGTAATTAATGCGTGAAAGAGGAACAAACATCCATCCAAACAAACTTTCGCATTTATATTATTAGTAGGATTATATTCCCATCCATTACATGTGACATAATTTATGTATGGATAGAGACCAAGTATTGTTGGCAATGCGCGACTGATTTGTCCTTAAGTTATCATTACAGAAATTATCTATATGTTTCAGAGCTTGGAAATTCAAGCCGATGCGAACAGGAAACTTAAGGAGCAGCTGAAGAAACAGTTCGAGATCCAGCAGGAAGTCCTGCAGGACAGGCTCAACAGAAAAGAGAAGGAGGTAACAATAATGGGATTCTATTTACTACATTTCTGGCCCCTTCATTCCGTTTTTTTATGTTTGTAAACAAAGAGACAGTGATAGTGAAATATCTTCCATGGACATGTTATAACAACCAATATGTGTCCACCCAAAAGATTACCTATTGCAGTAAGTATTTGAACACTGACTAGGTATTTTATTTTATCATATCACAACAAACAAATTTAGTAATTTTTTTATATCTTTTTATATGCAAGTTGTGTATGCTATCTTTACCAACTCAGATAGCAGTCGTCACATCATATCAGAGATGATGATAACTCCTAACTGGGAATGGGTATAGCATAGCTTACCGTAAGTGTTGCGGAGGTCTGATGGCAGTCGCTCTGTGTAAAAAGCTTAGCCCTCGCCAAATCTCTCAGTTTGGGAAGCCGACCCTGAGACAATCGGGAAAAAGGCTAGGATGATGATGATGCAAATTATGTAAATACCTATATTGTTGTGTATGAATTTTTGAGATTCTACACTATTGTAATAGTATGCGTTACGTTCCTACACGCCAAAACATTCTTGGGCTGATTACACGCTTTTTCTTTTTTATAGTAGCTCGACATAATGACGTAGGGAACGCCTGATGGAAAGCAAAAGAGTCGCTGTGACAACTGGCAAGTACCTGATCAGTTACCTGTCAGTTGGCACCGGAAACCCTACTCACCGACAGAAATCGTTTGGCTGCGGTATCCTATAGGGTGGAGGTCCTTCCCCGGACGGACTGCTCAATTGGAGTAAAGATTCGCTATGCCCTACTATCTCTCGTTAAACATTTTTTTTTTATAGTAGCTCGACATAATGGCTTCCCTACGCCTGATGGACTGCGAAAAAGAAGCCCAAGTCGCTGTGACAACTGGCAAGTCACTGGATAGTTACCTGTCAGTTGCCACCGCCATGCCGGCCCAACCCTAACCCCCCACGAGCTCCGGAGACCCTACTCACCAGCAGAAACACGACCCGGAAGTCATTTGGCTGCGGTATTCTATAGGGGAGGTCCTTCCCCGGACGGGCGGCTCAATTCGATTCGTATCTTTGAACCAATGGCATGCTACTTTAAAAGCCCTATCATGAGACCTCTCCACATATCGTCATAGTTATTTACAATGCATGCATCTTTGTGTCCGTAGGTGATGGGCCGTTTCTCGCGCTCAGTTTCGGAACAGGTGGAGAAGGAGCGAGTTGTCTTCAAGCGGGAACTGGCCGCTATGGCTGGCAAGCTGAAGGCGATCGAGCAGACGCTCAAACGTGAGTATTTTTCAATCACAGAGGCGGCAAACTAGCCTACTACTAACTACCCCGATAAACTAAACTCACCCCACGAGCTCCGGAAAACCTACTCACCGGCAGAAACATGACCCAGAGGTCATTTGGCTGCTGTATTCTATAGGGTGGAGGTATTTCCCCGGGCGGGCGGCCCAATTCGATTCGGCGCTCAGTCAGTTTAAAATCTAATGCCGCGGCCACACATTGGAGATATTTGCACCAACGTAACGTTTTGCGCCCAATACACCAATGTATGTATCGGTACTTTGACACAATGAAGACATTGAGCACGTTAGTATTGGACATTGGACAGTGATTGGACGCAAAGTTGAATCCAATGTGTGGCCGCGGCATTATACATCATGACTGGGATATAGACATTCAAATGGATAGTTTAATCGTAAATCAAATAATTATTGTTAATTGGGGATGTAAGGGAGCTACCCATCATCTTTTCGCTCCAAGCCAACCTCACCTGCCCGTGGTGCATCCTGCCGAATAACAAACGAGGCGCTGGCGACCGACTGGTGACGGTATAACCATCACAATTGAAGGCGTAGCTAAATACCACAGACCGATGACGGGCAGCAGCGTCACCGGAGCGAGAAGCTACGCCCTGCGATCGCCAACCCGCCTGCCCAGCGTGGCGATTATGGGTATATCCTCCAGATGTTTGCTGTAAGTGGCGAACAACTGGAGAGGCCTATGTCCAGCAGTGGACTGCAATAGGCTGATGATGATGATGATTGTTAATTGCAGAGCGCGCGAAGGCGGAGGCCGAGGCGCGTCGCTCGCAGTCGCTGTGGGCCGCGGGCGAAGCCCTACTGGCGGCCACCAGGAGGCCGGCCTGCGAGACCAAGATTGACAACGAGATCAAGGCGTTGGAGAAGGCTGGTTAGTTGTTTATATCGTACTTAATATTATAAAATGAATGTATGAAGCTAATCTTAATCTTAACTAATATTATAAAGCTGAAGAGTTTGTTTGTTTGAACGCGCTAATCTCAGCAACTACTGGTCCGAATTGAAAAATTCTTTTTGTGTTGAATAGACTATTTATCGAGGAAGGCTTTAGGCTATATAACATCACGCTGCAGGTATTAGGAGCGAAGAAATAATGGTAAATGTAAAAAAAAAACGGGGTAAAAATAACTATTCCACGCGGACGAAGTCGCGAGCACAGCTAGTCTTATATACAGATGATACTTTTAAATTGTATGTACTTTTGAATGAAACAAACTTTTATTATTAAAAAAAAAATATTATTAATGCGAAAGTTTGTTTGAACGTATGTGTGTATTGGTGCTACAGTTGGACATTTGTTACTTTTTCAAGCAAAAACTACTGAATAGATTTGATCATCGGATCATTTCTTACTCCATCCATTCAATTTGCCTCGGGACCATGATTTCCAAATACATACAATAATTTTACCATAGTATGGGACAATTACTTCTATTCTATTATATTGTAAGCTAATAATTTATTGAGAATGACATAGAAGTAATGTTCATTTTAGTCCTTGGATTTACATGATTTTTAAATTCTTACTTATTTTTAATTTTTAAGAGTGTTCCTGACTCAGTTTTCGATTTCAACCAAAATAAAATGTTCATAGATTTAAACCTGTATATATGTTCACAATGTTAAATAATCTACTATATAAAAATAAGTCGGGTTTTCCTCCCTGACGCTATAACTCCAGAACGCACGAACCGATTTCCACGGTTTTGCATTCGTTAGAAAGGTCTCGGGCTCCGTGAGGTTTATAGCAAAGAAAATTAAGGAAAAAAAATTTTACAGCCATCTGGTGGCGAAACGGAGTTCGCCGGGTTTGCTAGTCCTGTATATATGTTCACAATGTTAACCAATAATAAACTCTAGCAGCACACATTAAAGTCTACATTTGTTTGCAGGCAAAGACGACAGGCTAGTACAGACGGTGCTGAAGGGGATCCCGTCCGAGGTCCGCGAGCAGGGCATCGCCACGGAGAAGTCACTGCGAGAGAGGTTTGATGCGGTAATACGCCCACTTACGACGGTGGTCACCTCTGGAACCGTGCGGTCCCACCCCACTTTTGGCTTATTCCAGAAATCCCCTTGGATGATCCCGTGCGCAGGGGATTTTTGGACTTTTTGTCCCTAAATCCCCTTCGTATTGGGCTAGGGGGTTTGTGGATTTTTTTTTGCCCAGAAATCCCCTTAAACAATATTTTTATACTTTTTTCTTTTTTCCTATTTTTATACTTGATATTATACAAAAATCATCATCACCAGCCTATTGCAGTCCACTGCTGGACATAGGCCTCTCCAGTTGCTCGTCACTCAGGGCAAACATCTGGAGGATATGCCCATAATCGCCACGCTGATCGCCAACCCGCCTCAGGACATGATTTTTGTATAATATCAAGTATTCTTTTTACATGAAATAAAGAGTATTTATGTACTTGTCAGATGGAGAAGACAGCGGTGAAGGTAGCCCTGATCGGTCGCGAAGGTGCGACCCTGCCGATCTACTTCCTGTCGTGGCTGCAGTCAAAGCTGCTGTTTAGCAAGGTAATTCAATAATCACCCCTAGTCATAATACATCAATATGTAGAGCCTTCCGCTCCCCCAACAGTCCGGTGATGATGACAAGGCCGGCCTGGCCATCATCATAGACATTTAGAGTTTAAAAAAATGTGTATTATGAGATTTTATGGTTGGTTTAAAGGCAATGGAATATCCAATCACCCGTATTCACAAACAGTACATGTCTTTGGAAACTAACAACTTTATGCGAAGTACGGCATTTACAATGGCGTAGAATTAGACTTTTGGGTCCCTGTGCGTTCGCGCGACGCATAGTAACGTTTGTGAATACGGGAGCATGTAAACCGGGGACCTCTTATATTTTCGTTACAAATCACTCGTCTGCCAGTAGTGGATCCTGCCGAATAACAAACGAGGCTCTGGCAACCGATTGGTGGCGGTTTAACCATCACAATTGAGCGAGTGAGAAGAAAGGCTTACGTCCTGCTACTGTAAATACAAATGTTGTAAAAATTGGCAATTTGAAAAGAGTATCTATTGAGCTTTTTGCTAGTTATTCTCGGTAGAATCCAATTTCCGAACTTGGCGGTATTCTTCTTTGCGTTTAGATGGCAAATTGAAATCAAATAAGTACTCTGTGCCCAGTGCTCCGGTATGGCGGTATTAGTATAATCTTTTTACATTTTGTATATTTTGTCTTGACGATTCATAAGTGCTAATTTTAAGTCTATATGAATAAAAAAAGTTATCTTGTATTCTATTCTAACCATATTCCATATTGATTTTGTTTCAGCTTACTGAAATACCAGAGGACGAGTTGGACAACAAACCCACGGACTTTACTAAGTTGGATACATTCGATATTATCCAGAGGGCGAGGTGAGTTTTACGAGAAATAAAATAAAAAAATAATAACCCAAGACATGCCACGCTGGGCCACTCAGCGCCATCTAGCCGCAAACTAAGCCGGAGCTTGTACTATGGGTACTAGACTAGACAACTGATAAACTTACTTAGATATTGTTTTTTTTGTAAATAAATACATATTATACATAGAAAACACCCAGACCAATACAAACAGACATGTTCATGCACACAAATGTTTGTACTGTGTGGGGATCGAACCCACGACCCTTGGCTCAGAAGGCAGAGGTCACTACCAATTGAGCCACCGAGCCAGTCAAATGTTTTACAGATTAGTTTATTTTAATACATATTTGAAAGTGTGTAAATTTGGGATGTAAGGGAGCGGCCTATCATCTTCTCCCTCGAAGTCAACCTCATGTGCCCGTAATGCATCGTGCCGAATAACAAACGAGGCGCTGGCGACTGATTGGTGGCGGTATAACCATTACAATCGAAGGCATAGCTAAGTACTACAGGCCGATGACGGGCAGCAGCGTCACTTGAGCGAGGCTGATGATGATGATCGACTCGATTAAGGTCTTCATCATCATCATCGCCGGTCTTTTACAGCCCACTGCTAGACATAGGCCTCTTTAGATACTCGACACTTTCGGCAAACATCTGGAGGCTTCACCCTTAATCATCACGCTGGGCAGGCGGATCGGCGACCATAGGGCGTAACTTCTCGCACCCGTGACGCTGCTGCCCATCATCGGCCTGTGGTATTCAGCTACGCTAGTTATACCGCCACCAGTCGGTTGCCTTCGCCTCGTTTGTTATTCGGCAGGATGCTCCACGGGAAGGTGAGGTTGGCTTGGACCGAAAAGATGATAGGCCGCTCCCTTACCTTACATCCCATCCCACGGTCATCATGCGTGGCTGCCGATGCAGCACTCACCCAATAGGCTTGTCCATAAAAAAATTAATTTGTCTGTCTTCTAGATTATTCAAAAATAAAAGATACGTATTTTTTCATTTATAAAATTAGACCAAAGATTACAAAGATTACCCTTAGTTTCGCGTGACGTCACGCCGTGCAGCATTTTGTCGCACGGCGTGACATCAAACACCCCCACTCCTAAATTTTGATGCTTTGTATCTTTGTTATTTTTCGTGTAAATGAAAAAAGGAAAAATACGTGTCCAATATATTTTTATAATCGAAAATACAGACTAAATATAATGTTTTGACCCTGGAAACATCCCTATTGTCAATGGCTGGTGATGATGTTGTACGTGTGCAGGTACCATATGAACCACGGCAACCTAGGCGCAGCCCTGCGCTACGTGAACCTACTGCAGGGTGCGCCGCGGGCGGCCGCGCGCGCGTGGGCCGACGCCGCGCGCCGCCACCTCGAGATCCGCCAGGCCGCCGAGGCCGTCATGGCGCACGCCTCCGCCTGCGGCCTGCTCTACCTGTAGACCACCACTAGCTAACTGTGGCCTTTGTGACTGAATTGCGTTTGAACTAACGAACATTACAGCAGATTCAGATAATAAGTACACTAAATAAACGGAGCGCGTTGGCCTTTGTAACTGAATTGCGTTTGAAATAACGACCATTACGAGAGAATCGGATCTTAAGTACAGTATAAAATCTATTTTAACGCGCTCTAGCGCGTTGACCTTTGTAACTGAATAGCGTTTAAACAACCAGGTAGGATTAAGTAAGCTCTGATCCTGCGTAAATTATAAATTAAGCAGAGCGCGTTAGACTTTGTAACTAAATTGTGACTGAATTGCGTTTAAACTTTACGAACTTTAAAGTAGAATAAATAGAGAGCGTTGGCCTTTGTGACTAAATTGTGTTTGAATTAACGACCATTACAGCAGAGTCAGATTCTACGTACACTATAAAATAGAGCGCGTTGGCCTTTGTGTAAAACACCGCCCCTAGCCGAGGGCCGAGCCCCGAGAGCGTTTTAAGACAGTCTGTAGCATTGCATCACCATTCGTAGCACTAATAAAGTCCGTAGCACTTAAACGCAATCCGTAGCAGTCCAACACGATCCGTAGCACTTTAACAAAGGTGAGTGTAGCATTTTAATACAATCCGTAGCACTCGTAGCACTTGCAGGGTCCGTAGCGCTTCTACATAATTCGTAGCACTTGCAGAAGATCCGTAGCAGTCCAACCTAAGTGCTTTATAGCGACATTTCCTAGCGCTACACCAACGATATGGCCAGTCATTCAATGACGTCACTCTTTAACACAATTCACAGCGATTCAACGAGCTCTGTCTAATATGAATCTTAGATGAGTTATTTTACAGAATCAATTCAAGTAGCACCCCAATGAAATATTTTGAGACTTTATGAAAAGGACAATTAGTACAAGTTGATTTATTCGTTGAAAATACAGCTTAGTAGCTGGACTATTAAGTAATCGCAATTACTACATATTATAATATGCATATATACTGTTAAATAGATAATCTGGTTATTATATAATATTTCAAATACAAATGTTATTGAATAATGAACTGTAAAAACATTAAATATCGAAGTAGTAAAAGTACTGCCATTAAGTGATTCGAAAACGTAATTCATTCACAAAAGACGAAGCGAAAGTTACTTGTAGCTTAATTAGTAGACAAACTTGTCACTATGTTGTTGAAACGTCCTGTTTTATGACACAGGTCTTATAATACGAGTAAGAGTTTTTACTTACGAACCGTAGCTGTCGATGTATGTCACTGCAGCAGATGTCAGGAGGCGGCAACTAGCTGTCGACATGCCATCGACATGCTGTTTTATCTGGTCTAAGTTGATGGCTTGTCGCGGCCAAGTAGACGGCTTGTCGCAGTCAAGTTGACTGCTCACTGCGGCTAAGTTGACGGCAGCTAATTTGTCGGATTGCTGCGGCTAATTTGTCGGTTTGCTGCGGCCAAGTTGACAGCTTGTCGTGGCCAAGTTGACGGCTTGTCGTGGCCAAGTCGATAACTTGCTGCGGCTAAGTTGACGGCTTGTCGCGACTAAGTTGACAGCTTCCTCCAGCTATGTTGACGACTTGTCGTGGCCAAGTCGACAGCTTGCTGCGGCTAAGTTGACTGCTTGTCGCGGCTAAGGAGACTGCTTGTCGCGTTCAAGTTCACGCCTAGTCGCGGACAAGTTTTGCTCCAGCTAAATTAACGGCTTGTCGCGGCCAAGTTGACTGCTTGCTGCGGCCAAGTTGACTGCTTGTTGCGGCCAAGCTGACTGCTTGCCGCGTCTAAGTTGACGGCTTACCGTGGCTTGTTGCCAACAGGTGATGGCAACTGCAGTCGCCTCTACCGTCGTAAACTTTCGACGGTATTGTGCAAATATGAACTGTCTGTCTGTTGTGTAAAGACCAGAATCGATTGTTGACGATGTTGTTATATAATGGTAGGTTCGACACTGTTTTACCGACTTTAGTACTTAATTTTCAGTATAAATGTTGCGGAGAGATGGAAGGAAGGAGATGGAAAGTTGGTCGAAATTGTTGCGTACGCGAGAAATATACGTATACCAAATGATTTTGCTTTCAGATATAAGTTTGTAACTGAAGGTCTCTTTATAGGCGATCCATAAGTAAGGATACTACGAAATGAAACACCCACTAGAATTTTGTGAATTTTGGGTCCAAATAATACGGTTTTGGTGTCAAAATGACATTATAGATTTCTGGCTCGCCCAATGGTTGAGTGGTAGAGAATGCCACACGGCATTAAGTCCGCGATTTGTACTTTCCTTGTGCAGTAAAGATTAAATAAATAAATAAAATTACAGTACAGACGGCGACACATCAATCACACCTTTCAATTCCCCTCAAATAATTTTCTACTTAATATTAATTGCTTAGAGTGCGTTATGCATTGTGATACTTTGACCGACAATGGTAGTTTGACGAGTGTACTTGAATGAATTAATGTCCTGTCAAGATAATAATGAAATTTTGATCTGTTCAAATTTAATTATGCATTGGATTTTATATTTTGGAAAGAAAAACTAAGACAATTTCTAAAAGTAACACCTATTTTAACTTAAAAATTCGGTCTTACAGTGTCGTCTCTACCATTATTTTGTTTATTGATGGAAATATTTTGAAATGATCTCTCCTTTCCCTAACACCTTGATGAATCAACCGCAACTGGTGGTTTATTTTCTGTTATTTGAAGATGTCTACTGAAATTCACCCATATAGGGTCGAAGGTTTTTGTAATTTTATTTTTATTTTTGCATCGTTATTTATATTTCCCAAATTAAGCTGTTAGAGAAAGGGGATTTCTCGATGTAAGTTAAAAGGTACCCGGAGTGTAAAAATATAGACTTAGTTGAAAAGTCTATGTAAGAAAATCATACAAAAATTAGTCAAAAGTTTAATAAATTGTAATTTCCCTGCACATTGTCCTGTTTTGTTGTACCTTTCAAAAGGTTTCCGCATTTACTTCTCTCCACAGATTAGAATAAATTACGGTGCCAGCAATATACCTACTGTATGCGAAGGTTTTAATTTTAGTAACTTATGTAAATATATTGTAATGTAATTTAAATTAAAAGATGATTTTTATTTCGATTACGTCGTTTTATTTATTTTTGTTGCCTCAACTTCTTTAACTCTCCGATAGATGGCGGTATGAAGGCCTGCAGTCCAACTATCATATGAATGGTCAGTTGCTATGTAAATATCAGTGCCATGTCAAAATGAACCAATTATGTTACAATTGGACCTGCTGTATGTGTGGTGGCATCATGGTGGATTTTTTCAGAAAACCCTCATTGTCAAACGACTTTTCACGTGAACATCAAGATGGCGGGACCACGCCAGGTTTTTCGAATATACTGAAAAGATTTAATTCAGAATTTCTACTATTTCATACTTTCACAGAAAAATTCTACACTCAAAAAGTATTAAAATTTTGTAGGTTAAGTGGCGCCGCCACTTTGACGTCAATATGGCGGGACCACAGCTCAGTTATTAAGTATAAAACACTACACAACAATATTATATTCGAACAACCTGGCGTGGTCCCGCCATCTTGATGTTCACCGTTTCCAGAAGAGTGAATATCGTGCGCTTAAAATGTTTGTGGAGGGCACAATGTGCAGTAGTATCTCGCCTACGCGCGTTAAGTGATCGCGCGTAAAGATTTGCAGCGAATTCGCTCTTATGAACAGTGTCTATGTCAATTGGATAATGGAGATTTATAATACCCTCATGCATGTAATACCACCATTTGAGGACATTCAACCGTCCTTCTGATTCACTCAATTTGATAGAGCGTTGTTTGACGCGACCAGAGTTCAGGGACAGGTGTACACAATGCATGTTATTTTCATTCGAAATTTTTTTTAGTACATTCATTCAAACTTGAATGAACGCCATGAGTAGTAAGAAGTCATATTTGATTGAAAGTCGAGGACGTTTCCGAAAAATCTTTCCTCATGGATTTTCGGTGCTAGAGTCTTAGTCTAGGAACTGATCAGTTAGGTATTTTTATTACAAACCTTTGATTTAAATACGAGCTGTTTATTTCTTAACTTTAAATACTTTAGATAAGAGTCAAATAAAATACATAGTAGTAATCCACGATGACACATTTCTATGGACTCTATAATCTAAGGTAAATGTAGGTTTTTAATCACTACACCTAATTTATAAAATCTAATGACTTTGTTAGTCATTGCTTTTATACTCTAACAGGCACTTACTCTATCAGTAATCCAATACACTGTTTAATCTGATCAATAAATCTAGGCGTTTTTAAAACGCGCGTCTGCTGTTTGGGGAACTACCGTAAAAAGTCCGACGCGAGTTTACTTCATTCAAAACGCTTAAATCGACTGCACCTTTACATAGTCTTTATAGGTTTAAAAACCTATAAAGACTATGCAAATTGTAATATTGTTAAACGATATATTATTGAGAGTTCATACCTACTGAAGAGTAACATAGGTAATGTAAGTAATGTACCTACATGATAGAATATTTCGCATATTTTGTTTGTTAATTTTCTGATAAGTAGGGGAGCTAATAATTTTGGAAGGTAACATGGAAATTGGATCCTAAAAAAGAAAATCTCACATCAATGAAGTAAGTTTATGGACTATACCTATGTCTTACCTGCTTATTCAATCAGAGAAATCCACCTTACGGGCAGTACACGGATGAGTAAAAAAGTAGGTACTTTTCTTATATCTGATGGATTATAGCAGCGCTAGGGTAGGGTGTCCGCCCCTGGCGCCCCATACATAGAGACGATCCGAAGGATCGGAAAAGGCGCCCTAATGTCATGAAGCCTCACGGTTGTGTAGACCTTGTGAAGCGAGGAGAGAGGGTGTAAATTTCACCTAGGTCCCTGGCAGTCCTCGCCCCGGGTGCACCCTGGAGCCGGAGGTAGGGGTATTTGCCCTCCCCTGACCAGGAGTGCCGGCCGCATGTCATCTGCGGCTGGCCAGAGCAGGCAGGGATGCGGCCGTATGCTCCGGCGTTACCCGTGTCTCTGCAACTTGCTGCCCACTGGCGACACAGGGGAGTGTAGTGGGTATACTCTCCCATTTCACGATGAGTCTCACCATTTCGCCACCCACCGAAGGTGACATGACGGTGCCTAATGCATTCTCCTCTAGAAAAAAGGGTCCTTGGCAGTCCTAAAATCAGTAACTGTACTGCTGATGTCGCGTAGGGGTAGCCACGGATACTACACTACTAATGCCTCTTCTCAACGCTGACGTAGTACCCGGAGCAAGGCTTGAGCATCACGTCTAGCTTGAGCTGCAGCTGCGTGTGGTCTCCGCGGAAGCGGTACTGCCGTAGCAGATGGGACAGCGTAGTCTTCATAGACATGTATGCGTACGCCTTGCCTGGAATTAAGATTTGTTTTTATATTAGCATGACATAATGGCTTCCTTACGCCTGATAGAAAGGGAAGCCACCGGTGGGCAAGTAACCGGTCCGTTGCCTGTCAGTAGCCACCGCCATGCCGACCCCAATCCCCGGCTGCAGATTTATTTATTTATCTTTATTGCACAATAGAAATGTTATAGAAATAGAAAAAAATGCATTTAGGCATTCCCGCTGCTTGGGGGAGCAGCGGGGTATGTGGGACTCACCCCGCCTCGAAGATGGAAGTGAGGCAGGAAATACCCACTAAAAACCCCGGCCCCTTCGTCATGTGCCGTCCATCACATCGTCACCGTAAATAATAATAAAAAAAAAATGTGCCTTAATGGTGGTGTCGAGGATCCTATATATTATGTCCACCAAGACATCACCGACGCGGCCTGGTCAGGATAGGCCCCAACAGGCTCCCCCTCTAGGGAGGAGTCATGGGAGTGGTCCGAAGGGTGAGCCCACTCCCATCCGATGAAGACGGGGGTCCGTGCAATGCCGGCGGCGGTGCCCCCGCACCGCCTACCCGCTGGACCCCGTCAGGCGGCAAAAACGCGCGTGTAACCTTGGTGTTGCAGGCGTCCATAGACTGCGGTAACCGCTTAACCTCAACCGGCCTTAGGCTTTTTGTGACCTTAGTTGTATAAAAAAATACTTACCTATACACATCCGTCTGCCTAAGCTGAATGCAGCAAAGGCATTGGCATTGTCCGGCAAAGTGGCGGGGTCCAGCCAGCGCTCGGGTTTGAACTGGTCCACGTCGGGACCCCAGATCGGGTGGTGATGGATGCCGAACAAGAACAAGAAACACGTCCTGCCCGCTGCCAGGGTGTAGTTCTCTGTAGGAAGAAATTAAAGTAATTAAATATCACACAACATCACATACATTGCTCCGATCCCAAAGTAAGTAGCTTAAGCACTTGTGTTATGGGAAGGTATCAGAACAACGACGGTACCACAAATAACAAATGAAAACACCCAGACACGGGATGTAAGAGAGCGGCCTATCATCTTTCTACTCCAAGCCAACCTCACCTGCCCGTGGTGCATCCTGCCGATGACAGGTTTAGATCTAAGATTTTGTTGTGCCCTTGCAGGGTTTATGTGAGGTACTGTCGGTCCATTTGTGTAATCGTTTATAACCACATATTGCAATAAATATTATGATTATAATTACTTACCTACTTTGGTATCGTTGAAATGTAAGTAGGTAGGTAGGTGATGTTTTCTGAAATTCATTTAAACATTGCTTCGATCGCAAAGTAGATTAGTAGTTAAAGCATTTGTATTATGGGTATCTAACCAATTAAATACCTACTAATTTAAACATCCAGACAGCGAATAAACACAAGTGCTCTTAGTCTTAGGTGGGAATCGAAGCCCTTGGTTTAGAAGGCAGGACCAGGCAGACTACCAAATGACTGATTCGATGGCTCATACCATTTGTGACTGATTATTGTGTGTAGGTACATCTATTTGAATATTTAATCGGTTGCTAGCGCCTCGTTTGTTATTCGGCCGGATGCACTACGGGCAGGTGAGGTTGGCTTGGATCTTCATCTTTTTGCTCCAAGCGGCCCATTGTACGATTATGATGATGATCGGAACTCTTACTAAGTTTAATGTTCCTGTCAAGTCGGCGCGCCAGCACGGGCACTATCGTGTACATCCGCATACTCTCCTTCAGGACTGCCTCCAGGTACACCAGCTGGGAGAGATCCGCCTTCTCCACGTCTCTGTCCGAGTCTCCGAACACGTCTTGTAACCTGTAAGTAGATGATAAAGTAACCAGATTGTAGCGACATAAGTGTGCCTAGCACGAACACTTTCGAAAAAGTATGCGTAACGTAACCGTAAACGGGCGATAATTTTCACTAACGTTAACGTACGTAAACGTAGTACCTCTTACGCACGATAGGGGCGCTGTACCAAGTTTCATACAAATGTTTACGGTAACGTTACGCATAATTTTTCGAAAATGTTCGTTGCTAGGCACACAGGTCCCCTACCATCAAAATCGAAAACTATCGTTCGATGAACTCCCGTGTTCCAATTTAATAAGAATAAAATTAATGAAAATCGACTTTGACGAATTTTAGTTCGTACAACACATGCTGAGCATTTTTGTGTCCTTTTTGGTGGTTAATTTAACATATTTACATTAATAATAATATGTTTAGAATTAGCGTAATGGATTACCTACCTCCTTTCTTTATTAATACTAATACTGTCAAAGTCAATTGATAAGTAGGTGTAGGTACTTTTAACTGTCAAAACACGCCTTACAAAATAAACGAAGTACTCATTTATTTTGTAAGGCGTTACGAAGACGTGACGTCACATTTGCTAGCTAATTGACTGTATTGTAGGTAGGTATATCATTAGGCAGCTAAGCTGATCCAATATTATAGAATGTCCTTTTCGCAATGAATTCCTAAACAGAACAATGGTGGCGATGTGATGGTGATATGATGACATCCTCCCCATAGATGGACTTTGGTATCTATTTACATGGCTAGTGTCCTTGCATATTCAACGCGGACAGCATTACTTACTCCTGGTATGCCTTTTCCTGTGCTTCAGGATGGGACCCCAGAAGTAGCAGCGTGAACATTAACACGTTGGCGGAGGTGTCGTGCCCACCCACTATCATGGTGTCCACGTGCTCCCGTATCTCGTTGTCGTTGAGGACCCCCTTCTCGACCGACAGCTCCAGCAGAAGATCGAGGAATGCCTTGAATTTTGTGCCTGAAAGCCAAGGTAGTATTGGTTAACTGAGTTTCTGTGGAACACCGAACATCAAATGTAGTATGGTTCGGTATGAAACAGCTCGTTTTGAAGGCAGGATCACTATAAGTATCGTATTTAAGTCGGTATAAAACACAATGACGGCCTGCATAAGTGCCGCTTCCCGTTTAAATACCCAAGACAATAAGAAGAAGGTAACACGCATGCTTGAAGAGAATACCACAAGCTACTTAATGGTTGGATTGGTTGGGCAGTTAAAAGATTTACTTTAAGTACTTTATAAGTGCTGATTGACACTGAGCACAGTATTTTCACACATATTAGGTACCTACACAATATTAACCCTATTCTACTTGACATTTTGGGATGTAAGGGAGCGACCTATCATCTTTTCGCTTCAAGCCATTCTCACCTGCCCGTGGTGCATCCTGCCGAACAACAAACGAGGCTCTGGCAAACCGACTGATGGCGGTATAACCATCACGATAGAAGGCGTAGCTAAATATCATAGACCGATGACGGGCAGCAGCGTCACCGGAACAAGAAGCTACGCCCTGCGATCGCCAATCCGCCTGCCCAGCGTGGCGATTATGGGTATATCCTCCAGATGTTTGCCCTAAGTGGCGAGCAACTGGAGAGGCCTATGTCCAGCAGTGGACTGCAATAGGCTGATGATGATGATGATGACATTTTAGGTGATTTTCGAATTAGGTTCTCACGCCCTTCAGGGCGCTCTTTTTGCAAAATGTAGGTATGCTAATAATAAGTGTTAATTTTACAAGCTTAACATATGTACCTACCTGAAGTCTTTCCAGTGTTTCTTTCAGGCAGTATATTTCCATTCAGCTCAGATTTTCTTCTTTGAAGAACCTGAAATAGCGCATTATCTAACATTTTTATTCGTCCTTCTTATGGCAGGTTTCGAAAGAGACTGCTCTATGTTTTCTTATATCATCGCCGACTTCCTGTCTCTGGGCTGGTCCCAAGTAACTCCTAGGCAGAACCTTTTATAAATAAAATGTTTGTCATGTTTAACAAACTGTATGTTAAAGTTGAGGCGCTGGCAACCGACTGGTGGCGGTATAACTATCACAATTGACGGCCACTAAATACCACAGACCGATGACGGGCAGCAGCGTCACCGGAGCAAGAAGCTACGCCCTGCCATCGCCAACCGTACCCAAGCGTAGCGATTATGGGTATACACCCATAATCGCTACGCTGGGCAGGCGGGTCTGGAGGATATCCTCCAGATGTTTGCCCTGTGGCGAACAACTGGAGAGGCCTATGTCCAGCAGTGGACTGCAATAGGCTGATGATGATGATGATTAGCTCGATTGCGATAAACCAAGACCAATAAAGTCATACAACTGCAGTGTTACGAAAGGAATGGTAGATGTTGAAAAACGATCAACATGACCGTTTATCAAGCTTACTTTGTTGAGCCTTCATTATAGCATTGTCCAGCTAACTACAGGTACTGTATTACAGGTTACTAAACAACGTTTACATGGTCATTGGACCTGTTCACATGTCCACATTCTGGCCACGATTGCCGCTTTAATACCTGACATTGTCTAGCTGTAAATTACATACCTACATAAGTGTTCACAAAACGCCTACGCCTATTTTACTGTAATTGAAACGATTGGTTATTGATTTATGTACCTACCTAGCTAGCAGTGGTGTAACTATAGCATTGTGGCAAATTCATCGGATTTATACTATATCTATACCTATCAATACTATTATTCGGAGCTTTCCTCCTTATAATAATAGTATTGATATAGATAATAGCTTGTTTTTTTTGGAAAATGGGGCCTTAGATAAAATATTTTCCGCTCAGACCAATACAAACGTCTTGAGTGTTTGCTACGTATATATGCACTCGTATTTATTTTAAAAAGTAGACTAAGTAAGTTTTATCAGTTGTCCAGTACCAGCTAGTACCAGCAGTACAAGCTTCCGCTTAGTTTGGGACTAGATGGCGCTGTGTGGCCCAGCGTGGCATGTCTTGGGTTACTTATTCATATACGAGTGGGTACATATATCAATTTAAGAAATGTTAACTTACCACATAGGACATGTTATGCAAGATCTTCAGGCAGGCATCCTGCTTCCTCTTCACGCCGCTCCACTTGAACGTGTGCTTGCTGTGGAGCCAGAACTTCTGGAAGCGTTCCACCATCGTGTTGAAGATCTGTTCCGTCGCTTCCACGTATTTGCTGTTGAGGAGCGTGTGGTCTCCGAAATCCACCCCCAGAGCCGTCACTGGAACATACAAAATGAGTTTCATACTGTAGGAGACCCTACGCAAAGTGGAAGCACTTCCTCCGAGCTAGGTGATCGTAAACCTACGGAATCCCGGTTTGAAGAGCGAGGAGCTGAGCCCGCCTGCACAGCGCGAGCGTGGCGATTATAAGTAAAGCCTTCCCAGGGCTCAAATATAATAGTTTTGATGTCGAATCGAGAAGAAGGAGATTAAAATTTTAATGGAATTCGATAGTTCAAGATTTTAGGGACCCCGCATACTATAGACTGTCTATCGGCCGATAGTTTGGTCAAGCCCATAATCAGTATGAAGATCAGCCGGTTGCAGTATGCGGACTTGCATAGTATACATCTTCATACTGATTATGAGCCCGACGAAACTATCGACCGATAGAAAGTTTGCGGGGTCTCTTCAATATAACCCAAGACATGCCACGCTGGGCCACACATCCTCTTCTAGCCCCAAACTAAGCCGAAGTTTGTAGTACCTATGGGTACTAGACAACTGATTACTGAGATACTTGCCCGTTGTCACAGCGCCTTCTCTTTCGCTTTCAATCAGGCGTACAGAAGCCATTATGTCGAGCTACTATAAAAAAAGATGCCTTTTTTGTAAATAAATACACATCAAGTATACATAGTACACTCAAGTCAATACAAACAGACATGTTCAATTGATCATGCACACAAATGTTTGTACTTTGCGGGGAACCCACGACCCTTGGAAGGCAGAAGTCACTACCAAATGAGTCATCGGGCCAATACGTATTATCTGTGTCAGTCTTTGTAGCATTACTCACAGCATATGGTCTCCAAAGCGTTATGCCTGGTGTAAGTCCAGTGGTCGAAGGGTCCCCGGCCGGCCTCCTTGGACAGGTCCTTGACCAGTTTCCTCGCCTGGCTGTTGAACACGCCGATGAACCCGTCCAGCACGATCTGGCTGAAGGCAGGGTTCAGCAGCTTCCTGTGGTTCTTCCATATTGACACTGGAACAATTTTTGTGAAACTCAAAATTTGTTGTAAGGGAGCGACCTATCATCTTTTCGCTCCAAGCCACCCTCGCCTGCCCGTGGTGCATCCTGCCGATTAACAAACGACGCTCTGGCAAACGATGGCGGTTGAAGGCGTAGGTATATACCACAGCCTGGTGACGGATAGCAGCGTTACCGGACCGAAGAGCTACGCCTTGCGATCATCAACGGACATAGGTTTTTCCAGTTGTTTGCCACTTAGAGCAAACATCTGACGGATACTTAGGGCAAACATCTGACGGATTCGCCATGCTGGGTAGGCGGGTTGTTGATAGTAGAACGTAGATTCTTGCTCCGGTGACGCCAGCGGGGCATGTCTTATTTATTTATCTGTATGATATATTACTGTTCTACTACATATACTTTTCAATCTGAATATTTAAAACTTAAAGGCGACTGACTGACTGAAAATAGCGTAACGAATTGCGTAAGTAGGTTATTTATGTAACAGAAGTCAGAACTGCTGCCGACAAACTGCTCAGCAGTTTGGCTGATATACTTATGGTAACCTATTTGTGTACCTTGCATTCAATAAATAAAAATAAAAACATAGTGATCTATTAACGCACTGCCTAAACCACTGGACCGATCGGGCTGAACTTTGGTATGTAGGTAGATGTTATGACGTCGGCAGACGCTAAGAAAGAATTTTGATCAATTCTACCCCCAGTGGGATAAAGTAGGGGATGAAACTCTATTCCACGCGGACGAAGTCGCTGGCACAGCTAGTAGATCCATAAAAATGAACTTCCCTGTTGGTCTGAGTGATTTAAGCCGAAACGAATATCGCAGGAAGGGGACGCACTCGGCAGTGCGTTGGGTAGTCTTTAAGTAGAAAATTACCCGTTAGTTGCACAATATATACCACCCTTTTGTCTGCAATTTCGACCACTTCCCTTTTTGGCTACATCCTTGATTTACCCACCCATTGCGTGGCTACATATTCATTAAAATCGATTATTGATTGAGGAAACAATATCTAATTAGTAATTTGTTTGGCAATATTATTATTTGAATAAAACAGCTTTATTGCACATCAAAAAAATTACTCCGAACTAGACAAAGTATACAAGGAGGTCTTATCGCAATGAGCGATCTTACGATTTCGAAATGGATTTTCCCAATCAACTTTGGAGGCCTATTGCAGTCTCAATTTGCTACAAATTACAGTTGCGATTTAAAAAAAAAACATATTTTATGTATTCTTTCTGGTAACTAATTATGAAGTAACCGCACGATTTCTGCTCTCTGGTTGACTGGTAGAGAATGCTCCTAGCATTAAGTTCGCCTTTTGTACCATTTTGTGCAATAAAGTTTGTAAATAAATAAGTAACATATTTTAAGTATTCTTTCTGGTAATTAAGTATGAAGTAACATTCAAAATGAGACCTAGTCAAATACCCCATTAATAAACAAATTAAATCTTACATTTCCCAGTGACCAATCCTTCCCCAAGCCACGGCTTCGCGAAATCGTAGAAATCATCCTTCTCCAGACTGGTATTCGCCACAGTGAAGAAATCGTCCGGATCCGTTATCGCTGTAAATCAAACAAACGTTGCATTAATGAGCTCAATGATGATACGAAGGTACTAACAACTGTGTTAATTACTTTCGCAGTATGTTTGGTTAGCAATTCAGCCTACAGTATTGATGTATAGGGATTGGCAACCTTTTTATGGCCGAATATAGCTATTTCGGGTCAGTTTCTGAGATCGAGAAGCAGGGAAACAATTGGAGAGGCCTATGTCCAACTGTGGAGTGCGAAGGGTTGATGACGGTGATGTGATGATGTCCACAGAATCGTGATTGGGCTAAGATAGATAGATATATTTTTTTATAGTAGCTCGACATAATGGCTTCCCTACACCTGATGGAAAGCCAAAGAGAAGCCCAATTCGCTGTGACAACTGGCAAGTAACTGGTAAGTGGTTGGTGGTGGGTGGTGGTTAAATACAAAAATTCACGGAAAAAGGTATTACAGACATCGTGTGGTACAATTTAAGCAATCTTATGGCTGATAAGTGAGAAGCTATCTTATCCAGACAAGCTTCAGGTAGTGGAAGTGTAATTTTCTAAAGAGAGGGACAACGTCGTACAGACTATTTCGATAAATATATACCTACATATACCTATAAGCAAAGAGATGAGCTGAGCAAGTCACCTCCGCCCCATTTCAGTGAAACAATATCATTGGTAAATTATGATTAGATTCGCGCAGCTTCAATCAACTCAATCTCTGTGACCTTTACTGCCCGACCATACTTGCGCTTTTTAGTGGCCAAATCGCGCGTTTCAGCCACCTTTACACGACGAACAGACGTCAAAACGACATGCATGCACCACAGCCCGCTTTTATGGGCTATAGGGACAGGTTTGAAAATATTGCTTTAGTTTTAGTATTTGTATTTAATTATAAAATGTGCTCCCCATTTTTTAGATCCAATTAAAATTATTCGTTAACTATAAAAATTCTCATTTGATCGTTTCTGTACCCACTAGTTGCCGACCACTGGTGTGTAACATCGCGTGACTTACAATCGTTCACGCGAATTTGGTTGCAAAAACTGTAAATATACAGTCGGGTCATATAATATATCCACGACGCATACTTTGCACCTATGCGACTTATCCTAAAATCTTCTCGGTAATAATTAATTGCCAGTTTTTTAGTAGTTTAGATTTTCACTAAATGTGTAATAATAAATGTTGGGAGTTTGGATTCTCCTATGACCGGGGGCCCCTTACGGCTGGGGGCCCGTGGCATTTTGCCGACATGCCACCCGTAGTTACGCCACTGTCCAGACTGATGATTTTCGAGATAAAATTTCTGCCAATGTCGAGTGAATATGACAAAGTATTATTTGACAACATTATTAGGTACAACTTGGGTGTTCATGGATTCCATGGGGACTCTATAATTCTCTTAAGCAGGCACCTCCCGGTGACACCTTGAAATGTCTAACTAACTAAATAGCGACTTGTCTCGTAGATAACTAATTAGAAATCCAATGCATGCTAGAAGACGTTATACTTAATTGCTAGAAGACGTTATAATTAACTTTATAAATTCACTGAACTGGAAGAAACCATTAAGTATATGAGAAACAGAAAGCAATAAAATAGATCGGCTATGCTTCCCGTTCAACCACTCTCCAAAGAATACTATAAATCAATTAATAATACCATTGTTGTCCACTGCTGAACGAAGTCCTGTTTACCTATGGGATCACGGAGGCATTGTGAGGCAATGCCTTACCTTGAAATCGCTATGCCCTACATTGAAATCGCTATGCCTTACCTTGAAATCGCTATGCTCTACCTTCAAATCGCTATGCCCTGTTTTGAAATTGCAATGCCCTCCCTACCTTAAAATCGCTATGCCCTACCTGGAAATCGCAATGCCATACCAAAAACTAAAATAAATTATTACAATTAAACCACCCAACAATTAAATTATTGCCGCACTCAGAATTGGCTATAGCAGGGCGTAGCTCTTCGATCCAGGGATGCTGCTGCCCGTCATCGACCTGTGGTATTTAGCTATGTCTTCAATCGTGATAGCTATACCGCCACCAATCGCTTGCCAGAGCCTCGTTTGGCTATTCGGCAGGACGCACCACGGGCAGGTGAGGGTGGCTTGGAGCCAAAAGATGATAGGTCGCTCCCTTACATCCCCAGGGAACTACTATGGGATCGGTATTTACCGTAAATAGTTCGCGGTCCAATGTTTGCAGCAATGACTCCACCGATTTCGTAGCTCTGGCGCGCCATGTCGTTTACGGCGCTCCACAGATCTGCCGAAGGAAAATACATTATGCACACTTACATATCATCCCTTGTATAATAATCATCTAGCTAAATTAGATACTCTTCTGCGTGAATTTCGGCCACATCGATCAGTTGCTAACGACACACGGTGTTATAAATCTATGCTTGTAAGGTGCAGCATAGACGGCACACTTTATGGGTGCGTTGAGTCTATGAAATATCTGCGACAGATTTTTGCGCGTCGTGTGCGTTAGGGGCTGCGCAGACGACAGACTTTTTGTGCGATAGAGTCTGCGTCTGAGACATTTAAAAAGAGCATCTAGGCCCCTACAGCTCTGCCGACAGAATGATCGGAGATGTGCGTTGAGTCTGTAAATATCCGCCACAGATTTTTGCGCGTCGTGTGCGTTACTGCTTAGAATTGCATCACAGACTAAAAAGTGCGTCACGGATAGTCTGTCGTCTGCGCTGCCCCCAAGGGATATTAAAGTGTGTGCGCAAAATACCGTTTTTTATGCATTATTGGTTGTCATAAAAAAACAAACTTCGTAACGAGGATTACTTTCTTTTTTTTATTACGCTGGGGCGGCTCATTTGGTAATGACTTCTGCCTTCTGAGCCTTGGGTCGTGGGTTTGATTCCCGCATAGTACAAACATTTGTGTTCATGATTTCATGAATATGTCTGGACTTGTATTTGTGTTTATTTATATTTTTTTATAAAGTATAATAATTTCACTCTAAAGACCTAAGATTGGTGGTTAAAAAATGTAGCTACTTACAGCAACTATCTCCAATGAGCAGATGAGCGTGCCCTATTATAGGCAGGCCCCCAGCACACTTGGGGGGCTCATTATCAGTGTCAGGACAACTCTTCTTCCACAGATAATAACCATAGAGGAAACTTATCGCACAAATCAACACTGGCACTATGAAAGTCATTTCGATGTATTGTTTTCGTAGATGGAGCTTGAAAACTCGAATAAGATAACGTTACGGTACGTTTCATTAATTAATGCTATCTGAACAAGCTCAACTGTTTCATAATTATTATGGTCGTTTGTTGGTACCTGTCATGAAAAATAAAAAAATGAAACTACATTTTTATACTTGATCAAACGAAATATGTGGAAAAGATACAAGATAAATCAATCTGAAAAGATATTATTATATGCATGCATGCATATTATATGCATGTTTTTTAAATAAATAAATGTAAAAATAATAATTGTATTTACTTTTACTGTTTAAATTACCTATTTAAAAATACCTATAAATTAATGAACAAAATTATTTCTTAAGAACATAAAACTGAATCTTTTAAACCACTAACGGTACATATTTGGTTCCTAAATAAAAAAAAAATAATATAAAAAAATCCAAATATTCCCATTTCAAAAATACCGATTTCATTTTATCAAACGTTTAACTACAACAGAAAACACTCACTAAACACACACTCAGGTATTACCTATAGTAACTGCACCACTATACACCACTAAAAAATATATAATTTATTTTATTTTAATAAAGCAGTAACGCACGCTTCGTATCAACACGGAATCGTAACTAATTATTCGGTAAAAGTGCTCTAAACCACTATATCGCACAACGTCCAATTATAAATTAAAGAATACGATATGGAATGACAATCGACAAAGGATTGTCTACGGAGGTGGAGCGTAACGGAGTGCGCAGGACATTGCCCAAGTCAGTTTTATATTAGCCCTACGAGGTGCCAGCTTGTGAATAGTCGAAGGGAGCTGTGCTATTACTTTTTCTTTTCTTTCTTTCTTTCTTCTTTCTATTACGAATACATTATCATTTAGATTAAGGCCCAACACATCCTGTGGATGTCGTAGAAGAGGACTTTCTTTATGCAAGGGGCGGCAGACGAACAAATTTGATACCTGATGGTAAGCAGTCGACACCGCCCATGGACACCCGACAAGGCAACTCAAATCGAGTTCTGGGGTCGCTGCCGGCCTTAATAGGAGTACGCCCGTTTCTTGAAGGCTCCCAAGTCGTAGCTATTCGGAAAGACTCGCAGTGAGTTGGTTCCACAAATCCGATGCGCGAGGTAAGAAGTTCCTCATAAAGCGTACCTACAGTGGAGGATTGGCAACCATCGAGATGATGAAGATGGAATGGAATTGCAATCGGTGTAAGGGAATATCAAGAAATGGGCAGCAGAGTTTACCTGGGTGCAAAAAAAACCTACTGCAGTGACCAACCCGCGTGCCAAGCGCGGTGAATAAGGCAAATTCAAGTAACAATTATCATTGGTTGGGAGATGCCTGTGTTCAGCAGTGGACGTTTGCGGGCTGATGATGATGATTGGATTAATAAAATAAAGTTTAAGTGTTATAAACCGATATACAAATAGCCCAAGACATGCCACGCGGGGCTACACAGCGCTATATAGTCCTAAACTAAGCTGAAGCTTGTACTAGACTAATAATAAACTTACTTAGATACTAAAGCAAATCACTAGGGATGTTTCCAGGGTCAAAATAATTACATTTTATTTAGTCCGTATTTTAGATTATAAAAATACCTATTATATTGGACACATATTTTTCCTTTTCTCATTTAAACAAAAAATAACAATGATACAAGGCATCAAAATGTAGGAATGGGGGTCTTTGAAGTCACTCGGTGGCGAAAAAACTCCCACTCGTCAAACGTCACGCGTAATTTTAATTTTTTTATATCTTTGTCATTTTTGGTCTAATATACAAATGAAAAAATACGTGTCTTTTATTTTTGAACAATCTAAAGACGGACTAATTACATTTTTTACGGCAACAGGTCTATGATCTTTGGAGGAGGCCTACGTCGTATGATGCCGATGATAACAATGACGAGTGTTTAATAACGCATCGCCCCCAGTCCCCAGGCCTACCAATGCTTTCGCCACCACTGTTAACGCGTGTCCTTCACATTTTTTCAGCGTCCGCCCGTCGACCCAATATCTAATACTAGGTTCACTTCCCTTGGTAAGGTTATTTTTTATGTACCCGCTTTTCAGTGCGTGATCGACATGAAGTAAGTTATAGTTGAACAGCTGCTTTGAATAGACGGCTCCTATAATAATAGGTCTGAGTGTTTTCTCTACGTTGATTTGGTCTGAGTATACCTAGCTTCTAGAATTACCTACAAGTTGTGTAAATAAAGAACAGTGGTAATATACCTTTTTTACATTAGCCGACACTTCATCTTACGATTCAAGGTCCAAAGAGGTCTTAATTATAGATAGTAATAAATATATCTCATCTTACTTGTGTGAATTAGTACTCCACAATATATCGCATTTTGCCTCTTTTTAATATTTAAATAGGTAGGTAGGTACATCATTATTCTCATCAATCATACAATCAGTTTTGTTTCAGTTGACAGCTCACCTCCCCTTGTATCTTTAACTGTCCTCTATCCTAAGGTTGTCTGGAAGAGATCGCTTATAGCGATAATACCGTCAAAATTCTACAACAACTTATACGGTGAGCATCGATCTATTATTTCCTTGGCCTTATTTCTTATCTGAAGCAATTAGAAGGTAGTCTGCGAACTTTAAAGGGGTTTTATCAGATTCTATTAGAAGGGCCTAGCAAACACCCTTGTGGCAGGATTGCCCAATTGTCTGCGTTCACGGAAGCACTGTCGGTTAATGCAATCACATTTAATAATGATCAGAATGTATTTGATATTGCAAAACAATAGCCCCTTCGCCAAACAAAGCCGTATTTCTGTCAATATCGTGTTATTATGAGACATACTCGTAACATAAACTAAAGCTGATTGTTGTACATTGATAGCGTGATGGTTATACCGCCACTAGTCGGTTGCCAGAGCTTTGTCTGTTATTCAGCAGGATGCACCACGGGCAGGTGAGGGTGGCTTGGAGCGAAAAGATGACGGGAAACAGCAGGGTCACTGGAGCGAGAAGCTACGCTAGCGATCGCCAACCCGCCTGCCCAGAGCGTGGCGATTATGGGTATACCAGTGTCCAATCAAAGTGGCGAGTGGCCTATGTCCAGCAGTGGACTGCGATGTACATCAGCTACATAGCTTGCCACTGCTAACTGGCGTATCGCTTTGATGAAGAGGGGTTCTCCAAAATAATTTACTTCGATAATGGCTTTCATACGTAGGTGTTTTTATAAACTTTTTAATAGGTAGATAGGTATAGCCCAAAAAATTATGAATACTTGGTGGCGACAAAGATAGTTTCTAAACGACTCAATGGTTACTTTAATACCTAACCGAAACGTTTATTAACGTTAACGAATATTTACTTTATGACCGAAAATGGACCGAAACCCCGAAACGCACTTCTATTCCAGTTTTGGAATACCTATCTTAGTAAATGTTGATAACATGTATCGCTCTCAATTTTCAATGCAGGTGAATAAATAAAAATAAAACATAAATATCGGTAAATAATATAGTGATATAGGTAAGTAGCTTCAGCACTTGTGTTATGGGTATTAGAACAACGAAGGTTAGTACCTACAAATACATACCTACTTAAATACAAACACCCAGACACGGGACAAACACAAATGTTCATCACACGAACACGAAAAGATGATATAGGTCGCTCCCTTACATCCCGACCGTTCGGTCTTACATTAACCGAAACCGAACCTCACGTCTCTAGCTATTGTTAATGGCGCCGTTGGCATAGTGTTACCGCACCCAATGATGCGCAAATCCGCTTCACAGCCGGTTTGTTGCTGAAACGATATGATGATTAATTTACTAGCGCGTAATGTGATTCTAACTTGGTTGTCTATTTATTTAGGTTACGCCTAACTACAATGCAGTTGATTGATAATAAAAATTACAAATGGTTTAAAACGAAGTAAACATTTTTTTTTGTTTTTTTTTATTGTAGCTCGACATAATGGCTTTCCTACGCTTGATGGAAAGCGAAAGAGAAGCCCAAGTCGCTGTGACAACGGGCAAGCAACTCGTCAGTTACCTGTCAGTTGCCACCGCCATGCCGGCCCAACCCCAGCCCCCTACTCACCGACAGAAACACGACCCGGAGGTCATTTGGCTGCGGTGTTCTATAGGGTGGAGGTCCTTCCCCGGACGGGCAGCTTCGAGCGAAGATTCGCTATGTCCTACCTCTCTCTAAATTGATTGCTGTATCAGCAATAGGCCATAATTTATAAGATTATCTGAAATAATATCACTGATATTATATTCACGCTATCGCTGCGGGTTCTAGCTATTTAAATAATATACGAACATACATTTCAAAAGATATAATCAAAACTTTCAACTAAAAATTTTTATCACAAATAATCACTTTTTAAATTTACAAAATTTCTAAATATTTACAAACTTTACAAGCAAGATTGAAATATTGTATAAAACGTCAATTTACGCACCTGAAACAAAAACAGTTTCAATTAATTCAGTTAAACAAGTATGATCTCACACGTAATGTTTGTTTATGATCGAAATGACGCTCTACGTCTCTCATTGGGTCTACAGTGTCTTATGTCAGTCTACAGACTCTTATGTCGGCCTACATTCTTTCATGCCGCCTACAGTCACTTACGACACTGTAGACCGATCTACAGTGGCGGTCTACAGTGTCTAACGTTGGTCTACAGTCTCTATGGTCGGCCTACAATCTCTCATGCCGGTCTAGAGTCACTTACGAAACTGTAGACCGATCTACAGTGTCTTAGGTTGGTCTACAGTCTTTTACGTCAGTCTACAGTCTCTTATGTATGTCTACAGTCAATTATGTCGGTCTACACTCTCTTGATGTCTGTCTACAGTCTCTGGTGTTGGTCTACAGTCTCTGATGTCAGTCTACAGTTTGTCACGTCAGTTTACAGTCTTTTTTGTCGGTCTACAGTTTCTTATGTCGGTCTACACTCTCTTGATGTCTGTCTACAGTCTCTGGTGTTGGTCTACAGTCTCTGATGTCAGTCTACAGTTTGCCACGTCGGTTTACAGTCTTTTTTGTCGGTCTACAGTTTCTTATATCGGTCTACAGTCTCTTATGTCGGTTTACAGTCTCATAAGCCAGTCTACAGTCTCTTATGTCGGTACTATTTGGGTGTAGGCACTCACAGTGTGTCCCGGCTATATGTACTGCAGGCCGAGCGCGGCGGCGTGCGCCAGCACGGCCTCGGCCGCCTGCCGCGTCTCCAGGTGCGATCGAGCAGCATCGAACCACGTGGAGGCGGCCAGCCGCGAGGCGCCCTGCAGCGAGTTCACGTAGCGGACCGCCGCCGCCAAGTTGCCGCGCTCGATCCAGAATCTGATTGCAAGGAATTCAATGCAGAGCACTTGTCTTTTTAAAGAAAAAAGTTCGGCGTCGAAATTGTTTTCCTAAATATCCCATCATCATATTTAGCTACCCCTTCAATGGTTATACCGCCACCGATCAGTTGCCAGCGCCTTGTTTGTTATTCCAGCCAGGTCTACTTCGGGCCGCTGAGCCAGGGCACTAAATAAATAAATAAATAACCCTAGACATGCCACGCTGGGCCACACAGCGCCATTTAGCCCCAAACTAAGCCGAAGCTTGTACTATGGGTAGTAGACAATTGGGATGATGACTAAAAAATAATTTAATGTCCATCAGATAGATTAATGAAAAATATTGGATACGTATTTTTTATTTTGCCTCTTGTTCAAAAACTTACGAAGATACATTGATTTTAAATGTCACATGACGTCACGTTAGAGTACAAAATATACTCTAACGTGACGTAGTTAGCCCCCACTCCGTAACTTTAATGCGCTATATCTAAGTATTTTCTTGTTATTTCGACAAAACAAAAAATACGGGTCTTATATTTTTTTATTATCTAAGAGACGGACTAATTATTTTCTTCATTTTCATACCTTGTCATCATCCGTATTGATAAACTTACTTAGATACATTTATTTTTGTAAATAAATACATATTACATAGAAAGCACCCCGACCAATACAAACAGACATGTTCATGCACACAATGTTTGTAATGTGTGGGGATCGAACCCACGACCCTTGGCTCAGACAGAAGGCAGAGGTCACTACCAATTGAGCCACCGAGCCAAAAAAATAAACCATGATATTCCACTGTCTGGGCCACACAGTACCATTTAGTTCCAAATTAAGCAGAAGTTTGCACATAAATAAACATAAGCATATCATCATCATCATCAGCCTATTACAGTCCACTGCTGGACATAGGCCTCTCCAGTTGTTCGCCACTTAGAGCAAACATCTGGAGGATATACCCATAATCGCCACGCTGGGCGGGCGGGTTGGCGATCGCAGGACGTAGCTTCTTGCTCCGGTGACGCTGCTGCCCGTCACCGGTCTTTAGTATTTAGCTACGCCTTCAATTGTGATGGTTATACCGCCACCAGTCGGTTGCCAGCGCCTCGTTTGTTATTCGGCAGGATGCACCACGGGCAGGTGAGGTTGGCTTGGAGCGAAAAGATGATAGGCCGCTCCCTTACATCGTTACATCCCATACATAAGCATATACTATGCATAATTTGTGCATTACCGTTGTGGTGTTCAATTAACAAAACTTGCTTATTTCTAAATGCTGTAGAAAAAGACGTTCTCTTTTTACCATTTATCAACGGTACCCTGGCTACCTGACTAACCTGGCTCTTCGTAGCAAGTCGAACGTGTCCAGATCTTTGGCGGGCTCCTGGGGCGGCTTGTCATACTCGACTTGAGGGATGCACGATAGCTGTGGAGAATAAGTGTTTACAGTAATTCATACAAGGTTTTGGACTTTTTTTGGTTTCTAGCATCGAGTTGTGCGGTGACCAAAATCGCGCATGGAGAATGAAGTAACACAAAAAGCATGTAGCTTCTGAATTTCTAAGATATCATTATCCCGTACCATAAGGTTGCCTGAAAGAGATCGCTTAAATCGCCTAATAAGGCCGCCTATATTGTACAACGAATGTCTACTATACATAGTTCTAGGTCAATTTATGGTAACGAAAGCTCTATAATTTTTTTTTGTGATTCTTTAAATTAAATATTTAACCCGTTTTCTTGTGTTTTATCGCCCGTATCACGATGAGTGCCCTGAAGAGTTGTTTATCCCTTATTATCCCACCTTCCTTCTGCTGCTACAGAACCACACGTCGTCAAAATATGGAAATCATTGCCAGTACATTTGTTTCCTCCTTCTTTTGATATAGGATCCTTTAAACGAGGCGTGCAGAAGCAGGCATGGCAGTGGCAACTGTCAGGTGACTGGCCGGTTACTTGCACGTTGTCGATGCGACTTGGCTTCTCTTACGCTTTCCATTAGGCTTAGGGAATATGCCGTGCTACAGTGAAAAAAAGGTGTATATGATACAGGAATATAATCTTTAGATTTTCAAGGCGAGAGTGAATCGGTTTTTGTCGGGTAAGCGCGCTTCATCTTAGGCCTCAACATCGCTTAACATCAGACTATTGGAGTTAAGCGTCAAAAGTAAAAAAAAAGGAAACCGACCTTCATAAAGAGCATGATGGATTGCAACCAGGACAGGAAGAAGATCGGCAGGGGCCCCCCATCTTCCTCCACCAGCGCCACGCGCAGAGCTGCCTTCTCCATCTGCGACGTACAACTGAGCTGCTATCATTAGCGATTACTTCATCACCATCATCATCATCAGCCACAGTCCACCGCTGGACATAGGCATCTCCAGTTGTTCGCCACTTTTATCGATCCTGGGCTTCTCACAGCCAGCACTTGCCAGCCATCCTGCGCAAATCGTCACTTCACTTGACCTGAGGGCGTCCTACGCTACCTTTGCAGAGAAGCTCAACCACGTTATATCTCAGTAGAACTTGTTTTTCTTCTATTCAGTAGGAGTTTAAAAATACAAGTGATAAAAAAAACAAATAAATATCGAGAGAAAAATGCAGATAAAATCTCGCAAATCTTGTGCTATATGTAGTAGTAATTAAATGTCTAAAAATGGCATTTTTTCTTTTTACGGAAACGGGATCAAAACACCAGTAGATAAGCATCGTTTGCAAGGTCTCCTATAGATTTATATGTTCAACTAGCTGTGCCAGCGGCGTCGCACGCTTGGATATCGGGTTTCAAAAATAACGGACTTCCATAAAATACTTATACCTATACCTAAGTTTTAAGTTAGACCTCTAGTAATACATTAGTGAAAATCGTATTCAATTTCATGCAGTAGTTTTTGAGAGATGCGCGTTCAAAAAATTTCTCCCGTTTTCTTAACATTTCCCTTCACTGCTCTGCTCCTATTAATAGTAGCGTGATGAAAAGTACCCTATAACCTGCCCAGGAGTATGAAAAATAATTGTACCAAGTTTCGTTAAAATCCGTTGAGTAGTTTTTGTTTCTATAACGAACATACAGACAGACAGACAGACAGACAGACAAAAATTTTACTGATTGCATTTTTGGCATCAGTATCGATCACTAATCATCCCCTGATAGTTATTTTGAAAATATATTTAATGTACAGAATTGACCTCTCTACAGATTTATTATAAGTATAGATGAGAGGACAAAATGAATTAGGCACAAAATATAAGTAAATAAGAAGCCAAAATAAAAACAATAACATTTTAGTCCCTTCTGTGAAGTTGTAAAGACGAGACTTATTGCATTTAAATGGACTGTAACGAGTATTTCGTCACTGTACACAGGTAAAGTAAGTTTGTAAGTAAAACGAATACTTACTCTGTGATACCTCTCCCTCAGAACGCTTTCAGGGACCAGCCCGGTGGTGCGGACGGAATCCGGTATCGCCTTCAGGACAGTCTTCACCAGCTTATCTTCATCGCCTGTTCAGAAATATTACAATATATTATGCTTTATGGAGAGTTTATTTTTATATTTCTCGTAGGACGACAATGCACCTGTAACTCTTCTGAATAATCTGTACCTTTTGCGTTAAGATGAGTTGGTAAGGATCCCTCACTATGTTATGAATGTTTTTGCTTCTTAATAAAGTGGTTGATGAGATATTATACTTAATATATAGAAATAATAAGGTCACAGGTCTTGACTGTATTGCATATCAGTTGAATTTGTATCTTTTGAGTAGGAGTGATTCTATAGCAATGAGGGGTGTAAGTGACCGATGACGGGCAGCAACGTCACCGTAGCGAGGAGCCAAACGAGGCTCTGGCAACCACAGGCCAATGACGGGCACCAGTGTCACCGGAGCGAGGAGCTACGCCCTGCGATCGCCAACTCGTCTGCCAAGCGTAGTGACTATGGATAAAGCCTCCAGGTGCCCAAAATGACTAACAACTGGATAGGCCTATGTCCAGCAGTTGACTGCGATAGGCTGATGATGATGAATGATCCATGATTGAATTACTCTAAGCACTCACTGGACGCCTTCTCAATGGCCCTCAGTTCCTTGTCGACCTTCACGACGGGGTCTCCCTTCTTGGTTGCCGCGAGCAGAGAAGCGCCGGCGGCCCACAGCTCTTGGGAGCGACGCGTTTCGCGCTCGGCTTTCAATCTCGCTGGAAAATACAATATTCTTCTATAACTAGATCTATGACTAAATATACACAAAAATATAATTTGTAATCTAATGGATCACTTTTACTTGTGCTTAGGTCTACAGATATCTTAATGCCGCGTTTACACGCTCGCGTTCAATACGACATTCAACGGGCACAAACACAAGCACAAGCATGAGAACGGGCTGTTCGACTGTTTGAATGTGCACGTGCGTGCGCAGTGTGTAGGGCAGGGCTGCTCGCCGAGCTGCTTGCCAGGCTGCTTGCCGGGCTGCGTGGCACGCGTGACTTTCAGGTTTCATAAAAAATGGAGGCATCAGCGGTTTCCCGACATTATTCTGGAGGATTTTCCCCGTACCTACTTAATCTTCCATTTCGCGGTTCTTTCGACCTTCTTTAATTACTGCGTGAAAAAAAAAGTATGATAATAATATGGCCTGCCACCACTTCAAGTTGCTAATCCTTTCAATGTCTATTGCTTGTGATAGATGTAGTGTAGGATGTGGAACGAGTGATAATACGATATTATCTGTATTAAGGTGTAAGTATTTTTGGTACTCATGCCTTACCATTCAGTTTGTCTTCAACCACCTTCAACTTGACGGCCATATCGGCTAGCTGGATCGCGAATATCTTCTTCTCAGCAGCCACCTTGTCTGCCACCAACTTGTTCAGTTTGACCGTCGTCTACGAGACAATCATTTCCTTTGTTATTTGATTCCCATTTTAATAAATAAAACGCTTAACGTGGACTGTCAAGACAATTTATGTTTGGTGTCATAAAGTTATCTGATTTGAGTGCATACAACAACTCATAATCTGCTTATTAAGGACTAGCTGTGCTCGCGACTTCGTCCGCGTGGAATAGTTATTTTTCCCCCGTTTTTTTTACATTTTCCATTATTTCTTCGCTTCTAATAGCTGCAGCGTGATGTTATATAGCCTAAAGCCTTCCTCGATAAATGGTCTATTCAACACAAAAAGAATTTTTCAATTCGGACCAGTAGTTCCTGAGATTAGCGCGTCCAAACAAATAAACTCTTCAGCTTTTTAATATTAGTTAAGATTTAAAGGCTCGAAACACTGGTTTGACTGGAACTCCGAATAGACCAACAGACCAATTCTATTAGTATTGCACGACCCCAGCCAATGGAAACAGGCAGTTGAAAAGTTGACTTCTCGTCACGATCCTCAGTATTGAGGGAGCGATGGAGAAGAAGATTTAGTCCAATATTTGGTCTTCAAATGGGACCAGATTACCAGACTTCATGGGCCTGGGTAGTGGCAGGCAACTGACAGGTAACTGGCCGGTTACTAGCCCATTGTCGCAGTGACTTGGGCGTCTCTTTCCATCAGACGCAGAGAAGCCTTTATGACATGCTTCTATATACTCATACTAATATTATAAAGCGTTTGTTTGTTTGAACGCGCTAATCTCCGGAACTACTGGTCCGAATTGAAAAATTCTTTTTGTGTTGAATAGACCATTTATCGAGGTAGGCTATAGGTATAACATCACGCTGCAACTATTAGGAGCGAAGAAATAATGGAAAATGTAGAAAAAACGGGGGAAACAATAACTATTCCACGCGGACGAAGTCGCGACCACAGCTAGTACTCATATGAAGCGGAAAGGAACAAGAAAGATTTCTGTAGCATATACTTAAAAAATACTGCATGTTGCCATGCCATGTTCTGTCGTTGAGTCTTTGAAATAAATGAATTCCATGTTTGAGACAAACATTTACAAAGTAATGGCCTACCTCTTTCTCCTTTTGCAGCAGTTTTTGCTGCAGATTCTCTTCGTGTCTCCCTAGTTGCTTCTTCAATGCATCCCTCAGAGTTTTATCGTTGTTAGCCCTTTGATCGTCATACTGCAAAAGAAGGTTAGGTGATGTATTTATAATATTTATAAATCAGCTTAGATGGGTATACATGAGTACCGTAGAATTATACATCAAGAGATGACCTTGAAACTAAAATCTTACAAATTCTATGATAAAAGCTCCACATGTTAAACTAAGTATGTTATATACTTATGATAAACTATCGTCGATTGTCAAAAGAGCACCGTCAAAAGTGGAAAGCGCACATAGTCAAAAGTATAAAATGTCAAAGGCGCACAGGCTGCTAAAACTGGGTAATGGCTCGATTGTCAAAAGAGCATAACGTCAAAAGTGAAAAGCGCACAAAGTCAAAAGTATAGAATGTCAAAGGCGCACAGGCTGCTAAAACTGGGTAATGGCTTGGCTTTGTTACTCGTTCACTACAAAACACCACCACCTACCCGTTTCTTGAATTCCCTGTCCATTTCATATTTCTTCTTCTTATACTCAGATTGTATTAGGTAATTTCTAGCCTTTAACGCTTGATCGTTTTGTGGTAAAGCTGCAAAAAAATTGTCCATTTAAATAACAGTTCCTAATGATACGACTGGCTCGATGGCTCATTTGGCAGTGACTCCAGGCTCAGTCGTAGGTTCGATCCCCATCCGGACCAAACATTTGTGAGATGAACACTTGTGCTTGTTCCGTGTCTGGGTGTTAATATTTGTATTATCTTCTTTTATGAAGGTATTTCTGGTAACTTTATTGTTCCCATACCCATAACCCAAGTGCTTAAGCTACTTACATCTTTATATATTACTCTGATACAAAGTTAGTACGATTGAAAGTAGGTAGGTACCTACCACAAAGTTCTAGCTCAAATGGCTAAGTTGTTAAATACCACTTACTTTCCAGACCGCGGTTGATTCGTTCAGTCATGCCCGATGACGCCTCGCATAAATCCGTTTGTAACCTTGTAGCCTAAAATACAAATAAAAAAAATTTTGCTATACCATGCTAAATCAAATCAAATCAAATAATTTATTCGTAAACATAGGTAAAATACAGATAATAATGTGCGTGGAGGTAAGTATCTCTATGTTTTGCCATATTTAGGCGTACAAATTTTACATTTTACAATAATATTATACATTAGTAATGTATCTTGCTTATTATTTTGAGAGTGCATTTCTGGCGCTTGTTCGCTGTAATTTGATGACCATTGACCAGTCAGTGTGGTTCAGTGATAGTTAAAGCCGCCTCTGACACAATGGTCGCCGATTCGATCCTCGCACAGTAAAAACCTTTATGAGCATGAACATCTTTCTTTGTGTTGGTCTGGCTATTTGCTATGTGTTTATAAATATAGTATCTAAGTAAGTTTATCAGTTGTCTAGTACCTTATTAGTTGTCTAGTACCCATAGTACAAGCTTCGACTTCGTTTGCGACAACATGGCATGGGTTACGGATCAAAGTGGCGAACAACTGGCCTATCTCCAGCAGTGGACTGTGAGCTGTGAGTGGCTGATGATGATGACGGCGTGGAGGAGAAGTAATCTCTCATAATAACCCAGCCCAGCTTGAAATTTCTTGGGTAATTCAATTGTGTTTTCGTATAGAAGTCATTGGGGGCTGATGATGAAGATGATGATGAAAGTCATTTCAAGCTTTTTTTTTATAGTGGCTCGACATAATGGCTTAACTACGCCAAATGGGAAGCGAAAGAGAAGCCCAAGTCGCTGTGACAACGGGCAAGTAACTGGTCAGTTACCTGTCAGTTGCCACCGCCATGCCGGCCCAACCCTAACCCCCCACGAGCTCCGGAAACCCTACTCACCGGCAGAAACACGACCCAGAGGTCATTTGACTGCGGTATTCTATAGGGTGGAAGTCCTTCCCCGGACGGGCGGCTCAATTCGAGCGAAGATTCGCTATGCCTCTCTCGTTATAAATAAATTTCCTGACTTCAGACTTACATATCTAAAAGTATGGAACAACAGCAAATCCGGATCACCGTTCAGCACCGGTTTCTTCTGATCGTACTTCAGCCCAGAAAACAAGGTTTGATTCTCGTCTGTGTATTTCGTCATTAGTTCTTCAACCTGCCAAATTCAAGAACATCATTTAAACGAAAGTGCCTATTGGATGATCTGCCCCACATGTCAGAAACTAAGTATGTATACCATATAGACGTTGAGTCTTGGTCTGAAATTGGTTTATAACTAGGTTAAAGTGGCCTATGTCTAGTAGCAATCCATACTTCCATACTTAATATTATAAATGGGAAAGTGTGTCTGTATGTTTTTCTTTCTTTCACGACAAAACGGATAGACGAATTGACGTGATTTTTTAAGTGGAGATAGTTGAAGGAATGGAGAGTAACATAGGCTACTTTGGGGCAACGCCGGCAAAGCCGCGGGCACAGCTAGTAGTGTATAAAATCAACCAACCGGTGCTGCTGCCCGTCATCGGTCTGTGGTATTTAGCTACGCCTTCAATTGTGATGGTTATACCAATACATATCGGTTGCCAGCTCCTCGTTTGTTATTCGGCAGAATGCACCTAGGACAGGGGAGGTTTGCTTGGAGCGAAAAGATGATAGGCTGCTCCCTGAAAACTGAAAACTTGGCTAATGTAAGAAAGAGAAAATGTGAGATGTGCTAGTGTGATGTGATGGGAGAGGCATATGTCCAGCAGTGGACTGATGTAGGCTGATGATGATGATGAGATGTGTTACCTGCGTAACATGTGCATCCAGCGCCACAGACTTGTCGTTCTCCCACTGGTAGTGCATGCGCGCTGCCGTGATCTTGTCCTGGAAGTCGGCTATCAGCCCTCGGACGGCGTTGATGGACTCCTTCGGCGCCTGCACTCCGCACTCCAGGTAACGGGTCAGGTCCTCTGAGGAATAAGTATATCAATATGAGACAAATGACCTGATCCTAAAGTACAACTATGTATCTCATCTTCAGAGTTATTCAGAGTAGCCGGAAAACTGACGTCAAAGAAAACTTAGGTGCTTTGTGTCGTGCAGTATTTTTTTTAAAGTAGCTCGACATAATGGCTTCCCTACGCCTGATGGAAAGCGAAAGAGAAGCCCAAGTCGCTGTGACAACTGGCAAGTAACTAGTCAGTAACCTGTCAGTTGCCACTGCCATGTCGGCCCAACCCTTACCCCCCACGAGCTCCGGAAACCCTACTCACCGGCAGAAACACGACTCGGAGGTCATTTGGCTGCGGTATTCTATAGGGAGGAGGTCCTTCCCCGGACGGGCAGCTCAATTCGAGCGAAGATTCGCTATGCCCTACCTTTTTTTTTTTTTGCAATAGGCACCTTCATGCCGTCTAAGGGGGGAGGCGGCATGGTGTGTGGGACTCACACCTCCCAAAAAGGGAGGACATACCCACTAAACCCCCCTGTGTCGCCAGTGGGCAGCAAGTTGCAGGGACACAGGTAGCGCCGAAGCATACGGCCACATCCCTGCCTGCCCTGACCAGCCGCAGATGATAAGCGGCCGGCACTCCTGGTCCGGGGAGGGCAAATACCCCTGCCCCCGGATCCGGGGAACAATAGAGTGCTCCCCGGGCGGACCTCGTGCAACGGTGTGGCTGCACCCACCACACCGTTACGCCCCTATGAGTGGATCGCGCCCCCGCACTCACCACTCGGGGCACGAAGGAGAGGCTCAGAGGGCATACGATGCGTTGTATGCCCTCCGGCGACGCCCGGGCCGGGGGCGGCGTAGAGCGGGCGCGTCTACCGCAGCCTCACGCTCTCTTTCCGCCGCCTCCTTCTGCGAGATCACTGTCTCGCAGAATGCGAGCATCGCTCGCCAGATCTCCTTCGACGCCGTCATCTGCCGCAAGAGTTGCGGCAGATCGAGGTCCTGTGCGACAGTGACGAGGACGGAGCGTTCATTGGCCCAGGCAGGGCAATGCCGAAGCGTATGCTCTGCCGTGTCCTCCGAGCCACTGTCACAGTGACGGCATAGAGGATCAGGCTCTCGCCTAATCCTCCATAAGTACCGGCCGAAACATCCATGTCCCGTGAGGACCTGGGTCAGCCGGTACGTCACCACCCCTTGGGGACGCCGCATCCACTCTTCCAAGATGGGGCCAATGGCCTGAGTGGTTCGCTATGCCCTACCTCTCTTAAGTATAGTAAGATAGAGTATCCGAATCACCCCCATGTATGTTCTGGGATTTCTCTTACTCTCCTTCAGAATATTCAAAATATTTGAATTGGTCATTTTCCGCAACTCAATGTTTGTTTCATTCCCATTATGTATTTATAATTGAATAAATGAGTTATAACAGCTCATCCATCAACCCAGCAGCCAAATGGCTGCTAAATAGCTGGTCGAGGATGTCTTCGAGAGTGCTGATGGCTAAAGTATCTCGTCCCGTATGTTGCCACACCGATGCATTTCAATGAAATGTGGGCGGCTTCTTCCGCGCCTTGACATGCTCTGTATTTTGGGGCTGTCGATCCCGACAGTCGATCTATAACCAGGGTATCCACCCTGGTTATAGAGATGTTAGTTGAAAGGGCTGTGGCCTGTCATGTCCGTTACGACCTGCCTCAACTGGCAACAGACAGCTACATAAAAGCAATAATGTTTTGACAGCAACCTATATCAATAAACATGACCGGTTCCTGATTGGGAGAATATAACTAAATCATGTTACCCATTTTCTTCGACGCATCACAAATATTGTCATTAGACTGTTGCAGTATTTCATTCCGTTCAGCCATCGCTCCGTGGATCTCATTCAGAGAGACCATTGAAAAGTCGACCATCGTCTCTTCCACCAGCTACGAAAAGAAAAATAACGAAATGTACATTAAATGAAATAATGAAAAAATCTGTCTGTGTATCATTGGACATCATCATCATCGTCAGCCCACATCAGTCCACTGCTGGACATAGGCTTCTCCCAATACTCGCCACTTCGATCGGATTCTTGCTGACTATTTCTTTAGGCTCCTACATTTTTTTTTTAAATATTCAATGACACACTGGAGTGGAGACCGCGTCTCGGCAAACGTAGTGTAGGACGCCCTCAGGCCAGGTGGAGTGACGATTTGCGCAGGACGGCTGGCAAGTGCTGGATGCGAGAGGCCCGGGACCGATCGAAGTGGCGAGCATTGGGAGAGGCCTATGTCCAGCAGTGGACTGATGAGGGCTGATGATGATGATTAGGTAGACGCTGCTGCCCGTTTCCCAATACTCCTTGGTTCGTCTTCTACACCCTCGAGATGAGACGGGGTGGTCCTATTCTCAATCCGGAATTATTTTGAAAGGCTGCACTGAAAATTGTACCTTATTATAATAGGCACAAGCGTCTTTAGCAGTGGTGTAATTGTTGACGAGATCTTCGCCGAGTTCCCTCAGGCACTCCTCAACCTCACAGATGTTCTTGGTGATTATAGGGGGAGGTGGTTGTATACACTTCGGCTTCTCGTCGCCATCTGAAATAGGAGCCGAAAACAACTAACAGTTAGGTAAGGAACAAAAATAGATTTCCTTCATCATCATCAGCCTATTGCAGTCCACTGCTAGACATAGGCCTCTCCAGTTGTTCGTCGCTTAGGGCAAACATCTGGAGATAAATTATACCAAAGTTCAAGCGGTACTTGCAGTTAATGCGAGAGATGCTGAAGTTCAAGTGGTTGTATAATTCCTTATTATATATGATGCATATCTTTTCACATATAACATAATAGCCATGCTGGGCAGGCGGGTTGCCGATCGCAGGGAGTAGCTCCTCGCTCAGGTGACCCTGCTGCCAGTCATCGGCCTATGTTATTTAGCTACGCCTTCAATTGTGATGGTTATACCGCCACTAGTCGGTTGCCAGAACCTCGTTTGTATTTTGTTTTTATTTCATTTCGGCCATCTTCGTGTCATACGTATTTGTTTGTAGCACACTACCTTCTTACTATTTCTGCTTAGCCCAATGGTTGACTGGTAGAGAATGACTACGCTAATTTATATGTGCAATAAAGATTAATAAATAAATTTTCTCGTCAGAAGGTATGGCTACAATATTATACGAGTAAAAGCTACTTTGAACTGATCAAATGCCTTACCATCGCCACCTTTAGACAGCTCTTTGCCTTGGGGGCCCCTTGGGCCAGCAGCTGAAAGAAAACATCAGACAATATAGTAATATTAGAAAACACCTAGTAGCACATAATGTCTTTTTGTCTGATGGAAAGACAAGACCTAGTCGATGCAGGGCCGTCTTTAACCTATTAGAGGCCCTGGACATATTAGGATATTGGGGCCCCTATTGTCTTTGAAAGAACACTATTTCGTCGGCCCTGACAGGAACTAGGCTAACTAACTTTGTATTTGAGCTGAGGGGCCCTATCCATCGCGGGGCCCTGGGCAGTTGGGGTCTGAGTCGCTGCGTCAACGGACAAGTAATGCCCTAAATAAAATTCCAGTCAACTGCCACAGCCATGCTGGTTCATAGATGCCTCGCCATGCTGCGTTTAAAGAATACCATACTTATTATAAGAAATCGGAATTAAAAAATATCAGCTACCATCATCATCATCATAAGTCTATCTCAGTCCACTGTTGAACATAGCCTCTCCAGTTGTTAGCCACCTTATTTATCTAAACACTGGAGGATTTACCCATAATTGCCACGCTGGGTAGTAGGAGGGTTGGCGGTCGCAGGGCATATCTCCTCGCTCCGGTGACGCTGCTGCCCGTCATCAGCCTGTCGTATTTAGCTACGCCTTCCATTGTGATGGTTAGGTATACGTTACCAGTCGGTTTCCAGAGTCTAGTCTGATATTCAGCAGGATGCAACACGAGCAGGTGAGGGTGGCTTGGAGCGATGATGGGTCGCTCCCTTCAATCTCATATATTACCTGATACCTCACATTCCCCGATTTAATTACGAGCCCCCGACTCAGCCAAACAGCGATGATTATGAGTGAAGGTCAGAATTCCCATAAAAAGAAATGAAGTCTCCAAAACCTTGTATCGGCTTCAGATCCCCTTCAAGCGAGCACTGCTTCGGCTTGGTGTCGTCGAAGTAGTCCTTCACGTACTTCTTCACGTCGTCCACGCACTGCTCGTAGAACTCCCGGTAGGTGAGGTTCTCCTCAGACGCGATGGCGATGATGTCGTCGAACCAGGGCGCGTGCAGCGTCAGCCAATCGCGGACTTCGGGAGACTGTCTGAGAACAAGGACGATCATCAGCATCAGCCTATATTAGTCCACTGCTGGACATACGCCTCTCCCAATGTTGGCCACTTTTTTTTTTTATATTGACTCGACATAATGGCTTCCCTACGCCTGATGGAAAGCGAAAGAGAAACCCAAGTCGCTGTGACAACGGGCAAGTAACTGGTCAGTTACCTGTCAGTTGCCACCGCCATGCCGGCCCAACCCTAACCCCCCTCGAGCTCCGGGAACCCTACTCACCGGCAGAAACACGACCCAGAGGTCATTTGACTGCGGTATTCTATAGGGTGGAGGTCCATCCCCGGACGGGCGGCTCAATTCGAGCGAAAATTCGCTATGCCCTACCTCTCTTAAACGTTGATTGATCCTGGGCTTCTAGCATCCAGCACTTGCCAACCGTCCTGCGTAAATTGTCACTCCACCTAGCCTACCACGTTTGCCGAGACTACGTTTGGTTCTCTGCCGGATCACCTCATTTCATTACCGCTCCCGCAGAGAGACGCCGAGCATAGCCCTTTCCATAGCTCGCTGAGTCACCTTTAACTTGTGGACTGTACCGTAAGTGGTAGAACGCACTGATCGAAGACTTTCGTCTGGCTCGTTCCATCCTCAGGCTGTCATCATGGAAGTTATTCCCTTTTCCACTTGGTCCATCGAAAGCACATAAGAAAAAACCTTACCTATTACTAGCTTAAAACTTTCCTTTTCATTTTAAGTAATTCATCATCAGCCTCTTGCAGTCCTCCGCTGCACATAGGCCTCTCCAGTTGTTCACTACTTAGGATAAACATCTGGAGGATATACCCATAATCGCCACGCTGGGCAGGCGGGTTGGCGATCGCAGGGCGTAGCTTCTCGCACCGGTGACGCTGCTGCCCGTCATCGGTGGTTTTAGCCTACGCATAAATACCAAATTACGCCTTCAATTGTGATGTTTATACCGCTACCAGTCGGTCGTCAACGCCTCGTTTATTCGGCAGGATGCACCACGGGCAGGTGAGGTTGGCTTGGGGCGAAATGATGATAAGCCGCTCCCTTACATCCCCAAAGAATTTATATCTATCTAAAAGCCTTATCACTAGTCTTATACTAGTTTCCTTTTCATTCTAAGTACTTACTTGGCATAATAAGCAAAGCCACCGGCCAAGACCAGCACGGTGAGGGCGCCCCACAGCAGCCGGTCGTCTTTGGGAGGGGGCGGCGGCGGGGGCAGGGGAGGGGGGCACGTGTCCCTCTCGGTCGCCTTCTTGTACTTATAAAGGGCTGGGTGGCGAACGATTGTCTTGATCTGAATCTCGGCTGCTGGGCGGCAGTACTGGGAAAAGTAGATAGAAGTAATTTGAACACATACTGAGCTGTCCCGCTGAGTCATCTGGTAATGAGAGTTTTTTTTATGCAAGAGACAGCAGACGAGCAAATGTGATGCCTGATAGTAACCAGTCAACACTGCCCATGGACACCAATGGCAACTCATAGATAGTTCTGCGGTCGCTGCCGGACTTTTAAATAGGAGTACCTACCTACCCTCGTGAAGGCACCCAAGTCGTATCTTTTTCGCAAATGACTGACGTCAAAAACCCCCACTCCTACATTTTGATGCCTTGTATCTTTGTTATTTCTTGTTTATATGAAAAAAGGAAAAATACGTGTCCACTATTTTTTTATTATCTAAAATACGGACCAAATATAATGTAATTATTTTGACCCTGAAATCATCCCTGGGCCCTGGTGATAAAAACATTGTACACACAATGTAAGGGCCTATCATATTTTCGCTCCAAGCCACCCTCACCTGCCTGTGGTGCATCCTGCCGAATAACAAACGAGGCTCTGGCAAACGACTGGTGGCGGTATAACCATCACAATTGAAGGAATTAATACCACAGACCGATGACGGGCAGCAGGAGGAGCTCGGTAGCGCCGCGGTCTTGTACGCTTAACAATGATCGCAACGAAGGACTAATGGCGCGGTCAATCCGGTGATGGGTGATCAAAATTTGACACCGATTTCCTCCGTGCTTCGGAAGGCACGTTAAGCTGTTGGTCCCGGGTGCTATCTTTACCAACTCAGATAGCAGTCGTCACATCATATCAGAGATGATGATAACTCCTAACTGGGAATGTTACCCTAGTAAGCTATACCCATTCACTTAGGAGTGTTGCGGAGGTCTGGTGGCAGTCGCTCTGTGTAAAAAGCTTAGCCCTCGCCAAATCTCTCAGTTTGGGAAGCCGACCCTCAGACAATCGGGAAAAAGGCTAGGATGATGGTGACCGATGACGGGCAGCAGCGTCACTGGAGCGAGGAGATACAACCCGCCTGCCCAGCGCGGCGATGACGGGTAAAGCCTCCATTGTTTGCCCAAAGTGACGAACAACTGGAGAGGCCTATGTCCGGCAGTGAGTTGCATGCAGGGTTCTTAGTGAAACCAGCGTTAAATGTTTCCTATTAGTTACATTCACTTACCAGCATCGACCTACTGCTTAAAATATGCGAAGTTACTCGGTACATCTTGCTTGTCGAATTATGTTATTGTCCTGTATTTGATTTCATTCTTGTGATTTCACTTGTGCTTTATTTTGACAGCATTTGACCACGTTTGACAGTAAATTGTATGACAGAAGGAAAATGTTAAACTGTTCATTTTGTTTATTATTTGGTAAAGAGTTTCCATTTTCATTGGTAGAAAGTTGTTCGTAGTACTTACTTCCATGGGGAGAAATAATCCTCATGAAGAGATTGGTTTATACCACTGGGTGGCAAACAAGCCTACGGCTGCTTGATGATAAGCGGTTACCGCAGCCTATGGAAATAAAAGAAAAGTTTCCTTCTACTTTTTTCTTGGTTACAATATTATGATAAAATCTTACATTTTTGGCTACATGGACATAACATACCAAGTCACTAGTCACCTCCTTAGGAATACTCGTATTAGACGCATAATCTGTGCACAAACAGCACCTGTGCTTACGCTCAAATTGCTAGAGGCAAAAGACTTTCTGTATCACAGTTATCTTTCTGAATTTTGCGGGCTTCCTTAATTAATTCTAAAGTCCGAATTGGTGATCGAATCCAGGTGGGCCGATTTTTGACGATTCCGCAAAAATGCTCGCCAGACTGAAATACTTTTTCTAATTTCTATCACTCCTACATTTTTATAGTACAGCTGGTCCACATCAAGTGTTCCAGATCTTGTGAAATCTTGAAATATTTTTTTTAATAATTTAAAACATTATGTTCATGAACACAAATGTTTGTACTGTGCGGGAATCGAACCCACGACCCTTGGATCAGAAGGCAGAGGTCACTACCAAAAAAGCCGTCGAGCCAGTCGATTTGTTTTGGTAAGCCAAATTCTTTTTTTTAAGACCCAGGCCGGCCATTGGGCCTGATTGTCGCCTGATGGTAAGTGATTTCTTCAGCACCTAGACATTGCAAACCAGGGGAGATACAGGTTCGTTGCCGACCCTTGAGAAAATTGTGGGTTCGCTTTTATTCGGTTGCGATATTCATATTCAGTACATAGTTCAGTATCTACTTCTTAATTAATTACAAGTAGTTAAAGAGAATTTAACAGCGTTACTTGGTTCTAATTAAAGTTACTTGTTGATTAACTTTTTAGCTTGAAAAATAACGACTCAATGTGTTGTAAATAATATTTATTGGTGCGTAACTAGATTCAGGTGAGGACATTGTGTATTTTTACAACAAATATTTTATCCGCTGGTTTTGTAAAAGTTTTGCAGAAGAGTGAAGTACGACCAAGATGTCTTGATAATCTGAAATAATGGACGATATTTATTATGACATGTGCAAAGGTATCATAATATTCTATCACTATCACTATCGAAGAATTTTTCAAGGATAAGACGTGATTATACTTTGTAAAAATGTTAAAATAATTTCATCTTGATAGTGCATAAATTGCGACGCCCTTGTAGGGTGCATGTGCTGTATGACTAGTTCTTATCATCTTGTATTTTACCACATGTATGCAACAATTTGAATTTGAATATCTTAAGGTTGCCTGGAAGAGATCGCTTATAGCGCCTAAATTGTGCAACTATTGATACTTTCCTAGTTGTAAGTAAATTTTGATGGTGTACAATAAAGTGTTACTTTCGTAAACGTTTCTATTATAAAAATAGTAAGTACAGCACTGTCATTTAAATCAGAAGCGTCCCTATTAGGATTTGATACCACAACCCTCTATTAGAAGGCATGTTGCGCCATTTGGGCAGTTCTTTACAGTTTTATTCAAGTTTATAACACTGCAAAATGAACTTTAAAATAAACATATAATTAAAAGAAAATGTACTGACGGCGGTGTATGTGATTAGGCAAATTACGGAGAACCCATAGGTGGTGACGTTGACACTCTTTTGAGATCTGAAACAAAAGCAGATGTTTCATAGATGGTAGAAGTTACAAAACCATTTGGTAAACTTTGTCGAGGCTTCACATCGTCGATCCCACAGTGCCTAAAGACTTAAGTCTTTGATGAGTGCTTTCTACCGGTTATGACATATGGAGCCGAAACGTAGACACTCACGGTACGGCTAGTCCACAAATTGAAGGTCGCTCAGCGAGCTATGGAAAGGGCTATGCTCGGCGTCTCCCTGCGAGATCGGATCCGAAATGAGGTGATCCGGCAGAGAACCAAAGTTACCGACATAGCTCACCGGATCAGTAAGCTGAAGTGGCAGTGGGCTGGCACTTCCTACCAAATGGTTTTGTCATGATGATGATGACAAAACCATTTGTTATTGAAATAAATAACCTTAGATAACATACCTTTGTATCATGAATAATATATATTTCTTTATTTCCTGCGAAGCTGTGTACCAACCACTGTTGTATAAGGCATCTGCAAGTCTCTGACTCTGAAAATATAAATAAATAAATAACCCAAGACATGCCACCCTGGGCCACACAGCGCCATCTAGCCCCAAACTAAGCCGAAGCTTATACTAGACAACTGATAAACTTGCTTAGATTTTGTTTTTGTAAATAAATACATATTATACATAGAAAACACCCAGACCAATACAAACCGACATGTTTATGCACACAAATGTTTGTACTGTGTGGAGATCGAACCCTCGACCCTTGGCTCAGAAGGCAGTCTATATCATCGCAGTCGCAGTCATCTGGTTGAATCTCCTATTCAATCGAATGGCTAGCGCGTTCATTGAATGACGACATTCAATTAAATGCCTAAAGGACAATTCGTCAAGTCATTGATTGAAACGTTCAACGTCTTGACTGAACGTCATTTTAGCATAGTCGTTGAATGGGTAAAAGCCGACTGTGGAATATTTAGTTTTAAATTTTTCTTAAAAGTATTAATAGGTAAACCCATGCTGTTACACTATTTTGTTATGAATAAATCAGTTTAAATAAATCTTTAATCAAAAAAATATCAACACTGTTCATAGTGTTCATATCTTTTTGATCATGTTTGACGCCATATTTGTTTTGGTGACTACTAACGCCGCGTGGGAAAAAAAATGAACTAAATTACAATCACCTGACTGATTTTACGTCGGCTCTCTTCAAAGGGTTATGTTCTTTTTATTTCAGGAACTCGGTCAGAACAAACTATGCCGATCCAGCTTTCATGCTTTGTAGATGTCGCAGTCATCTGGTTGAATCTCCTATTCAATTGAATCGCTAGCGCGTTCATTGAATGACGACATTCAATTGAATGACTAGACCGGACGTTGACTAAACACGCGTCACTTAACGTCCAACTAGGTAGCGGATTGAAACATAGCCCTTTGAAAAGAGCGGACGTAAAAGCAGTCAAGTGATTGTAATTTAGTTCATTTTTTTCCCGCGCGGCGTTAGTAGTCACTAAAACAAATATGGCGTCGAACATGATCACCTGAGTGTTGATATTTTTTTGTTTAGATTTACTTTAAACTGACATAAACGTAATAAAATAGTGTGACAGAGTGGATTTACCTATTAATACGCCGCCTCCGGATACTTTTAAAGAAAAATTAAAAACTAAACATTAAACAGTCGGCTTTTACCCATTCAACGGCTATGCTAAAATGACGTTCAGTCAAGACGTTGAACGTTTCATTCAATAACTTGACGAGTTGTCCTTTAGGCATTCAATTAAATGTCGTCATTCAATGAACGGGCTAGCGATTCAATTGAATAGCAGATTCAACCAGATGACTGCGACATAGACAAATGGAGGTCTAGCAAGTAACTATTTTAAAACCCACAGACAGAAATATATTGGAGATGATATTTTGTTAAGAGATAAATTGCGAGGTACTTACAGATTCGAACAGCTTCTGTCCGTACCAGCATAGAAGCCAAGTCTGAATAAATGCCGTTATTAAAAACGATTTGTACATAAATTCGTTCCATTTTTCAACCAACTGCAAAAGATGATGAAAGTAAATAGTAGAATAAAAAGAAGTGCTTGACGGCATGAAAGAATAAATAAAATAAATAAATAACCCAAGACATGCCACGCTGGGCCACACAGCGCCACCTAGCCCCAAACTAAGCCGAAGCTTGTACTATGGGTACTAGACAACTGATAAACTTACTTAGATACATTTTTTTTTGTAAATAAATACATATTATACGTAGAAAACACTCAGACCAATACAAACAGACATGTTCATAAACACAAATGTTTGTACTATGCGGGAATTGAACCCACGACCCTTGGCTCAGAGGGCAGAGGTCACTACCAAATTAGCCACCGAGCCTGTCAATAAATCAACAACAATCCCTCAACTCAAACATTTGTGTTATCAATCATTACACGAATGTTTGTCCCTGTGGGGATCGAACTGACGATCCTTGGCTTAAAAGTTGAAAGTTCAAAACTATATTTACCACACTGCAAAATCCACAGAAGCAAATGATAATAGAACTGTAGAAGAAGTTGAATAGCATTGCGAAGCCAAACAAATCTTCTATATCTTTCGCTAATCTGAAATACAAGCAGAGAAACCCGTAGGTAAAGAAAGAAAAAGAAGAGAACTGAAGAAGAATACTTAAATTTAAAATGTGGTATGTAAGTATGAAAACAATTCTTGCAAAAGTTTGAGTTGCGATATGCGAGCATTTGGCTTATGTTTTGAAGAAAAGTTTCATTTTGAATCGCCAATATGTTGTCTCAAAATATTTGGATAATGGTTTCTTTGTGTGTTAATGCGGAGAACCACTCCTTTTTATAAAGCAAATGAGTTAAAAAATTAAACCTAGCAAAAATATATTATCAATTTACCCACCTAATTAATGTGTTATGTCTTTTAATTATATCAGCTAGATCCTTTCGATGTTTAACATTTAGTTCAAACGAATTAAAAGAAGCGTATTTGTTTTTATCATCTTTTGACTTTTTATTACTGACTTCACCTGCAACGCAACGATTATAAAAATATAGGTAGGTATACGTGTATACTGTCGAATAGTAGCCGCCTTTTTTGAAGTCTGTTAATAGTAAAAAATATTGAATTGAATGCAATTGCATGTTATCAACCTGACCGTAATTAGTTCAAAATACATATTTAGATTAAAACTACCGTACTCACCAAGAGGATACGCAGCTATGAGTTGCTTGTCAATTGGTACGTAGAAGAGTCTCTGAATTCTGACGCACAAGAGGTCAAACTGAGTTGTGACGTGGTTTAAAAGCACGCAGAACAATAAATCTCCGGCCAACACAGTCCACACTGTCACCATTGCTGGAAAAATTGTGATTTGTTAATAAATGTGCCACAATCTAAGTAAGCTTATCAGTTGTCTAGTACCCATAGTACAAGTTTCGGCTTAGTTTGGGGCTAGGTGGCGCTGTGTGGCCCAGCGTGGCATGTCTTGTGTTATTTATTTATTTATTTTACAATAAAAATTTGATGTAAGGTATCCATCATCTTCGGTCTTTTAGGTTGTTCTAAAATAGAAGACACGTATATTTTCATTTGTAAATTAGACAAAAAAATAGAATAAAAATAGATTTTTTGTAAACATGGCAAAGATTTAGCCCGTTAAAATTACGCGTGACGTCAAAGAGTGGGCGCTTTTTTTCCACTGAGTGACGTCAAAGACCCCCACTTCTAAATTTTGATGCCTTGTATCGTTTATTCTTTGTTTAAATGAAAAATACGTGTCCAATATATTTTATAATCTAAAATATGGACTAAATATAATGCAATTATTTTGACCATGGAAACATCCCTATTGCTTGTCCAATAGAAAAGATACCTTTTTTAAAAGTATTTATGAATGTGGATGATAACATATTTCGAAAAATCCATAAGAAGCCATGCATATCCTATCGAAATATTAGTAAATACAACAAAGTATTTAAAAGTAAAATGGCTTACTTTCATAAACTTGCCAAATTAGAGTCACCTCATACCACACAGGTCTGATGGGGTCGAAGGGAAACCAGTTGGTGTAAGGCAGAACTCTAGGAGTTTCCTTGCCGAAGATTCGCTTCCCAACGTCAATGTACGCTGGAAATGTGATGCTGATGACCAATATGTAGTTGCTGTAGTAGAAGGCTAGAAATTAATTAAAGGGACATATTAATTAAGAGTTTATGAAAGCTGTCTTTATTTGTAGTATAACTACAAGTAGCGACATCTATCTCCGCATTTCTACAAATTAGAATCACTAGTTTCACTGACTAACAGATGGCGATGTACCTTACGCGGCAAGAAATCTCACTCAATACATTGTAAAACGCTCCATGCAAGCTCTATGGAAAACCTACAACGCGCATGCGAAGTTTTCAACATCGGTTAGCATATATACGAGGACAAAAGACGGTAGCTCAACCCACTGTTCTCGAGGACGACACCTAGCTTGTACTTCCAGAACCGATGATAGGTGGGTATAAAAGGTTCACGAGTATCTACTGAGAGAGGGAAAGTCGCAGCAGGGGACGACGTCCCCTACGAGATGGACTGATAACCTGTTTGAGATAGCGGGAAGCCTTTGGACCGTGTGAAGGTCATTGGGGATGGCCTATATACAGTACAGCAGTGGACGTCTGCAGGCCGATGATGATGATGATGATGATGATGATGACAGCAAAAAAACAAAAGGTACTTCCACCACAGGGTAGCGTCATCTTTCTTATACGTTACCTTTCACAAAAATGTGTATTTCCTTCAGTGACTTGGTCATGACATCATTTTCGTCTTCGGGCAGCACTCCCTGCGGCCACATGCTTCGCAGTTCATCCACTAGGTTCTCAAATGTAGACCGCTGGACCACGATCTTGTATGTCTTCAGCATTCCTAAAAGTCATCGTACCGTCCACTATGTTGCTACAATCTTACCATTTAGTAGCATTGGTAGCTGCAATTATTTATTACTAGTAGGAGCCCGTCCCGGCTTCGCACGGGGTAGACAATTATATTGTTCAAATTTTACCAAGGATCCCTATTTTTTTTTCAAAATGAAATGTAGCCTATGTCAAATTAGAAGAATGTAGCATTCTATTAGTGCAGTCAATGAAGCATTATAGGTCCGAATTTTTTTACTGTGAACCGAATTGCATACAATTTTGGGATTAGGTTCATCTTACCATTAACTTCAAAAGTGAAAATGATTTGAACTCCGCCACCACCATGGGGGTGGTTGCCACCCCTTCTCGGGGGTCAATGGTTGTTTTTTCAAAATAACCTCGGATATCGATTGAAGATCTAATTTTAAGCAAAAAAGTTTCTATAAAGTTTCTCGAAAAATCTAATACTTTTCAAGTTATTGGCAATTGAAAATTCGCAAATTTTTCACGATTTTCATCAGTTTTTTTTCAAATATCTCCAAAAATATACGTTTTATCGAAAATTTTGTAAGGAACGAAACTGTAGCAGGTAAAAAAAATGAACAATTTGGTTTTTTACAAAGTATTCTAAGTGCAATATTAAGCTAGATATTAAAGATCAAAGCCGTTTTTTATTTTATCTGAAATTTCATCGATGTAGTCAATGCCATCTAGCAGCGAGCAAATGCATTTTATGCTTTCTAATCGAAAAGGGTTTTGTAGTGCTTGAAATAAGCTTTAAAATGAGCTTTATCAAAAGTCTTTTGCACGTAAAATAAGTGAGCTATATTGCAAATAAGCGGAGCATCGAATGTTTTTTTCTTTTCAATCAATGGGTTTAAATAAGTGCCATTTCCACCAAAACTAAAATTAATCATATTCCGCCTAGAATTAACTTTATTATGAAGAGTTTTATAGATTGTATTAGTTTGGCTGCTTTAGGACACATAGTTTTCAAAAAAGTCACGATTAAGGGAGGCTGTGATTGCGCTGCCACGCGCTCTTTAAACAATCATATCTCCGTCAATTTTTATTTGATAGAAAAAAAACAAAAAAAACAAATTGTTTGTCAGAAAAATACCTAAATTTTTTATCCCTACACTTTTATACGTATCTGTCGTCATTTTTGAGATATTATGAAAAAGGGGTGGGGTTTTTAAAAATTTGAAATTCTCGCTTTTTTTTCAATCGTGACTTTTTTGAAACTATGTGTCCTAAAGCAGCCAAACTAATACAATCTATAAAACTCTTCATAATAAAGTTAATTCTAGGCGGAATATGATTAATTTTAGTTTTGGTGGAAATGGCACTTATTTTTAACCCATTGATTGAAAAGAAAAAACATTCGATGCTCCGCTTATTTGCAATATAGCTCACTTATTTTACGTGCAAAAGACTTTTGATAAAGCTCATTTTAAAGCTTATTTCAAGCACTACAAAACCCTTTTCGATTAGAAAGCATAAAATGCATTTGCTCGCTGCTAGATGGCATTGACTACATCGATGAAATTTCAGAATAAAATAAAAAACGGCTTTGATCTTTAATATCTAGCTTAATATTGCACTTAGAATACTTTGTAAAAAACCAAATTGTTCATTTTTTTTACCTGCTACAGTTTCGTTCCTTATAAAATTTTCGATAAAACGTATATTTTTGGAGATATTTGAAAAAAACTGATGAAAATCGTGAAAAATTTGCGAATTTTCAATTGCCAATAACTTGAAAAGTATTAGATTTTTCGAGAAACTTTATAGAACTTTTTTGCTTAAAATTAGATCTTCAATCGATATCCGAGGTTATTTTGAAAAAACAACCATTGACCCCCGAGAAGGGGTGGCAACCACCCCCATGGTGGTGGCGGAGTTCAAATCATTTTCACTTTTGAAGTTAATGGTAAGATGAGCCTAATTCCAAAATTTCATGCAAATCGGATCACAGTAAAAAAATTCGGAGGTTAGCCCGTATTTTTCGCTTCATTGACTGCACTATATTGGTGAAAGAATTTTTAAATCAACCAGTACTTATTGAGCCTATTCATACAAACATACAAAAATAGGTACAAATCTTTCCTCTTTATAATATTAGTGTAGATTTAACACTAAGAAAGCATTTGACCACAATCACGACTGATGTTAACTGATGCCTAGGATGGAGCATGCTTACTTAGATAAAACCTATTCACTCTAGCTTCGGCTACTCCAAGTTGTAACGTTCAACTGGCAGATAATTCCAAATTATAGCTGTTTGCGGTAAGAAGGAATTCGCAAATCTTCAAAGCTGCTGGATGTTATGAAGCGGATATGTCAGCACCAAAGGATGCCGATATTCGGGAAAAGTGGAGAAGATGGTGCAGGAAAGTGGACTCTGGCACTAGGTCGAGTAAACGCTAGGCCAAAGAAGAGAAATGATCAGTCCTACCTTGGACCATATAACCAACGCAGGGCATCATTCGGAAAATATCCATGGCACCTTGCAAATTTCTCTCCCTCAACAGTACTTCACGTAGTAAGAGGAAATCAAGTCCTGTCGTCATCACCAAGCTCGCAAAACATATCCAGTACAATGTGTCCCAACAGATCCTGGAATAAAATTCAGCCAAGTCATTATGACCACAATTCAGTGTCGTAGATGATGACTAAGGGAATATTCAGGGTGAGGGCGACAAGCGCAATGGGTTTGTTCTATTGTGCCTGTCGACCTAACTTTTGGACCTCACGACCGCTTACCATCAGGTGGAGTGAGGTCATCCTGAAAGCTCTTCTTATAAAAAAAAATATAAGGAAACGGGCAACATCGGTGCGGGAGCAACTCCATCTGCATTGTACGGATCCCCGTCGTTGTTGAATGGGAGTGGGGTAGCCTTATGTTCCGTTTCCGCCGCTTCCCTAAGGGGGAGCGACGTTTAGGCCGTTCTTAGAACATTGGTCTCATGATATCGCCCTAATGACGCTTGACGGAGGGACAAGGGCCCCTACCACCAAAATCAAAAACGATCGTTCGTTGAACAGATCGCGTACTTTTGCACCATAAATCTCTCCCATTCGTCCCTCCTATGTTCGAATATATGAATTAAAGTATCTAATTAAAATCGACTTTGACGAATTTTAGTTAGTTCGAACACGTTTTTGATTTTGGTGGTAGGGGCCTAGATTTTTAAGTGGGTATGCCCTTTAACCGTCTAAAGGCAGTGGCTCTGCCATCCGGGTGGCTACGAGTCCCACATACCCTGTCGTTCCCTCGAACAGCGGGTTGCGTAAAGGCATTTTTCTGGTCAAAAAAAAGGTAGATACCTACTTAAACGTCACTTACTTGGCTAAGCGGCTATCTTTGCGCATAAGTCGGAGGCCGATGGGGAATAAAGCCCGTTTTATTAACGTATAAGTTCCATCGTAGTCCTCTATAGTGAACGCCTGAAGCAAAGTGTTAAATTGATAAATTCTCAAACATTTTTTACTTCAGTGAAAAATTATGATACGAAACGATTTTGGACATAACTAACCAGTTATTTGCCAATTGTCCCAGTGACTTGGGCTTCTCTTTGGCTTTCCATCAGGTGTAGGGAAGCCATTATGTCGGGCTACTCTAAAAAAAAACAAGCCACATATACACGCAGGAGATATTATATGTACAAGTGGGTGCACTAACATAGTTTCAATCCCAGTTCCTTAACTATCAAAATAAAGTATAACGAAAGAGGCTCTGGCAACCGACTGGTGACGGTATAACCATCACACTTGAAGGCGTATCTAAATACCACAAGCCGATGACGGGCAGCAGCGTCACAGGAGCTAGAAGATGCGCCCTGTGATCGCGAACCCGCCAGCCCAGCGTGGCCATTATGGGTATCTCCTCCAGATATTTGAAAAACTGGAGAGGCCCATGTCCACCAGTGGACTGCAATAGGATATGATGATGATGATCTCATCCCGTGGGTGTCGTAGACGACGACTAAGGGAATATCAGAAAACCATCAGAAACGGGTTCCGTTAGGAAAGAGAAGCTACGCCTTGCGTGGCGATTATGGGTATATCCTCCAGGTGTAAAAGTGTTTGCCAAGTGGTGAACAGCTGGAGAGACCGATGTCCAGCGGTGGACAGCAATAGGCTGATGATGATGATGAAATAAACTCGGTAACAATTTTTGGCCTGAACCGTGATTCGACCATTTTTGTCTTGAGCTAGTACCTACTTACTACCACCGGACTAACGAGGCACTCATTAAAATTAGAAAACATACTCGAAGTCTACTTAGAGAGTCCTGCTTCGATTTCTTAAAGGGCCTCATGTTTCTCGGTCGAATAACACTCTAATGCTTGTTGTAACTTACCGTGCGTTGTAATATTGGAAGACCGCATATAATTACCAACAGAATGTTTAATGGCTAACAATTAGACCCTTGCTGTAATTTTTATGTAAACCCTTCGCGTAAGGCGTGGCGGCAATCCAAGATTGACAGTCAGGGGGTGTCCTCAGTACGCCACCCTCCCGAGCGGTCCTGAGCTTAACAAAATGATTTGATAGTTAAAAAGTACTGCGCTTTAGTGTTGATAACTAAATTGGCTTCCCTACGCCTGATGTAAAGCGAAAGAGAAGCCCAAGATCAGTTACCTGTCAGTTGCCACCGCCCCATGTCAGCCCAACCATAGCCCGTGGGACGTGCTACGGAAAACTTCTTACTCACCGGCAGAAATACGACCCGGAGGTCATTTTACTATAGGGTGGAGGTCCTTATCCGGACGGGCGGCTCAATAGGCATGACGACTAATTTTTGTTTTGTATTAATATTGATGCGTCATCCAATTATAGAAACATTGGTGAAAGAATTACTTCGCTTGTAAAAGTCCCCGAGCTATCACAATTTCAAAATCACAAATATGAACTCGCCCAAAAACGCTTCATGCAAACTGATAAGAAATCGTGACGTCACGATTTCGTATTGCGTGGTGTTTTGTTGGCTCGTTTAAGAAGCTTGTTCGATGGCTATATTAAATGGTTCTTTTTTCTGTCTTGTTTTTCTCTACCGTAATCTCCCGGTTGTCTGGAAGATATTTTCTAGACAACCTTATACGATTATAGCGATAAGACCGCTTAAATTGTGCATCAATTGTAGGTTATCTTTGTAGTATTAATTGTAGGTACTTTCTTAGGTCCGAGTATTTTTGGTGCACAATAAAGTATGTATATCTATTTATTTTGGATTATGGTTACCTATCGTGTAAAATTGAGGCGTTTTGATGGCCCATAGTGATTATATGCTTAATGTTTGTTAATTAACTGGTAAGTGATTCCGCCACATTTGTTTGTTCTCACGGGAAAATAAATGGAAAACTGTGATTTACTGTGTTTGGATAATATTTGCAAAGTTGCACCAATGCTTAATTGTTGGTTATTATGATAACACCTTAGACATACTAATAAGCGACTATGGGGACTTATATTTTTATTAAGGAAAAAGCTTCGGTATTTCTTGGTAGCATTTCTATTCAATACATTTTTTATCATACCTATCCCAAGATTGGTGCTTGGAAAAATGTTAAAAGAAAAAAAATATTGTGATGAATTACCTAGACGTTGTTTTTATAGGAGATCCGACCATACTCGTAAACAGAATAAAAACTACAATAACAAGTCCAATGATTTTTAAATAATATTTTTATTATTAAATATTCCGTTCTGTTTACTGGTATGAGTGGTGTTTATCTTGTTGGTTGTCCTAATGATTAATTAATTAATTAAATGATGCACAACTAAATTTCTGGTGAAAATATCAGATCCCATCAGATTTAACAAATACCTAAATGGTGCATTTAATATCTAATTTTAGTCGCCAGGCGTATAGACATTAAGAAGAAGGGTGAAGTACGACCAAGCAGTCTTGATAATCTGGAACAATCGATATAATAATGTAGGAAAACAATAGAAATTGGTATTACCTATACCGATCAATTATATCTAGCCTGGGATTAATAAAATAACATTAAAAATTCAATAAATATGACCTGTCTTCTTAGGTCTTCTTAGTTCAATAAATATGGTGTCGGATTTATATTTTAGTTATTTATAACCTTCTATGTTATTTTCGTTCTTTTTTTCTTATGTATACGTGTATGTGTTGTTGTTTCAAAAAATAAACTTTCATGAAATGGTAGCTTTAGAATGTGTGTGAGTGTATTTTTTGGTATAATAAAACTATATTGACTCAACATTGACAAGGCACATTTACGCCATCGTCTACTTAAACTACCTACATAACTTTCCATAAACATTGTTTAGAGAAACAAAATCGTGCCAAGACAAGACACTTTTAATTATGATACAGGATGTACTTACTGTAGTGTAGTTAATCAAACAGATGATAGAAAATCCGTATGTAGTAACGTTTACACTTTTCTGCGATCTGTAACAAACAGTTCTTTGTATTTTGTTGAGAAGGAATTATAGCGAGAAAATCTTGGTATTCTGGTAGTAGGTTACTGTAATGTAGAAGTTATGATATGGGATCTTTGAATCTCGAAGAACCATTTTATATGAAGCTATCGCGTTTGGAGAACTATATAAAAATATTTCAAATGACATGACAGACCTTCATATTATTATGTACATTTGGTTTATCTTTTCGGTAACTTTTCATCCTTGGGTGGCCTTAATTCTAGGCTGAAGAATGGTAGAAAAGAACTATCTCGGACGACTTTGATCCAATTGTCAAAGGTTTTGCCCAGCCCGAGAGGTATCGGAACAGATTTCGATGTGAACTGTCATACAATGAACGATCGAGTTTACACTCGGATCTCGTTGCTAAGAGATCTTTCGGAACGCATTTTATAATGGAGGTTTTACGATGTGTGCTAGAGTAAAGATTATACCTACACATTAGGTACCTATTTACCGCCCTACTCCCACCCGGCAAAAAATAATAAAATTTCAATATGGGCATTAAATGTTGCCCCTTGAGATATAGGTATTTTGCTTTTTATAAATTAGCAGACAGCTTGATGTCAGCAATCTTACCCCCGCGCCGTCAGACTTTTCGATTCCAATGTAAAATACTGTATTTAAAAGCCCTTAAGAGGATTTACATATTTGAATTTTCTTTTTGCTGGGCGGCGCCGGGGCGGGTTCAAGTATCAACTGTTTTTTATTTCATAAATAGCATCATAAGATAATAAGTAAGCGTTTCGTCTCGACTATAGCATAATAATCGTTTTATTTTTATATTTTATATAGAAGTGGGCCTTCAGGGTGAGGGCGACAGGCGCAATGGGATTGTTCTATCGTGCTAGTTGACCTAACTCTTGGACCTCACGACCGCTTACCATCAGGTGGAGTGAGGTCGTCCTGAAAGCTCTTCTTATAAAAAAAAGAAGATTAATAGCAATATAACTAGCTACTTACTTTGGGATCGGAGCAATGTATGTGATGTTGTCTGATATTTATTTATTTAACTAACTAACCTTTGAATCATGATTAATACAGATTTTTTTACTTCTTTTGGAGCCGCGTACCAACCGCTGTTGTATAACGCATCTGCAACTTTTTGACTCTGCAAACAATAGATTATGTTCTAGAAATATTGGAAAACCGAAGGTGTATTATTGAAGGTGATGTAAGGGAGCGACCTATCATCTTCTCGCTCCAAGCCACCCTCACCTGCCCGTGGTGTATCCTGCTGAATAACGAACGAGGCTCTGGCAACCGACTGGTAACTATCACGATAAAGGCGTAGCTAAATACCACAGGCCGTTGGCGGGCAGCAGCGTCACCGGAGATAGGAGCTACGCCCTGCGTTCGCCAACCCGCCTGCCCAGAGCGTGGCGATTAAGGGTGTAACCCCCAGGTGTTTGCCCAAAGTGGCAAGTAAGTTTACTTAGATAGTATTTTTTTTGTAAATAAATACTTATTACCGAAACTTAGTCAGCACTCAGACCAATACAAACAGACATGTTCAACCACACAAATGTTTGTACTGTGCAGGGATCGTATTCACAATCCTTTGCTCAGAAGGCCGAGATCGCTACCAAATAAGTCATTAGGTCAGTCAAAAAAATAGCTATACTTTGAACAATACTCACAGATTCAAACAATTTCTGTCCATACCAGCACAGAAGCCAAGTCTGAATGAAGGCGGTTATCAAAAATGTTTTGTACATAAAAACGTTCCATTTTTCAATTAACTGCAACATTTATAAAAAAAAAATTGTAATAATCGCTTATCTAAAGTTTACGCTTAACTTAAGATTAACGAGATAAGACAATGATTCAACTAGCCTGTTTTTAAATGATTTCAAAGAAAGGTAGAGGTTCGCGAATCGACTGTAGCCTTAAAAGCTGAAATCTCAGGAAATAAATAAATAACCCCAAGAAATGCCACGCTGGGCCACACAGCTCTATCTAGCCCCAAACTAAGCCGAAGCTTGTACTATAAGCACTAGACAGACAACTGAATTACCTGATACTTAGGATACTTTTTTTAATAAACACATTTATGCATGGTCAATACCCAGACGAAAACAAGCAGATATGTTCATACAAATGTTTGTCCTGCCCGGGAATCGAACCCGCGACCACTGTCAGAGGAAGGTTTGAGGAATGGGGCGGTGATTTCTTTCTTTTAACGACAGTAATGAAAATGTAAATAAAAAATAAGATGTTTGTACCACACAGCAGAATCCACAGAAGCAAATTATGATAGAGTTATAAAAAAAATTGAATAACATCGCGAAGCTAAACATTTGTTCTATGTCGCCGGCTAATCTGGAATGAAAAGCAGTTATTATAAAATTAACAGTCCTTCTTCATTTTGTGGACTGTAAATCCATAGGTCCTACCTACTATGTTTTCCAATTATCTCTATGGACACGAAATACGATCGAAACATACTCAAGCTGTAAGTATATAATGTACTTCCAGCTGAATTTAGTATTTAGCTCTTACCTAAATGTTTTAATGTCGGATCGGCAGACAGAATCTTCATTATCCGCCATCTTGGTCTAGTCTTCTACTATATAAAAATAAGTCGGGTTTCCCTCCCTGACGCTATAACTCCAGAACGCACGAACCGATTTCCACGGTTTTGCATTCGTTATAAAGGTCTCGGGCTCCGTGAGGTTTATAGCAAAGAAAATTAAGAAAAAAAAATTTTACAGCCATCTGGTGGCGAAACGGAGTTCGCCGGGTTTGCTAGTTGGTAATAAATAAGTGTTTCAGTCGAGTCCCGTTAATGAAAGCTTTAGTTAGGAAATACTTTACCTAATCAAGGCAGTATGCCTTGTGACGATCTCAGCTACCTCTCTTTGATACATCATCTTTCGCTCAAACGAGGTGTATTCGTCATTGTTAGCTGTCGAAGTTTCATGGTTATTTTCAGCTGAAATAACAAAAATTGTCACAGCCAAGCCAAAACGAATATAAGGGAGCGTCCCATCATCTTTTCGCTCCAAGCCAACCTTACCTGCCCTTGGTGCATCCTGCCGAATAACAAACGAAGCACTGGCAACCGATTGGTGCCGGTATAATCATCACGGTTAAAGGCCTAGCTAAATAACACAGGCCGATGTCGGACGGCAGCGTCACCGGAGCGAGAAGCTACGCCCTGCGATCGCCAACCCGCTTGCCCAGTGTGGCGATTATGGGTGAAGTCTCCACATGTTTGACGAAAGTGACGAACTTCTGGAGAGGCCTATGTCCATCAGTGGACTGCGACAGGCTGATGATGATGGTGAATTCTTATCCCACCGCTCCTCTGCCTCGCTCTGGCGGTGGATGTCTTTAAACACTTTACTCACCAAGAGGGTATGTGGCAATAAGTTGGTCGTCGATTGAAACGCGGAAAAGCCTCTGAATTCTAATGCATAGCAGTTCAAATTGTGTCGTGACGTGGCTAAGGAGCACGCAAAACAGTAGATCTCCAAGTAATACGCACCAAACTGTGATTATAGCTGGAGAAATATAATTTTGTTAATAAGTATTATGAACAGTATGAATAATAATTATTTCATCTATCAGTTTATAGTCTTACTGCCGAGTAGGCATAAATTTCCTACTACACTGACGTCAATCGATCTTGCTCTAATCTGATCTTTATCTAAATAGTAACTTCAAACTTGAGCCCGAATACTTAACAGAAAAGAAATCGGATCGGCCTAACAAATCGTCCGCTCGCTCAGAGTCATGGAATTCCCTTCCAGCTCATGTGTTTCCTTCCTCTTACAATTCCGGCTTTTTAGGTGGGACGTGAAGCGGCATCTCAGTGGGCCTTCAGGGTGAATGTGACAGGCGCGGTAGATTTGTCCTATTATGCCTGTCGACCTAAATTTTGGTCCTCACGAACTTACCATGAGGCGGAGGGAGGTCATCTCAGCTGTTCTTTCTTTAAAACAAAAAAACTTACTTTCCCAAATCTGTAAAGTCAGGGTGAGCTCAAACAGTACTGGCGGTGAAGGGTCATAGGGCAAATAGTTGGTGAAGGGCAGTATCTTAGGAGTGTCCTTCCAAAAGAATCGTTTGGCCACATCCACGTATGGGGGCACGGCGATGCTGAGAACTAGTATGTAGTTGCTGTAGAATAGAACTGGAAATAAATGGGAAGTGTAAAATTTGCCAGATTTAACTTATTAACGTAAGAGTATTACGTTGCTGGACATAGGCCTCTCCAGTTGTTTGGGCAAACACCTGGAGGCTTTACTCATAATCGCCACATAGGACAAGCGGGTTGGAGATCGAAAGGCGTAGGTAGCTTCTCGCTCCGGGGACGCAATTGCCCGTCATCGGCCTGTGGTATTTAGCTACGCCTTCAGTTGTGATGGTTGTGCCGCCATTAGTCGATTGTCAGAGCCTGATCTGTTATTCAGCAGGATACACAACGTTTGCCGTGACGCGGTCTCCACTCCAGAACTCGTTTGCCCCAACGCTTATCGCTTCTGCGCCTGATGTGGCAAGCCCACTGCCACTTTGACTGGCTCGGTGGCTCAATTGGTAGTGACCTCTGCCTTCTGAGCCAAGGGTCGTGGGTTCGATCCCCACACATTACAAACATATCTGTGCATGAACATGTCTGTTTGTATTGGTCTGGGTGTTTTGTTTGTATTTCTTTACAAAAAAAATGTATCTAAGTAAGTTTATCAGTTCAGCGTATCATTCTGCCGGATCACCTCATTTCGGATCCGATCTCGTAGGGAGACGCCGAGCATAGCCCTTTCCATAGCTCGCTGAGAGACCTTAACGAATCTACCATATTTCGGTACAAACCTTTCACAAAGGTCTTAGTTTCCTTCAGTGATTCAGTCAGAACAGTCGTTTCTTCTTCGGACACAGTGCCCTGTGGCCACATACTTCGTAGTTCATTCACCATGTTCTCAAAAGTGGATCGATAGTACACGATGTTATGTGTCTTTAGCATGGCTGTGGAGAAACGTGGAGTGATTAGTATACCTAGGTCTCTAAATTTTAGTCGGTAACAAAAAGAGAAAATAAACGCGTAGGATCTTCCAAATAAAATCAAATGATATAGTGGCTCGACATAATGGCTTCCCTACGCCTGATGGAAAGCGAAAAAGAATCCCAAGTCGCTGTGACAACGGGCAAGTAGGTAACTGGTCAGTTACTTGTCAGTTGCCACCGCCATGCCGGCCCAACTCTAACCCCCCACGAGCTCCGGAAACCCTACTCACCGGCAGAAACACGATCCAGAGGTTATTTGACTGCGGTATTCTATAGGGTGGAGGTCCTTCCCCGGACGGGCGGCTCAATTCGAGCGAAGATTCGCTATGCCCTAACTCTCACATTACCCCGTCACATTACTCCAGTGACATGCATAAATGCATTTCTAGTAGGTTCCTACTACGGTCTATACATTACCGACCAAACCCGTGTTCATCTGTCATATTCCTCATTTTTTTTAATTTCGGGTCCAGTGAATATTATGTAAGTTTACATACCTTCTCCATTATCTATCCATGATAACTTGATTTAGTATCTTCATGTGTATCCCTGTGTACACATACGCTTTAATTACCTACCTTGGAGTAAATAACCAATGCACGGTATCATCCTAAAGATCTTCAATGCACCTTCGAAATTCCTCTCTTCCATCATCACATCGCGTACCAGAAGTATATCCTGCATGGCCGTTGAAGCTATGGCCACATATTCGAACCAGTAAAATGCATCCCAAAGCATCCTATAATAAAAAAAATATATTCAACCTTATTTTTGAACGAAAGATATCTGAAGCCTTTTTTTCCTTGCGGTAACAATAGTGGCGCGCACCAAGAGGTTTACTTCCTCGTTCCTGCCTTGTGCCATTAAGTCATGGAATGCCCTTCCAGCTCATGTGTTTCCTTTCTCGTACAATCCTGGGTTCTTTAGGCGGGGTGTGAAACGGCTTCTCAGTGGGCCTTCAGGGTGAGGGCGACAGGCGCGGTGAGTTTGCCCTAATGTGCCTGTCGACCTAACATTTGGACCTCACGACCGCTTACCATCAGGTGGAGTGAAGTCATCCTAAACGCTCTTTTAAAAAAGAAAACATTTTAACTATCCTCTACCCTACGGTTGTATGGAAGGGATATATCGCAGTCCACTGCTGGATCTTGGCTTCTCCAGTTGTCCACCGCTTTGGGCAAACCCTTAATCTTTACCCATAATCGCTACGCTGGGCAGACAGGTTGGGTACGCAGTACGTAGCTCCTCACTCCGGTGACGCTGCTGCCCGTCATCGGCCTGTGGTATTCATCTACACCGTCATTCTTGATGGTTATACTGCTACCAGTCGGTTGCATCCGTGCCCGTGGTGCATCCTGCCAAATAACGAACGAGGCGCTGGCAACTGACTAGTGGCGGTATAACCATCACAAATAAAGGCGTAGCTAAATAACACAGACCGATGAGGAGCAGCAGAGTCACCGGAGCGAGAAGTTACGCCCTGCGATCGCCAACCCGCCTGCCCAGCGTAGCGATTAATGGGTATATCCTCCAGATGTTGGCCCTAAGTGGCGAACAACTGGAGAGGCCTATGTCTAGCAGTGGACTGCAATAGGCTGATGATGATGATGACCACAGGCAGGCTTGGAACGAAAAGAAAAGTCCTTAAATCCCTAATTTTTTTCCTATTTTTATATTAATACCAAGAATAAGTAGTCACCATACATACTTGACTATAGGTCTATCCTCGCACAATAATCGTATACCGAGAAGGCGCAACACCCTTTTTATATGAAAAAAGGTGCCATCGTAGTCTTCCGCAGAGAATACCTAGAGACACATTCATAACAATGTAGTATGTAACACAATATGTGAGTGTGGAGTGTGGTTATAAAGCTTTGTAATCATCATCATCATCAGCCTATTGCAGTCCACTGCTGGACATAGGCCTCTCCAGTTGTTCGCCACTTAGGGCAAACATCTGGAGGATATACCCATAATCGCCACGCTGGGCAGGCGGGTTGGCGATCGCAGGGCGTAGCTTCTAGCACCGATGACGCTGCTGCCCACCATCGGTCTGTGGTATTTAGCTAAGCCTTTAATTAATTGTGATGGTTATACCGCCTCCAGTCGGTTGCCAGCGCCTCGTTTGCTATTCGGCAGGATGCACCACGGGCAGGTGAGGTTGGCTTGGAGCGAAAAGATGATAGGCCGCTCCCTTACATCCCCATTAAAGCTTTGTAAAGGTAAAGAATATTCTACAAAAAATCAGTACGGCATCTCAGTGGGCCTTCAAGGTGAGGGCGACAGGCGCGGTGGGTTTGTCCTATTATGCCTGTCGACCTAACATTTGGACCTCACGACCGCTTACCATCGGGTGGAGTGAGGTCATCCTGAACACCTTTGTAAAAAAAGAAATTATTAGTTAAAATATACATACTTTGGGCTCATTGTTTGGGGCAACTTTTGTTCGTCTCTTAAGGGGCCACATGATTCTTTAATGGCAAGATAATATCTGAGACATAACAATCTTGCAATTTTCACCCCGATTTTTATAATGTAGCAAATTGATTGTATGAATTTTTAAACAAAAAATTATATAGACACTTAATAATTATATGCTACGTAAAACAGCCTGTAGTTATGACTGTTTTAATAGTAGGTATTAAAATGTCCTTAAATGACGCGACAACCAATATTGCGCCACCCTATAATCATGGGCAATGATTGTACAATACTTAATTGTAGACTTGTTTAGGCTGTCCGTTCATCAAGAGACATCTCGAATACTTATAGGCAATAAATAAATGTATTATTTTATTTTTATTAATGATAAATTTATTAACTTTAGTCAATCAACAACAATTTATGACATGAAATTATTACCAAAAGATTATACCGGAGTCGAGACCGCGTCTCGGCAAACGTAATGTAGGACGGCCTCAAGCCAGGTGGAGTGACGATTTATTTTGCGCAAGAGCTGGATGCGAGAAGCCCAAGATCGATCAAAGTGGCGAACATTGAGAGGTCTATGTCCAGCAGTGGACTGTTAGAGACTGATAAAGCCAGATCAAACATTTGTGACCCTGTTTTGCGATGTCTAGGAGCTGAAGTGGCCACTTACATCATCATCTTTAATTGGGGTATTTTGTGAAAAAAGTTTAAAGTTTACAAACGTTGAATAAAAAAAATGTTCTGTTCGTCACAATATTTAATTCGTCAAAAAACATCCAGTAGGTATTTGTACAGATTTACTGATTTTGTCGACTGCGTTTTCATGATTTCCAGTGCAATACAATAATTTTGATTAAGCCTTGTTATTCTATGACATAAAAAAAACCTACCCTTAAGTAACTATGCAGACCCATGATGCAGACAAGAATGTTTTGACAAGGGAGTGACAGTGACACGAGGATGTGATTGTGAAACAAATTGTCAAAAATCAATGTCAAAAGTGACATTTTGTATGAAAGCTGACATTAGTTCTGATTTTGACCACGAGTCAAAACCAAGTCAAAACATTATTGACGCTCTGTTTATGTCTGGATCTTTCAAGGGAATCTTTTGGCGTGTGGGTGAATTGACATAGATGGCATAAAACAAATGTCAAATGTCACTGAAACTCAAAAGTGACCTAATTTCTGTTACAACTGCCAATTTCTATGGAGACAAGTTAACACTCGTATTCACAAACAATACGTGTTTATGAAAACTAACAATACTATGCGAAGTAAGGCATTAAAGTGCCGACCGCCACTCAAGTGTTGTCTAGGAATAGGTTTCTGGGTACCTTTACGTTCGCACTGAGTCCTGAAAGTACCGTACCGTACTGTAGCAATGAAAGTAATGGTAAGACGATAATTTTGCATAACGAGGCCTAGATTAATACGTCAATCATTGACGGTCAATGTACTCGTATTTTTGAATGAACAAAAATAGTCTGGAGCCATAACGGAAAACGAGTCGACAACATTTTAAAGTTAGCAATGATCCGACAGATAATAAAAATAGAATTCTCCACAAATTAAATACATCAACAACTTCTTTAAAAAATCTCTTTAAACTTAACAAAATATCATTGTCTCATTGTTTAAACACTAGTTATTCTAAAGCTTAATGATCTTTGGATGCAACGTAAAGGCGTTAGATGATCTGCTTAGGACTCTTGAACGTCAGTTTGACACCAGACCTGATTCAACAATTGACTAGTTTTATTATCGATACAAACAGTAACACTGTAGGGTTCACTATAAATTCCAAAATATTTTGGAAAAAGTATCATCGGTAGACTAGGATTTGCTCTATATTATTTTGTTAAATTATATTTAATTTTCCTGAACAATTTATGTCAATTGACTGTGTCGTAGGTTCACTGGTAGGTACAATTCGTATAGCCTATTCATAGCGTTCGAGCTATGCGGCAATTGCGTTAAATAAGTTAAAAGTATCTCAATTGACATGAGAGTCAACTACTTAATGAGGGTGTTTCAAAATCAAAGGCTAAGATAGATGGCGCCTGTGGTTTAGCTATCATGTGATTGGTCAGTTGCTATGTAAACGTCAGTGACCTGTCAAAATGAACCAATCATGTAACAGTTGCTGCTGACCTGCTGCGTATGTGGTACCAACTGGTGGATTTATTTTTTCAGTAAGCCCCCTTTATGTATCGATATTAGAAATTAAATGTAACAACGATGTTAACATAGAATGTATCACTATAAGTTTCTATAACGTGTGACAAATAAATAAACAAATGTTTTATTAAACAGATATAGCACCCTCTAAAATAAATAATAAACTCGTGTATTGTAAATTGTAATACCTAATCACAGTTTTGTCCAAGACTCACTTAAGCAAATCATTATTGTTTGGTGTTTAAGTAGGTATATTAAAAGATGAATTTGGGTTGGAAATAGAGTTTATCGCGGACGCAAACTAGTAATTGAAAATATTTCCTAATTTTCTAATGAGTAGTCATTTTAAACAAGGCAGGACATTTTTCGTTAAGAAAATAGAACTGATATTCTCAATTACTAAATTCCGTTCTAAAACCTACAACTTCGAAGGTAAAATAAATGCTCAAGTATTACAAGCGATAATGTGACAAAAATCTCTATGGATTTATGAACATTACAGTAATTTACACAGTCACAAGTAGTCTCTATTTAAAGTTTATAGTCTATTTCACAACATCTGAAATCTATGTCGCATTGTCTATGGAAGAAACATAAATTCTATAACGTGATTGAAAAAATCTTTAAGGCTGCGAAAAAATATACTAAAGCTTTGAATTCAACCCTAAAATAAAAAAGGTATGTTTCTTAATTTTGACCAAGCTAATTTATAAGAAAAAAACTTTTTTTAAACTTTCATCCACAGACAATGCAATGTTTACCCGATTATGTTAGAAAGATGATTAGAAACCACTAATAAGTTAGAAATTGAAAAAACACTAATCATTCCTCTAACATACGCGCGGCTTATAAATCTATAACAACAGGAAAATTGCACATTTTTTCAAAACTTGACTTGGTGACTTTCGTAAAGGTTTCAAAGGAATAAACGAGTTTCGAAAACTTCTTTGATAACATGGCAGTGCCCCTCTGAATATAACTGGTAAACTAGTATATTAAGAAATTAATATAACAGACTTATTTAAGTTATGTATGTTGGCTAAATATAATTTTATTTAAATAGCAGTTTTTGAAATTTCTTTTTCGCTATTTTTAAATTTTGTTGATACCATGAAAATATTCATGACATGCATATTAATAGTTTATTTTGTGTTTAAAGGTGTCTCAAAATATTTACATAATTTAAATTAATAGTAGGTACATAGATTCTATTATTTTTCAAAGTAGGTGCTTATCAAAGAACAAATCAAGGCAATTATCATGGGAACACGCCTCAACTCTGACAAGGCTTCGCAAACATCATTCTTAGATTACTTTTTATTCGTACAAGGCCTTTCATGTTTTAGGCAAATCCTATGAAAATATAGGTATTTTTAACAGCCTCGTCTTTGTAGGCAGTTTCTGAGGGTAGAATACGGGATGTGCCACGTTAACTCAGAAGATTACAAATAAAAATTGAGCCCTTTTAAATTTCACTAACAGAAGTTTCACTGATACATAATAGTCAAGTTAAAAGGTTATCATTAGATACAAATATACATTCCTCAATATTCACCTCATTTCTATTCCCATAAGTATAATTTTAATTAAAAATGATGTCAATTTACCTAAAAAACAATGCACAATTAAATGTAAAATATTGCACATCGTAAGCTTCATAAGCAATATGGACGTATGTTCAACGTGCGACAGAAAATTATAATTAATATTGTGTTAAACATTTGAAACTAAACGACTAGCATCATAATACTCAGCTTTGATAATAAGTAAAATAAATCTTTATCAATAAATAATAATAATTTAATTGAACGAGGTCACAAAACTCATTAAAAATCTCTTAATTCGTACTTATTACTTACTGTTTTATTCCATAAACTTTATTTCACAGGCCAAGAAACGAACACTCTATTTTAAAAATAGTTATATTTGACCATAGACTTGGGTATTTCTTGGTGATTTCTCTAGTAAATATTGGTTAAAATTACCGATTATTCCGTAAATCGTTGACATATCTATTTTCAAGTAGGTATCAAATATTTATCACCGATTTCCATTAGTCTATGAATTGTTTTATAAATATTTTTAAAATAGAATCTCGTGAAGTAATACTAGATCACAGTCTATGTAAATAATACATTAATTAGAATAAACGTTTTTACCTAGAGTTTACAGGAAACCATTTTACCGCCGAAAAGACGACAGAGATTAAAATACTACAAATTACACTTTAGTTTCATCTAAAAGTTCGATTGACTAAACGTAATTACTGCTTACCTTTGGCATAGCACTATCAATTTATTTATCAGCCAATGATACGCGAAGATTTTGAAAGCGTGTTCGAAATTTCATTGTTATAAAGTGTCGATTGGCCGGTTTTATGCAACATGGAGCCTTATTAATTACGTTTAGGTCAAACGAAATGAATTTCACGTTATGTCTAGCTAATACAAAAAGTTCTAATAGTAGAAATGTACAAGTAAACTCTAACAACGACGTACGTGCGAAGCCCGAGCGGACTAGTCGATCGATTTGGACGGCTTCACTCGGTCCAGCTTCTCAACTTTTTCTGTACTATTCTGGCTGCTCCTGTTGAAGAAGAGAACGATGGATCTTTAGGATAATCTTCGTTAAGCGAAAGTGTCCGTGTTGTTTCCAGATTTAGAATAGGACCACCCTATCTCATCGCGTAGGTGTTGTAGAAGACGGCGTAGACGGCTAAAAGAATATCAGGAAACGAGCAGTAGGGCTATGCTGGGTGTTTCTTTGTGGGATCTGATTCGAAATGAGGTGATCCGACAGAGTAAAACCAACGTCATTGACATAGCAAGCTGAAGTGGCAGTAGGCTGTGCCATATAAGCCGCAGAACCGATAACCGCTGGGGTATACGGGTTCTAGAGCGGAGAGAGACCGCTTGTCGGCAAACGTATGTAAAACCAAGATTGAGTAAGGTGACGAGCAATTGGAGTGGCCTATGTCCAGCAGTGGACGTTCACTGGCTGATGATGATGACCTAGATTGTCACAAACTGATGACACGGACAAGTAAGCAGTGTTAACTCACCAGTTGTGACTTAGTCGTCACAACATGTGACAGAGGCAACACCTATATGCTTCGTCTTCTCGGATCGGTAGTATGAGACGCCCTCAGGCTGATGATGATGACCTAGATTGTCCCAAACTGATGACACGAACAAGTAAGCAGAAGTATCTCACCAGCTGTAACTTAGTCGTCGCAATATGTGGCAGAGGCGGCCCCTTTGCTTCGTCTTCTCGACAAACGTAGTATGGGGAGCCCTCAGGCGAGGTGGAGTGATTCGCGCTAGATGGCTGGCAAGTGCTGGATGCGAGAAGCCCAGGATCGATCAAATTAGCGAACATCGGGAGAGGCCTATGTCCAGCAGTGCTGACGAGTCATGTAAGCAGTGCTAACTCACCAGTTGTGACTTAGTCGTCACAACATGTGGAAGAGGCGGCCCCTATCGTTTTCTCGACAAACGTAGTATGGAACGCCCTCAGGCTAGGTTGAGTGACGATTTGCGCAGGACGGCTGGCAAGTGCTAGATGCGGGAAGCCCAGGATCGATCAAAGTGGCTAACATTGGGAGAGGCCTATGTCCAGCAGTGCTGACGAGTCAAGTAAGCAGTGCTAACGCACCAGTTGTGACTTAGTCGTCACAACATGTGGCAGAGGCGGCCCCTATGCTTCCTCTTGGCGTCCGTCGCGGCGGTCGTGAAGCCCTCCGGACTCGCGAGCCTCTTCGCTATCGGCTTCTCTTTCTCTGTGTCGCGACGATTGCTTGGTAGTCGTCTTCTACGACACCCACGGGATGAAATGGGATGGTCCTATTCTAAATCCGGAAATCACACGGACAAACCCACAGTGCTTAAAGACGAAAGCCTTTAACCAGGGCGTCCTTCCCGTCATGACACCCGGAGTTGAAACGTGGATAGTCACGGTAAGTCTGGTCCACAAGCTATAAGTTGCTCAGCGAGCTATGGGAAAGGGCTATGCTCGGTGTTTCTTTGCGGGATCGGATCCGAAATGAGGTGATCTGTTGGCGTGTGGAGACCGCGTCTCAAGAAACGTGGAGTGATGATTTGCGCAAGATGGCTGGGTAGTGCTGGATGCCGGAAGAGAAGCCCAAGATTTGAAGAGGCCTATGTCCAGCAGCGGACCGCTAAGTAAGCAGTATTGTATTAGTACTCACCAGTTGTGACTTAGTCGTCACAACATGTGGCAGAGGCGCCCCCTATCGTCTTCTCGACAAACGTAGTATGGGACGCCCTCAGGCTAGGTTGGTGAAGTGACGATTTGCGCAGGACGGCTGGAAAGTGCTAGATGCGGGAAGCCCAGGATCGATCAAAGTGGCGAAAATTGGGAGAGGCCTATGTCCAGCAGTGCAGACGAGTCAAGTAAGCAGTGCTAACTCACCAGTTGTGACTTAGTCGTCACAACATGTGGCAGAGGCGGCCCCTATGCTTCGTCTTGGCGTCCGTCGCGGCGGTCGTGAGGCCCTCCGGACTCGCGAGCCTCTTCGCTATCGGCTTCTCTTTCTCTGCGTCGCGATGATTGCTTGGTACCGCGTAGAGGGATCTGCAACAGGCTTTGGTTTCACTTTGATTTTACAACTGTTTTAGGTTTACGTGATTGGTGGTGGTGGATAATAGTGGTAGACTGATGATATGATGTTCGATTGTGATTTTTTTTCTAAACTCCCCCCCCCCCCCCTTTTTTTTAGTCTTCACATGATTGATGGACGACACCTAAGACGACGACAGCGCGTTGTGCTATGGGGTCGGGTACCATAGGCCATCTCTAGAAGCTTATTGTGATCGGGAAAGTAGATGGGGAAAGGCCTTGTGGTCGCAGCCCAATTGGCCCGTTGGCACGTACCAGGTGTTTCGCAAGGGAGGTTACGATTATCATTAATGAGGAGTACGACGCAAAGAGGACGGCCTATTTGCCTATGCAAAGATAGGCAGAAGCTGCGATCGCCAACACGCATACATTTATGCGTTATGTCTCCAGGTGTTTGCCCAAAGTGGCGAACAACTGGCTACTAGGCTGATGATAATGATGCGTCAGTTGTCCCGCAGCTCAATGTATCTGGCAAGTTTGCTGCGAGCAGGGCGCGAAGTAAAGTTGCCACGGCGTAGCTAGTGGAATATCTACTTAATGTTTCGTGTGTATTATTTGTGTTGTCAGCTGCTAATATACCTGGTGAGATTACTGCGAGCAGGGCACGAGATGAAGTTGCCTTGTCGTGGCAAGTGAGACATTTATTAAGTGTCTCGTGTGTATTATTTGTGTAGTCAGGTGTGTATTATCGGTGTGTATGTACCTGGTCAGTTACTGCGGGCAGGGCGCGAGGTGAAGTTGTCGTTCTTTCCGCGTCGCAGCCATTGAGACATTTATTAAGTATCTCCTGTGTATTATTTTTGTAGTAAGGTGTGTATTGTGTGTGTAGTCGGTTGTCACGCAGCTCGGCGTACCTGTTTAGTTTGCTGCGAGCCAGGCGCGAGGTGGAGATGCCACAGCGTAGCTATAGTTATAGAGGAGGAAATTATAATTTCTAGCGTTTTAATTGGCTAGTGGCCTGTCAGTGACCTGTCAGTCACTATTTTCTTTACGCGAATGAACTATAGTGCCAAGTGGGACATCTACTTAATGTCTCGTGTGTATTATTTGTGTAGTCAGGTGTGTATTATATGTGTATGTGGACGGGGTAGAATGGCGTCTTGATTGGCTTCACGAGGGCAGTGCTGTTTGTGTATTATTTGTGTAGTCGTGTGTGTATTATTTGTGTAGTCGTGTGTGTATTATTTGTGTAGTCAGGTGTGTATTATTTGTGTATTCGCTGTGTGTAGTCAGTCAGTGTCAGTCGTCACGCAGCTCGACGTACCTGGTCAGTTTGCTGCGGGCGGGGCGCGAGGTGAAGTTACCGGTCTTGCCGCGTCGCAGCGAGTGGAAGGGCGTCTTGATCGGCTTCGCGAGAGCAGTGCTGCTGGTGTCAGCGAGCGTCTTGGCGCAGTTGAGGGTTGTCACCGTCAGTTCCACGTCTTTGATGGGCTCGTTTGATGCTGAGGATTGGATTGTCATGTATTAAATATTATATTATCAGTACATAATAATAATATATTATATTAGGTATGTATACGTAGAGTGGCGGGTAAAACTTGGGCGAGAGCAGCGCAGGGCCGTGTTAAATGGAAGCTTTATGCGATAGGCTGATGATGATGATCATCATTATAAGCCTATCGCAGTCTACTGCTGGACAAAGGCCTTTCCAGTTGTTCGCCACTTTGGGCACTTTGGATTTACCCGTAATCGTCACACTGGCGGGTTGGCGATCACGGGGCGTAGCTTCACCCACCGGTGACCCTGCCGCCCGACATCGGCCTGTGGCTACGCCCTCAATCGTGATGGTTATACCGACACCAGTCGGTTTCCAGTACCTCGTTTGTAATTCAGCAGGATGCACCACGGACAGGCGAGGGTGGCTTGGAGCGAAAGGATGATAGGTCGCTCCCTTACATCCGTACATAAAGTGCAACACCTGGATCCGCTACTCCAAAATACTACACCTGGATTCAGGTGGACCAACACTATTGTTTTGGCCTAAGATTTCTTACCAGTGAACTCCTCAATAGGCTTGTCAATAGTATCGTGGTCGATCCAGGTCAAACCCATCTCGACTTTCTCGGCGAGGTCCTGCCAGCGCTGCCTGTTCTCCATAGTTCCAGAGTACAGAGGCTGGATCCAAGGGAATGTGTCGGAGAGCACTTTGTACAGCGGGAGGCAGATCATGTCGATGAAACCCACTTGCATTTGGGGTAGCTCGTCTTTCTTCTCTCTGGAAAGATGTCTTAATATTAACAGGAGTATAGCTACCTGGGTTAAACTATGTACGGTTTTGTCGTTCGTCGTATTGATTCTTCTTCTTTGATATAGTATTTCTTGATCGCTATCAAGAAATACTATATCGTGCTCTCCCAGGCTACATCGCTATGTAGCCTGGGAGAGCACGATAACTCAGCCTAAATTTATTACCTCTAGTCTAAAAAGACCCAAGTTATAGATAGATACTCTTTATGCACAAAACACAGACATTACAGGAAAACATAATACAAACAAAACATAGTACTATTTAGGCGGTCTTATCGCATGTAGCGATCTCTTCCAGACAATCATCAGGTAGAGGAAGTTATGTTCGAGGAAGACGTGAAAGTTTTATGTCCCAAGTGTCCAATTTATTTTTATACGTGTGGTTAACGAAGTCCGTTATGCCTTAATTTAAGATTAGTTTCGTATAATCGTGCATCATGCATAAGTTAGAATAATAAATACCTGTCCATCATGGCGATCGGCTGCTGATTCAGTTGCAACTTCTCCAAGTCGCCCTGGTCGAAGAACTCGTCTGCTACCAGCTTAGCGACTTTGTGTTGCACTTCCCAAGGCTTCGCTATGGCTGACACATCGCAGGCCGTCATCATCATACCGCATAGCACTAGAATAAATAAATGATATCAATCGATCTATTGATCATTGAGGGTATTCCCTCAGTCGACTGCTTGGAAGGCCTCTATACCGGGCTTCCATTCAGACAATGCCAGCAGTTCTTCTTAGTTCAACGGGTTGCAGGACATCCAAAAATTTGTTCAAACATAATAATAATATGAAATTATTTCCAGATATGAGCCAGCAGCTTCATCATACAATATAAATGGCATTAACAAAGCAATGTATGCAATGTTGAATTAATTAATCATACCGTTAATGTTAAATATTAAACAAATAAGGTCCAGTTACACAACCTTGCGTAAATGCCTCAGACTGTACTCAATCGGTGATGATTTTGTAAATTTTCATGATTCCTATTAATATTTTAATACAAACTAATGTATTCGACTAGTGACTAAAATAACGGCGCCAAAGTTGATTTATGTAGGTACCTTATTAAGACAAAAACCACTGAGTCTAAAGCTTTTCGAACATCAAGAAAACACTCACTAACTCTTGCAGCTTTTAATAAATCTAGTTAGACTCTGCGAGTAATCCATACCCACCCTAATAACTGTACTATAGAACTATTTAGGTTACTGCGATGACAAGTGATTGATGTGGTTAGTTCTATTTATTTCATTGTCAAAGTTCATTGCCGCATCGACTAGGGCCTCTATTTATCTTTCCATTAGGCAACTTGACTGACTTGAAAGTACTCACATTCTTTCTTCTCTTGACTCTGCCAATCAAACTCTCCGTTGTCAACAAGCTCCAAGAACTTAGATTTTTTCTTGAAGTACATAGCGAGGTCAGTCGAGAGAATTGCTGTTTCTACCACCCTCATTACGTCTTTGTAGTCATCTGGAGATAGTGCCTGGAAAAGAAAATATATTGTATTCAAATAATAATGTAACATTTTCTTGAAGTTTCGGCAACGATCGGTCGACTCGACGGTCTCGGCGACTTACATAAGTAGACTCGATAAAAATCTTAACTAATATTATAAAGCTGAAGAGTTTGTTTGTTTGTTTGTTTGAACGCGCTCATCTCAGGAACTACTGGTCCGAATTGAAAAATTCTTTTTGTGTTGAATAGACCATTTATCGAGGAAGGCTTTAGGCTATAAAACATCACGCTGCAACTATTAGGAGCGAAGAAATAATGGAAAATGTAAAAAAAAACGGGGAAAAAATAACTATTCCACGCGGACGAAGTCGCGAGCACAGCTAGTTATGTATAACTCTTACATTGCTTATGTACCTATCTAATCTTAGCTGAACCATTAACTTTCGAAATAAAATAATATCTAAGTATGACATGAATAATAATAAATTAGTATCACTGAAGAAGAAGTGTGATAGTCACTTTAAATACAATGGTTCTTACCTGGAATATGTTATTAGTCTCACTGTTCAAAATCATGACGCACTGATCGAAATGATGGTGCTCCATCGTGGAAGTCGTATACAAAATCGCCAACGGACTCTCGGTCTTGGTCTGGAAGGCGTTATTTGTGCCTCTATGGTCCAAGTCGTGGCATAGACACGCGACGAGCAGGCCAAGGATCTCCAGTTCCGACATGAACCTCTCCATTTTGCCTGTCTTCAGCATAGCGAACATGGTTTGAGCTACGTTGAGGGCGTGCCTCCAGTTGTGGTACTTCACTGGACGGTAGTTCTTTTTGACGCTTAGTGTCCATCTGCAGAGGACCTGGAAGGGGGAGGAAGATTTTGAGAAAAATAATTCATCGCAAAATTGGATGCCGACTGAGATGCCCTTTAACGTCTATTTAAAATTGTAAGAGGAAGCAGCTCAGCACACATGAGCTGGAAGGGCATTCCATGGCACGGGAAAGGAACGAGGAACTAAGCTTCTAAGTGCGCGCAGCCAGGGGGGAGTAGGGTTGGGCCGGCATGGCGGTGGCAACAGACAGGTAACTGACCAGCTACTTGTCCGTTGTCACAGCGATTAGGGCTTCTCTTTCGCTTTCCATCAGGGGTAGGTGAGCCATTATGTGGCTACTATAAAAAATTAGAGAAGAGTGAAAATCATAAATATGAACTCGCCTTAAAACGCTTCATACAAACTGAAACAGAGGAATAAGTACTCACATCGTAAGGTATATGAAACTTCTCGACCAGATTGCACTGTAGGAACATTCGCAGAGTCGCTCTGCATGTGTCTTCGTCTGATAAATCGAAGTCTGGAACAAGATAATACATTAACTTACACCTGAAAGGAGTAGGAATTTCCACCATCAGTACCATTATTATCCATATAATGTGATGATGACGATGATTGATGATTCGGCAACGTCGAATACTAAGTGAGTTGCTACACTGGCGAATTTTCTAAGCGGGAGAACGCTTGAAATCCGCCAGTGTGGCACAGCCCTAAGTTGTGCCTTTTGTTCATATTTTATGGGCATTGGTGTACCTAGGGGACCTGAGTGGGGCCACTGCCCGGGATACCCGGGATTTAAGAGGCATAGCGAATCTTCGCTCGTATTGAGCCGCCCGTCCGGGGAAGAACCTCCACCCTATAGGATACCGCAGCCAAATGACCTCCGGGTCGTGTTTCTGCTGCAGTAGGGTCTCCGGAGCTTGTGGGGGTTGGCATGGCAGTGGCAACTGACAGCTAACTAACCAGTTACTTGCCAGTTGTCACAGCAACTTGGGCTTCTCCTTGGCTTTCCATCAGGCGTAGGGAAGCCATTATGTCGGGCTACTATAAAAAAAACCTAAACTTAGGTCTTTAATTCTTACATCCATACAAACAGGAATATTGATCCAACTGAAATTTTGGAAATTTCACCCATTTTCAAAATAGTCTCACATCAATCTCACATCACCCGACTTTAATCAGACAAGGCAGATGAGAGAAATATAAGTGAAACCAATCGATATTATTGTGAATTCAAGTTAATGTCTTACCATGGAACTGAAAGCTGTATAAGTTGTAGGTCTCGGCTGAGGGTATGTGGTCTTGGCAGAGTTTGTTGGTGTCTTCAGAGGACGCGGTCGCGTGATACGACAGGCATTCTAACGCCACCTGGAATAAGAAAGTAATATTGTGTAATTTAAAACAAATGTGATAAAGGACATTGCATTTGGGGATGCAAGGGAGCGACCTATAACCTTTTCGCTCCAAGCCGTCCTCACCTGCCCGTGGTGCATCCTGCCGAACAACAAACGAGGCTCTGGCAAACCGACTGGTGGCGGTAAAACCATCACGATAGAAGGCGTAGCTAAATACCGCAGGCCGATGACGGGCAGCAGCGTCACCGGAGCAAGAAGCTACGCCCTGCGATCGCCAACCCGCCTGCTCAGCGTGGCGATTATGGGTATATCCTCCAGAAGTTTGCCCTAGGTGGCGAACAACTGGAGAGGCCTATGTCCAGCAGTGGACTGTGATAGGCTGATGATGATGATGATGATGAAAGGACATTATCTATACAAGAAAAAAATGTCAGACATCATGACATACATTGTTCCGATCCCAAAGTAAGAAGCTTGAGCACTTGTGTTATGAAAATATGACTCAACGAAGATACTACGAATATAATACAGACACAGAACAAACACAACTGTTCATTATATGGATGTTTGTCGTGGGTAGGAATCCAACACACGACCCTTGGTTTAGATGGCAGGGGTAGCTCCCAAACACAGCTCCCAAATGAGCCAAAGGGTCAGCAAAAATACAATATTACAATATTATGATGACAAAATTTCCTACACTTTTGAAGACCTCAAAATAAGACCTTTTTAGGGTTCCGTAGCCAAAATGGCAAAAACGGGACCCTTATAGATTCGTCATGTCTGTCTGTCTGTCTGCCTGTATGTCCGTCCGTATGTCACAGCCAGTTTATTCCGAAACTATAAGAGCTACATTATTAAAATTTGGTATGTAGATGTATTCTGTTAACCGCATTAAGATTATAAAGTAAAATCAGAAAAAAATCCAAAATTTTTGGGGTTCCCCATACATGGAACTGAAACTCAAAAAATTTTTTTTCATCAAACCCATACGTGTGGGTTATCTATGGATAGGTATTTGATGATGTTGAAGTTTCTAACATCATTTTTTTCTCAGATGAATAGTTTGCGCGAGAGACTCTTCCAAAGTGGTAAAATGTGTGTCCCCCCCCCCCCCCCCCGTAACTTCTAAAATATGGGCACTATAAAACTGAAAAAAATATATGATGTGTATTACTATGTAAACTACTAACGAAATTAGTTTTAATGAAATCTAGACAGTAGTTTTTTTTAAACATCATAAATCAGATTACCTAATTTTTTTCATTCAATCAGTGGTACGGAACCCTACGTGCGCGAGTCCGACTCGCACTTGGCCGGTTTTTTGATCTTCGAAAGACAAAGTTCTGCGGCCTGAAATTTGGGTCTGATTTTGAAACTCCAGTGTCTTAGTCACTCTTATTCATCGTGACTGAGAACGTTAGTTTGAGGTTGGCATACTACAATCCTTCCTTACCTTTTGCTTAGCCATCAACTTGCAAGCGTTCTCATACATTTGTGTGTTGTGGATGCCGAGACCGCAGAATATGGCGAACGCTTCAAATATCGACACGTCGCCGTCTGTGAATTGTGAACCGTTTTCCTGAAAAAAGAAAGTACAATACTTAACTTTTATTACTTAGGAGATTAATTTAATCAGTTTGTAGGAACAGACTTGTCCCTACGAAAAGTGGAAGTACTTCCGCCAAGCTAGGTGATCGTGCTCGGGGAAGTACTTCCACTTTTATATAGCGAGTCGTGATGAAAACTTCGTATGTGAGTTGTACGTCTTCCATACAAGTTGTATGGAGCGATTTCAAGAATGAAATCGCTCCATACGCTATAGAGAACTATAGTGTCACCGGAGCGAGGAGCTAAGTCCTGCGATTGCCAACCCGCCTGCCCAGAGTGGCGATTATGGATAAAGCCTCCAGATGTTTGACCAAAGTGACGGAGAACTGGAGAGGAATATTGTATGTATATTGTCTGCTGCTAGTGGTCTACTGCCTATCATAGTCCAGCAGTGGACTATGATAGGCAGATGATAAATAATAAATATCCCAAGACATGCCACGCTGGGCCACACAGCGCCATTTAGCCCCAAACTAAGCAGAAGCTGGTACTATAAGTACTAGACAACTGATAAACTTACTTAGATACATTTTTTTTGTAAATAAATACATATTATACATAGGACCCAGACCCAGACCAATACAAACAGACATGTTCATGCACACAAATGTTTGTAATGTGTGGGGATCGAACCCAGGACCCTTGTCTCAGAAGGCAGACGTCACTACCCATTGAGCCACCGAGCCAGTCTGATGATATCAATATTCTTACCTTATTGATGAGCTGTGCCACGCCAATCACGTCCTTATTGGCATTGACAATAGGCATGCAGAGCATGGTCCTGACTCCTGCCGCGTCGTCCGACGTCGGGTCTGAAGCGGTCATCTTGTTCTCTTTCCTCCATTCGTCGAGCTCGGATATGTTGAGAGCCTTATTCGATTGGGCCACCTGAAATGGCATTTAAAGAAGACGTTAATAAAGCAAGACATGCACTGGGCCACACAGCGCCATCTAGCCTCAAACTAAGCCGAAGCTTGTACTATGGGTACTAGACAACTAATAAACTTATTTAGCTACTTTTTTGTAAATAAATACGTAATGCACATAGTAAACACCCAGCCCATTTAAATAAGGCTAAGTTCATATGGCCGCGCGGTACCGCGCGGAACTACGAACCGCGCGGCACAAGATCAATACAAACGATAATTATCGTCTACATTACCGCGCGGTACCGCACGCCAACGCGCGGCGCGCTCTGACCCGCGCGCAAGATCTAGAACCGCGCGCTGCCGCGCGGCACAAGTATTTCAAACCTGTATCGACCTGTTCAGTTGATCCGCGCGCCTTGAGACGGAAAGACACATAGATCGATGCAATGAGTACCGAAGATGACATTGTGCCTATCGATTTGCTTATCGACGAAATCGAAAAAAGAGATGCGATTTGGAATCTTACATAATATCTTACAGCATTTTCACTGGATTTTAAATCATTTTCAATGAAATCGTATAAAAAATCAAAGGTTGCAACTGACATACGGAAATAATTAAAAAAAATTTCTTCATGTAACCTCAACTCAGGGTATAAGGTGACAAACAGGCTTGAAGAAAGTCTGTCACTTAATATTGGATGCACCCAGTATCGCCTTTGTCGTCTTCTGCGACGTCTCAGTCTTCTATATAAAATCCACAAGCAAATTGCCTCCTCCACGTCCATTGTATATCAATGTTAATGCCAGACTGGCGCTCGTATATACCCTGTCATGTGAACTCTCACACCGCGCGGCGGCGCGCGGTGCCGCGCGGCCATATGAACTTAGCCTAATAGTTTTTCATTCAAATAAACAATAGCAAAGATACAAGGTATCAAAAGTTAGGAGTGGGAGTCTTTGACGTCACTCGCTCCCGAAAAAATACCTCACCGAGTGACGTCACGCGTAATTTCAACGTGCTATAACTTTGTAAATTTTAGTCTAATTTACAAATAAAAAAAATACGTGTACTCGCGAAGTACGTTTCTAATAAGCTAGAAAACGGACTAATTACAATTTTTAGCCATAATAGCCTATTTGTATGTATGTGCCGATGGAAAGCCGATAAATCTAAGTTGATAACTTTACCACAAAACTTACCTTCAACGCTATAGAAGCCAATGTAGACCGGTAGTCATGTCTCGGCGTGAGGGTGGTCCTGGACTGCTGGGCTCCCAGCTCGAACAGCGTGTGGAAGCGCGTGGGCGCCGGTGGGGGGAGAGCCGGGATGGTGGTGGACGGTCTACCACCAGGCCTTTGGACGATGCGCTCTAAGTGACTCTGTGGAGGGTACAAATTAGTTAAGACACTGGTTACATAGCAAAATATTTAGCACGAAATTTTCTTCAAATGTAATCATCATCAGCCTATTGCAGTCAACTGCTGGACGCAGGCCTTTCCAATTGTTCACCACTTAGGGCAAACGTCTGGAGGATATACCTATAATCGCAACCCTGGGCAAGTGGGTTGGCGATCGCAGGGCGTAGCTTCTCGCTCCGGTGAAGCTGCGGCCCGTCATCGGTCTGCAATATTTAGCTACTCCTTTAGCTGTGATGGTTATACCGCCACCAGTCGGTTGCCAGCGCTTCGTTTGTTATTCGGCAGGAAGCATCACGGGCAGGTGAGGTTGGCTTGGAGCGAAAAGATGATAGGTCGCTCCCTTACATTCCCTCCCCTTTTTAACGAAATTCGATCCATATAATCCATTCATAGAACTATCAGTTGCGCCCGTATTGAACCTTACTAAGAGACCAATCTAATTTCATATTGATAATTTATTATAAGATACTTACAGATTCACAATGATCCGTATCCAGAATGAAGACAGCACATCTGTCACACTTGAGCAGCTCCCTCGCCTCAGTCATGATCTTCGTCACCAAGCACTCCAGGTTGCTCTGCTCCTCGAAGATGCTCCTAGCCAACGCCAGCAGGATTTGGTTTCGTTTGTATTCGAGTATAGAAGACTCGAAGAGTTGCGCGTTTTGTATACCGATACCGCAAAAGGTGAGGTAGCGGCGGAATACTTCGACGTCCCGCGTGGAGAACTCTTTGGAGCCTGAAAGAAACGATCACAGTTGAATTCCCATACCAATTTTAAATGGATGAAGTTGTCTCTTGGTCTCGATCACAAACACATTCAGACTGATCGCATGTTAGGTAAGTAATGTTATCAGAAAAGTAACAAAATTAGAGTTGGGGGCGGGAGTCCAAGATATTATATTTTTATAGTACCTACATCATACGATGACTAAAAACTAGGTAGGTATAATAATTACATTTATTGTACAAGTTGCGCGGTCTTACCTCTAGAAGCAGTGGCGTAACTAAAGGGTGGCATGTCGGCAAAATGCCACGGGCCCCCAGCCGTAAGGGGCCCCCGTCAGAGGAGACACCAAACTCCCAACAGTTAATATTACACATTTAGTGAAAATCCGATGATGAATTTGCCACGGACCTCGAATGGTATAGTTACGCCACTGTCTACAAGACAGACAAACTTTCAGACAAACTTTTTTTTTTTAGAGGGGAATGCATTAGGCACCGTCATGCCACCTCCGGGGGGAGGTGACATGGTGTGTGGGACTCACACCTCCCGAAATGGGAAGGTATACCCACTAAACCCCCCTGTGTCGCCAGTGGGCAGCAAGTTGCAGGGACACGGGCAACGCCGAAGCATACCGCCGCATCCCTGCATAAAGACAACCTTAGTTTTAAAGGAAAGTTAAAAAGTATGGGTGAGTTGAGCTCAACTGAGTCACCAGTGAGTCAACTTGCAAGGATTTGGGTGGTACAGTATAGCCCATACCAGCCACAGATGACAAACGGCCGGGGAGTGCTCCCCGGGCAGACCTCATGCTACACCCACCACACCGTTACGAAACATTGAGTGGAACTGGCCCCCGCGCTCACCGCACGGGACAAGAAAGGGAGGTATCTGATATCTTTACTTTGGACTGCTGCTTCGTAGTAAACTTTGCATTGTATAAACTCAACTTTTATTTTGCATTGTTTAACTTTAAAATATTAAAAAATGTTGTAATACCAAAACATGTAACAATTGGCGATTTAAAAAGAGTAACTACCGAGTTTCTTGCCGTTTCTTCTCGGTAGAAATCTACTTTCCGAACACGGCGGTAGCTTCTTTTATATTGCTTTTATTCACATGCTTACTTTACTTTTTATATTTTTACATTATTTTTTACTTGACGATTCATAAGTGCTTATTTTAAGTCTATGTGAATAAAGGTATTTTGACTTTTGACTTTTGACTTTTAACTCACCATCGGTCTTGTTAATGATCTGTGCGACGCCCACAACCTCCCCTTCATAGTTGCAGATCGGCATGCACAGGATCAGCTCTGTCTTGTATCCTGTCCGTGCGTCGATCTCACTGTTGAATCTGGTGACAAAGGTTGATTCTGATTTACATACGATTATGATGCGCTTAAAATATTCGGTATTAAATTCTAATGAATTTATACTACGCCTTTAATCAGGCCGTTGACGGGCAGCAGCGTCACCGGAGCAAGAAGCTACGCCCTGCGATCGCCAACCCGCCTGCCCAGCGTGGCGATTATGGGTATATCCTCCAGAAGTTTGCCCTAGGTGGCGAACAACTGGAGAGTCCAGCAGTGGACTGCAATAGGCTGATGATGATAATGAATTTATACTAACGAACATTAACCATCAGCCTATCGCAGTCCACTGCTGGAAATAGGCCTCTCCAGTTGTTCGTCACTTTGGTCAAATATCTGTAGGCTTTGCAATCGCTGGGCAGGCGGGTTGGCGCTCACAGGGCCAAATTTCTGACTCCGGTGACGCTGGTGCCCATCATCGGCCTGTGGTATTCAGCTACGCCTTTATTCGTGATGGTAATCACCATCAGTTGGTTGCCAGAGCCACGTTTGTCATACGGCAGAATGAACCACAGGCATCTATCATTTCACTGCAAGCCACCCTGCAGCAAAATGATGATAGGTCGCTCCCTTACATCCTACGTTCACGTCTATTTCTATATCTGTAAATGCCTTCCAGTAATGCCTATTATTGGCCCCGTAGTCCATAAATCATTGTAAAAAGTCCATATTGAACCAGCCAACATACGTTACACTGCAGTGCACTGCAAATTGGTACACGATAACACGTGTAACGTGGAGGCGGATCGCGTCACACGCTGAGCGGGCCGCCTAAACATATTGCAACCAAGTGTAATAATTTATGTTGGATATGCTGATGTCGTTTCTATGTGACGTGTATGTGGGTTTTACGTCAGTTTAAAAATATATCATGCGGCACTGTAGATACTGACGTAAATCCAATGTAGGTATGTAGCATAAATGTAAAAGCAATTTGTACTTATTAAGAAATTCAGTATGGAAACTAACTAACAGTAACTAAATCGGCGCAGTGACCCAGGCCGAGTACGGAAATTGGACTAGAATATTTTTATTAAGCTGATATCAGACATTCAAATTGATTAATTAATTAATATTTAAACCTAAGACATGGCAAGGATGTGAGGGAACGGCCTATCATCAATTCGCTTAAAGCCAACCTCACCTGCCCGTGGTGCATGCTTCCGAATAACAAAAGAGGCGCTGGCAGCCGACTGGTGGCGGTATAACCATTACATTTGAAGGCGTACCTAAATACCACAGACCGATGACGGGCAGCAGCATCACCGGAGCGAGAAGCTACGCCCTGCGATCGCCAAACCGCCTGCCCAGCATAATGAATAAAGCCTCCAGATGTTTGCCCAAAACGGCGAATAGCTAGAGAAGCCTATGTCCAGCAGTGGACTGCGATAGGATGATAATTATGAAAAGCACACGGTCCAAAATGCGCTTCAATTTTCATATTGAACAAAGGAAGATTGGCACAAAATATCCCTCAGTAACAAATATTATTCGGAAGGTGTCTTACACAAAGTTTACGTAACACCAGACTCGGATCCGACCTAATAACGTCTGGAGTCTAGCCGTATGAAGTAGGTGAAAGAATTTATAAGGATTAATGTGTGTTTACAAAGATTTTTGTGTCACTTATACGAATGGTTTGAGATAAATGATGTTCGTTTGAAGTTATTTCAATAAGATCTTGTTGATTTTCTTTTGGTCGATATGATATAGGTTTGGGAATAACATTTATAGGCCTAGCGTAAACAAATAATAATAATATAATAATAATAATAAAATTTCTTTATTTTCTTCACAATCTGTCGGTAGGTACATAAAGTTTCGTCAGGCACAAAACACATAGATTGTGAGAGACTGGTGTCTGAGCTAGGCTATGAGCCTGTGTTACAGAGCACCAGCACTCTCCTCACTCGATGTGGACATTACAGATAATAATACATGTAGCAGACAGAGAAGAGAAATACATAATTGTTATTTACTAAACTAAATTAAGAGAAGTTAAAAAAAAAAAAACGATTTTGTGTGTGTGTGTATGTGTGTGTGTGTATGTGTGTGTGTGTGATAAGGTTCTACATTCCATAATAAGGATCATCGCAAAGGACTTTATTAGATGACTTCTACTGTTTATCCGCCTCCGTTAGTGGATTACATTAAAGGCAAACTATGTTCCTGAAGTGTCTTCTATCGGAAACGTGGTCAAAACCACCGTGGTACTTAATGACGGTAACCATGACGTCGGGTGAACTGTCATATGTGGATTTTACCAATATTGGTCACTTTTTGATATCTCCACGCTGCTCTACTTATGTGGAAAGTCCTTAAGTACCAACTACCAATAGAATGTACGTCTTAGTTCTCACCTCGGATCTGCGTAAGCGTTCTTTATGTTAATTGGATGCTTGGTCTGCGCCGCTAAACCGGCCACGCCCACTCCGAATGGTATCCGGATCTCTTGCGTACGCGCAGTCTGAAGAGCTTCTTTTAGCTCTGAAACCAAACATAAAGCTATACTTAGTGATCGAATGGGAAAGACTATAGATAATTTTCTTAGAAGTATTTTTAGGGTACCACAGCTAGTGGCTTTCCGTCGCCAGATGGCAAGCGAAAGAGAAACCCAAGTCGCTGCGGGAAAAGACGGGCAACCAAATCACCAATGTGTAATGTGTTCACCACACCACACATTGGTGATTTGGTTCACTGCTAGACATAGGGCTCTCCAGTTGTTTGCCACTTTGGGCAAACAGCCATAATCTCCACGTTCGCGCTGGGTAGGCGGGTTGGCTATGGCAGGGCGTAGCTCTTCGCTCCGCAGACGCTGCTGCCCGTCATCGGCCTGTGATATTAAGCTACGCTTTCAATAGTGACGGTTATACCTGCTCCAGTCGGTCGCCAGAGCCTCGTTTGTTATTCGGCAGGACGCACCACGTGTAGGTGAGGAAATGTTGAAAGGCCCTTACATCCCTTTCGCTATTTTGTTATGTAGGAGCTATATCTTAAAATTCGCCCTTTAATAAGTTAGTGTGATATCAGGATGGCACTTGACAACAATGAGCAACAAAGATTCTCATTTAGATTGGCTTTGAGCAGAAAGTCGATCTGTCGCTCCCTTACATCGCTGTTTTACTAGTTCGGTATTATTGGACTGTATTGCGTTTAGTAACATCCCTATTGAGTGACAAACCAAACACTGGACTAAATACGAGTGGAACAAGCGTTAAGTAGATAGGTACTGATTAAATAGCACTCCGTCCGCAAATCGGATTAGCGATGGCGTCCGTCGCTCTAATGCAATCTATTTCCGTTTCCGCCGGACCAATCCCAATAAGGGTATAAATATGTAAGTACAAGCTTTTTAACGTGTATTAGTTTTTTTTTTAAGTTTTCCCCTGCACAATTTATGCTTCGGCCACGGACTGAGTCTACAGCATGGACGTATAAATTTTATACGTCCTTAAAAAGGCATATAAAGGAAGATTCGGACAAAGGAAAGAATAAGGATAGTGCGGGTGTAATCGATTAATAATTGTAGAATAGACGTAATTAGGTTTTTTTTTATTATTGGCAACAACCTTCTTTACGTCACATTTGTATGTATAGTCTTCTTTACGTCACGTCGCAGGCAGGTTGGCGATCGCAGGGCGTAGCATTCATCTTCCATCGCAATGTTTATACCGCCAGCAGTCGGTTGCCAAAACCTTGTTTTTTATTCGGCAGGATGCATGCACAACGGGCAGGTGAGCGAAAAGATGATAGGTCGCTACATATTTACGAGTATTCTAAGCGCTTTCCCGTAACACAGGCTCAAACCCAAATGTTTCGCTAGGATTCGTACACTAAAATAAAGCGAAATTGGTAAAATGATTCAATGGCTATATAGGAAATTGGGTTATAGCTTTGCCTCGGAGGAATCATCCCTCGTAATATATATCGCCAGAGGGCGATTGGAACGGAACGGGGATGGTTTCTAAGTTATTTTTGACAGGACCGTAACTAAACATTGGATTCGTTGGAGAATTTTCACAATTTGTGAAATAGGATCGATTTATATTGACGGAAGTTGAGGTTTTCGACTTCAATTTTTGTTGGATCATCATCAGCCTATCGCAGTCCACTGCTGGACATAGGCCTCTCCGGTTGTTAGCCACTTAGAGCAACATTTGGAGGATATACCCATAATCGCCACGCTGGGCAGGCGGGTTAGCGATCGCAGGGCGTAGCTTCTCTCTCTGATGACGCTGCTGCCCGTCATCGGTCTGTGGTATTTAGCCACGCCTTCAATTGTCATGGTTATTTTGGTAGATATCTACACTTAATCATTTTCAAAGAATCACTGAGGCCTAACTATATATTATTATGTAGAATATTTAAGCGAAAAACTTGCTATCTATCTATCTTATTTTGAAATCAGATCAATGTTAAGAATAAATTTAAAGCTGAACGTAAACCATCGCTTAGATTTAGCGCATGCAAATGAGCTTTGCTTGCGTCAATGCATGAAAATTAAGCGTCCTGAAGGCATTTGTATTAATTATGGACAAATTCTGAAACAATAAAAATACTAAGATGATAGAAACATCTACCTAAATGTACCTTTATGAATGTTTAACTAAAGAAGGGTGTAATTAGAATGGGGTGTCTGTCTGTAGCCTCGTAAGTTTCAAATGAAAATAAAAACCGCTGAAAAATTGATACATACAAAATGTAGTAAACCTTACCTTAATAACTAAGCGATTTATTTTAATTATGTGGGACTAATTTCTGTAACCTTTTCTAAGTTTTATCAAAATAGAACTATTTCGTATAAAGTTTATCAGATTCACAAGTATTTGACAAAAAGATTAATTACTTTTTAGTGATTTTTTTAGATAAATTTATTAGTTACTACGTTCAATGCAGTTCTCTTTTAAAGTAAACCGTATACAATACGAAATAAATAGAACCCATTTTACAATATCGTGGTTATTTTCCCCGTGTATTCTTCAGTTCGTCTTCATACCTAGTGTAGGGCGCGTGGGTGTAGCTAGCGAGCTAGCAGCACAAATTAGGTTCGCATCTAGCTGTAGAGACTGGAGTATCATGTTATAACTAATTTCTTAGTAAAGGTCGTGTCAAGGAACTGTGACAGCGTCGCTTTGGACATTTGAGCAATTTGTTGTAGGATTATGCTGCTTACGACGTCAAGGCTCTATCGGATAGTTTTAAGAAGAGATTCTATGTTAGATCTGATGACAGTTGGCTCAAAGATCTGTGTCCGGTATTGGTGCCCGTTATAAAAAGGAACAGGTCTTTTTGCATTAATAGTACACTAGGGAAAAGCCAAGATGTTGTACACGTCAATATCGGTGATGATACGATGTGAAATTATAGTAATATTCTTATAAATTATAGTCTCAGCTATATGACTGTAAAGATCCATTCAAATTCGTTCACTACTTTTCGTATGAAGCGACATAGGCAATTGTTATTGGCAATATACATATTGATAGTGGCAATTGTTATTGGGAGGGGTTTGCCTTAGATTGGTAACCGCAGTTAGGTATATACCCAGGTAAATAGCCCGTTTCCTGATATCCCTTAGCCGTCTTTTACGACACCCACGGAATGAGATGGGATTGTCCTGTTCTAAACCCGGAAACCACAGACATTTACAATTTCAAGAGCAATAAGATAAAAATCTGTACGAATTCATTAGTCTTGTAAATGTCAGAATCTCTGCGAAACTAAGCGGTGGAAATTCCGTACTTTTCTTCAAGAATGTATGAAGTAAAATAACCTTGCGCGCTGTAAAAGTGATTTTAAAATAACAGCAAGGGGAAGGAAACTCTTCAAGTTATTACAGCCGAGACGCGTCCCGAGACAGGCCCCAGATGTGTCCTGTGACTAAGTGTGTTGGTCCGGATGAAACTTTGATATTTTAGTCCTCAAAGGACTAGAACCTAAAGAGATTATCTTTAGCGCATCCTACACGATTTCGAGAGTAATAAATTATCGTCGTTTTGCTTTACATTCATCACAGCGCATGTTTCTTACCGGCAAGGACGTGGAGCCTGCCTTGAACTTTTTGTTAATTTGATAAATGGATTTGCGCTTTTCCACAATTCAACGCATGTTAAGTGATATTGTGCCCTATAATTTAGCGCGCTTAACCATAAAATGCCGATTCAAGCCAGGAGTGCCATAGTTTGACTTGTTAACACTGGTTGTACAGACAAAACACATCGTACGAGTTGTTGGGTCATTGGGAAGTCCTAATGACTCAAAAACTCGCTTGTACAGGCTTGTTGTCTTCTGTCATGTTTCTACTTATCCGGCGGATAAATCTGGGGGAATCAAATTATGTAGTTCAGTTGCACACTCTCCAAAATGTTCCCGATAGAATACTGATAGGCTTGCAATTTTTCGACGGTGACCAAGGCTTTGTAGTTTCGTATCACAATACAAGCAACCCTACTACGGCAAAAAGGCTTTTGTATATAAATTATGCTTTCGACTTGTGTAATTTTGTCTATAAGAGCCCTATGTCCAGCAGTAGACTGCGATAGGCTGATGAACATAGGTCCTACCAAAATGGAGAATAAGTAACCAATCTCCATGAAAATCCTCGTTCAAACAGCGGTAAAGAGTGCCGGCTCTTCCTGGTAACAAGTAAAATACAAACACAGTACACTCATCGGATTGAACGCCGGCAAGTGTAAGCCTGTACGGCTTCGCGATCGATCTTGCTCTGTATCAACTGAAGCGTCCAACGCAAACAATTTCGTTGTGAATCGACATGATGTGGTGACTTGGTTAATTAAATGTTACCAGGGATGTAAGGGAGCGGCCTATAATCTTTTCGCTCCAAGCCAATCTCACCTGCCCGTGGGGCATCCTGCCGAAACAAACGAGGCGCTGGCAGCCGACTGGTGGCGGTATAACCATCACAATTGGAGGCGTAGCTAAATACCACAGGCCGATGACGGGCAGCACCGTCACCGGAGCGATAAGCTACGCCCTGCAATCGCCAACCCGCCTGCCCAGCGTTGCGATTGTGGGTATATCCTCTAGACGTTTGCCCTATGTGGTAAACAACTGGAGAGGCCTAGGCTGATGATGAAGGGAATATCAAGAAATGGGCAGCAGCGTTTACCTAAGTACAAATAAAACCTACTGCAGGTACCAACTCACATGCCAAGCGCGGTGGCTATTGACTATATTCGACTGATATTTCGGCATTGTTGCCAAGCGCTTATCACTTGGCGGAGGTCCCGTCTTTTAGAGAGTATTCCCTGCTTCTTCATTATCTTGAGGCAGGGCCCTCCTCCCGTTCTGAGAGTGGCGTGAGTCCTACATACCCCGATGATACCCTCAATCTTATGCTTAAGAGCATTTTTCCGGGTTAGAAAAAAGGTCTTTAACGACATATCCTTCCTCTAGCATTAATAGATTTCTGTTTGGGTTGTCAGACTCTGTATTACTAAACATTATCAATTTTATGCGTCGACATAGATAAAACATCACCAGTATCTTCTTATACCGATCGCATTCCAACTTATTTCTGTAACGTAGCAGAAATTTCAAGATTGACGGTTCTTTTGATAACATCTTCAAACTCGTAAATTGTTTTCGCAAACTTTCCCAACCATCTCGAATTTGCAATAATAGACTACCAATCCCCATTCGCGACTGTCTTTATGAAGTTTTCAAACCCTTTGTTGTTAACATATTCCAATTTAATTAATATACTTTGTAACTATATTTATTAACGGGGATTTTGCTGTGTACCTGATTTTTGAGTATCCGATATTTCGACACGGTGTAAGGGATGGGATGAAAGGGCGCTCCCTTTTATCCCATTCCTTACATCGTGAAGATCCTCTTATTAAGATAGGTCGCTGCCTATCATCTTTTCCCTCCAAGCTAACCTTACCTGCCCGTGGTGCATTCTCCGAATAACAAACGAGGCGCTGGCAACCGCCTGGTGGCGGTATAAACATCACAATTGAAGGCGTAGCTAAATACCACAGATCAATGACGGCAGCAGCGTTACTGGAGGGAAAAGCTACGCCCTGCGATCGCCAACCCGCCTGCCCAGGGTGGCGATTATGGGTTTAGCCTCCTACTTGTTTGCCCTTAGTGGCGAACAACTGGAGAGGCCTATGTCCAGCAGTGGACTGCAATAGGTCAATGATGATGATATTTCGATGCTGTTGTAAGCGCCATGATCAAACATTTGAAATAAGTATAGTTTCGATAGTGACGGTGAAAGCTTAAAACTGTTCGTTTTATTTTGATAGGTACGAAAGCGGGTCAGTTTATTCGGTTAAACTGTTCTAGGGGTGAGAGCCTTCCGCTCCCCCAACAGTCCGGTGATGATGACAAGGCCGGCCTGGCCATCATCGTAGTCATTTAGAAAAAAAACGGTTGAACCGTTTATCTCCTCCTTGCGTTGTAGGTACTCTTTAACAATGAGGGTCGACTTCCTTTTCGAAAAACTTTCTACGTACGTTCTTTTCTAGCGGCTTTACTGAATAAAACATTTTTTAGCACGCACTAATAGAATCCATCTTTTTTTCGATAATCCGAAGACTGTATAGCATTTTTTTATAGATAATTGTTCCAAATATATTTATTTGGAACAATTATCTATAAAAAAAATGCTGAATTTACCTTCCCTCATTTACACCATCTAAATGTCAGATATCTGCCTGTTACAGCTACTTTAAAAGTCTATCTATAAACTCTTAGCTCATTTACGCATTTTATCATTCTTTCTAACAGATGCAAAGTGACACATAAGGAGGATTAAGTAGATTGTTGAAATTTGAACATCAGTTTTTGTAAAAAAAACCTCTGGCCAGTCATGGCTTTCAGAGAAGATGGTTAGTTCATTTTTATTTAATGCTCTTCCTAAATCCCATAAATTGATAAAAAATAGTTCAGATCCACTCAGAACCTGCTAAGTTTAACCATCCAGAATCGTTTTCCGCATCCACCAAGAACTCTGGGATTAATAATAAAAGGCTGGCAATCCTCTCGTCGCCTCGCTCCATGAAAGTTTCTAACTTCCTTTGTTCCCAAATTATGTTTGAGTTCGGTTTTAATGAAAGCGTTGCGTTACTCTTGTGTGGCATTTTAAATAGCTGCAAACTTCGACGCGTCTTCGGGGAAATTGAGGGAAGTATGACGGTTTCTTTGTTAAACAACTGAGGCGCTGTTTTGGTGCGTGCATTTAAACAACGCGGTATTGTTATGGTATAAAGAGAACCTCGTAACTCGCGCAGCGGTTCTTTGGAATCAGCTTACAATTATGACTTTTCCGAATGGATATGACATAGGGACCTTCAAAAGAGAGTCTACAAATTTCTCAAGGACCTGTGACTCCTGGACTCTGGTGTTGCGGTGTCTATGAACTGAAGTGACCACTTACTATCAGGTATTTGCCTCGTCATAATCAAAATCGTTTATTGCATTATGTGGTTACAAAAAAATCTTAACTAATATTATAAAGCTGGAGAGTTTGTTTGTTTGTTTGAACGCGCTAATCTCAGAAACTACTGGTCCGAATTGAAAAATTCTTTTTGTGTTGAATAGACCAGTTATCGAGGAAAGCTTTAGGCTATATAACATCACGCTGCAACTATTAGGAGCGAAGAAATAATGGAAAATGTAAAAAAAAAACGGGGAAAAAATAACTATTCCACGCGGACGAAGTCGCAAGCACAGCTAGTATTACATAAAAGTCCAATGAAAATTTCAACTTCATTCATTTTCATTTCATTTTAGTCATAAAAGTCGAGTCTTGGGTCTTTTAAGTGATCGATCCGCGTTACACTAACCATGTGTGATGAGGATCGCTTACACTTTTGGACTTCATCGTTTGCTTAACATCAGGCAGGACGCAGTCATTTTGATGTGCTAATATAAAAAAGAACCTTCGAAAGTTCAGCGTTATATGGAAAAACCGTAAGGTACGAGTGCATACGGTAGTATATTATTCCGAAACGTTGAACATATCTTTTGATAGTGGCCCAGCATAGTGGCTTTTCGTCGCCTGATAATAAGTGAAAAAGGAGCCAAGGTGCTGCGGCAACTAATAAGCAACAAACCAATCAGTTGTTAGTTGCCATTCTGACCTGATCAGTACCCGAGGCATTAGCAGTGTATACTTAGCTATTTTGTTTTTTTGTATGTTGTACCCGAGCCGAGTAATTTATATGATGTACCTATTAGTTGCCATTATTTTCCTGTACTTATTGTTTTGTTGTGATGCCAATTAAATGCTTTCCTTTCCTTCTTTCTACCGAACTGGGAAAATTTTATTTATTTATTTATTTAATCTTTATTGCACAGTAAAGTAGTGTACAAAAGGCGGACTTAATGCCACATAGGCATTCTCTACCAGTCAACCATTGGGCTAAGCAGAAACTAATTTTATGGTAGTGTGCGACAAAGTTAATTTAAAACACAATATCTCAAACACAATAATAAAATATGATAAAAATAAGATACAAATAAATACATACACACATATATATATATATATTATACCTACATATACACAAGAAGGAACAGAACATAATCTTACTTATAATACGAATAGAATAAACTAATAAATATATAATATACTTACAAAATATTATAATATACACACATACATATAAAATAAATAGGACGACGACTGTAGAAACTATTTCACTGAATGTTGGAGTCGATAATGTTTTTGAAGCCTTATCTTGAATGATGCCCTGCTTGGAGCACTACGGATGCCTTCAGGAAGTCCATTCCAGAGTCTGACTGCTTGCACGCAAAAGGACTTAGTGACGAAGCTAGAGTGGTGTAAAGGAATGGCTAGGATAGAGTTGCTTGAAGAGCGAAGCTGCCGAGTATGTGTCGAACTGAGTAATTGAAACATAGATTTAAGATAGGTAGGAAAGTTTGGATTGTGAAGAATCGAGTAGAGAGTAAAATTCCCAGAAACACTTAGATAATGTTTCACAGAGAAACTGATGGGTATAATAGGCAAAATTGACAAAAAAAAGGTTATTTCAAATTATTCTTTATCTAAAGGTTTTCTGGAAGAGGACGCTTACAGCTAGCAGATCTAATTTTTGATATTTTGGTTGTAAGCGCAGTGATTACAAAAATTCCGCGTTACAAGCTTCATCATCATCATCATCAGCCTATTGCAATCCACTGCTGGACATAGTCTCTCCAGTTATTCGCCATTTAGGCCAAACGTTTGTAGGATGTACCCATAATCGCACGCTGGGCAGGCGGGTTGGCGATGACGCTGCTGCCGTCATCGGTCTGAGGTATTTAGCTACGCCTTCATTTGTGATAGTTAAACCGCCACTAGTCAGCTGTCAAGTTCAGGTTGCCAGAGCCTCGTTTGTTGTTCGACAGGATGCTATTGTGAGGTGGGCTTGGAGCGAAAAGATGATAGGCCGCTCCCTTACATCCCGGTACAAGCTTAACACAATACAATTGTATGATGTGCAATAACGTATCTATATCTTCATTGCGAAGCCGAAATAATATAAAAGACATCAGAACAACACCATCAAATAAGATATAATCACCACGCAAAGGCAAAAACAAGTGTCTCCACCAAACTAGATGTTATATCGCACGAAAGTTTGCAGAGCATAGATTTATAGAGGGGAGGTGGCCTATATTTAGTCTGTTTGCCGGTGGCGCCCCTTGAAAGCTGTTTACACACCAGAAATGACACATCGGTGTGTCGGGGTGTGACTAATTCGTGCTTTTCGGAAATTAAAATGATAATGTGTGTCTAGGTGTTCGTACACATTTATTAGTGGATGTTAATTTAGTTTGTACCTACGGAATCGTTTGGGTTAACTCATGTTTTCCGTAAGTACCCGAAATTTTATAAGTACTTAGTGGCTAGTAATTAGAGCGTGTTTTACCAGAAGCAGGGCTGTGCAAATTTTAACTAAGGTTAGTAAAAGTGAATGATATTGTTCAAATCTCATTAATACTCATTTGCTCCTTTTACTTCTTCATCTTCAGCCTATCGCAGTCCACTTTTTTTTTTATAAGAAGAGCTTTCGGGATGACCTCACTCCACCTAATGGTAAGCGGCCGTGAGGTCCAAAAGTTAGGTCGACAGGCACAATAGAACAAACCCATTGCGCATGTCGCCCTCACCCTGAAGGCCCACTGAGATGCCGTTTCACGCCCCGCCTAAAGAACCCAGGATTGTAAGAGGAAGGAAACACATGAGCTGGAAGGGCATTCCATGACTTAATGGCACGGGGCAAGAAGGAGGAACTAAACCTCTTGGTGCGCGCCACCATCGTCTGGATGGTATGGGGATGACAACGCTGTCCACTGCTGGACATAGGCCTCTTCACTTGTACAACTTTGCTCTTTGGGCAAACTGCCGGAGGCTTTACCCTTCACTTCAGTGAGTGGAACAATTCATTGGTGAATTCTTGTTAGCCTAAGGCTAAATCTTCCCCTAAGGTTTAATAGGTGCATTTTGACAGATGTCACTTGGTATAAAATATATCTTAGCACGTTTCGTCGAAAAGATGGAAAGATGATTTTCGGGAAAAGATGATAGGCCGCTCCCTTATGTTGAAAGAACGCAATATTTCAACCATCATTTTCGTAAGTAATTTGTAGTAATGATTTTAATAGAAACGTTTTTTATTTCTTTTATTTAGCCCACCTCATCCCATTGCTTAACAAAGGCCGCCCCCAAGTCCCCCACACCTCGCTATGCATAGAACCTTATCCTTAAAAATATTCATTACCCATAGACATAGCGAATCTCTAAGAATACAAGATATACTTAGTTGTAAAGTATTTACGACCAGACCCAACACATCGTTGTGTGAACTAATGATTCCATATAGGCACCCAAAGCTATACAATGTCTAGGACAATGGACCATAACGTCGTTATTAGCTAAATCCTTTCGTAGGACCACACGCATTTCGCATTGTAAATAAACATACTTAATTACGAATTATGTATAGTTAACAATAATTTTGCCTTGCTTTTATGGTGAAGGCTATGTGTCGTTTTGGTTGGAATGAGTTTTACATCTGCGGCGTGTTATTGTAATTTGATAGATATATTATTTTAATTAATGCAATCATACTTTATGCATAGAAGAACCCTAATGCATTAATTGTTAGCTTATAGCGATAAAATCGCCTAATAATTGTACAACAGATGATATCTATCTATCGACAAGATGATTATTTACCTACTATAATAAACTTTTTACAGATTTTTTTTGACAAAATTCCATTCAAGCTTAGGTACGTCCAATATATTATAAATCACTATTACGTTGACAATGAAGAACGTACAGTCTTTAAAAGTAGATAAGTACCTACACAATTTGTGAATCACATTATAACAAAGTCTGCTAAACACTGATTCATAATAATCTGAAATCGCTTAAATGCGGTTTAGGTGACATAAATAATGGTAACAATCGGAACAGGTCACATTAAATTGTATAGGAATTAAGTCGTACAGTGGCAGAACATAGTAGCTTCCGCTGGTTTGATGGAAAGCGAAAGAGAAGCCCAAGTCGCGGTGACAACGGGCAAGTAACCGTTGCCACCGCCATGCCGGTCCAACCCTAACCAGCGCGAGCTCCGGAAACCCTTCTTACCGGCAGAAACACGACCTAGAGGTAATTTGGCTGCGGTATTCTATTTCTATCTTTCTATTCTATTTTTGCGGTATTCTTTTTCTGCGGTATTCTATAGGTTGGAGATCCTTCCCTGGAATGCCCTAGGTATCTCTCTTAAACACCTTCTACCGCCTCAAAAGCGAGAGCAAGTAACATGCCCCTCGTCACGTAATGTTGCGGAGTGTGTTGCGGGACTCTATGTAACGTTGCAGCGTCACGTACATTGAGTGTTGGGCGTCATGTTGTGAAACAAAATGTCCCCTATTGTATCCAGGGCTTAAGAGTCTCCCTTAGTATTTCTTCACGCCTTTTTTTCGCCATAAAAGGTAGCCTATGTCCTGTCTTAGAGAAGTGGGGGGCAAGAAGTAGCCTATGTTACTCTCCATCCCTTCAACTATCTCCACTTAAAAAAATCACGTCAATTCGTCGCTCCGTTATGCCGTGTAAGAAAGACTAACATACAGACAGACAGACAGACATACTTTCCCATTTATAATATCAGTATGGATAATGATAGTAGGGATTTAATGTGTTGTACAGTGTGTCCTCTAAGTAACACAAACTTACCGGTATCCCTAGTGACGTCAAACAGTTTCGCCTGTAGGTGCCGACTGGGGGGCGTGCCTTTGGCCAGGAACAGGCTCCCTCTATCCGCGGCCGTCAGCAAACACACATTCACCAGAATCTGCCGAACAAACATTTACTCAATAAGCGAAAATATATTTGTTGTTTGTCGTTACTATAAGGACGTTCTCAAAACTTCAGTGGCGGCGGTAAATTTCAAGTTGTTATCTCTGAATTACTGTTATAGTGCCGATTTCGGCAGGTGACTCAATAAGCTAGTTAATATAAGCCGCTTGAAGTAATGTCGAAATTTTTTAATGGTCTTTATTCCGATCAACTTTGAAGGTACGCCTGATGGAAAGCGAAAGAGAAGCCCAAGACGCTGTGACAACTGGCATGTAACTAGTCAGTTACCTGTCAGTTGAAACTGCCATGCCCCACGAGCTCCGGAAACCCTACTCATCGGCAGAAACACGACCCGGAGGTCATTTAGCTGCGGTATTCTATAGGGTGGAGATCCTTCCCCGGACGGGCAGCTCAATTCGAGCAAAGATTCGCTATGCCCTACCTCTCTTAAAATCTCCCGTTCATCATCATCAGCCTATTGCAGTTTGCTGGACATAGATCTCTCCAGTTGTTCGCCTCTAGGGGCAAACATCTGGAGGATATACCCATAATCGCCACGCTGGGCAGGCGGGTTGGTAATCGCAGGGCGTAGGTAACCACTCCGGTGACGCTGCTGCCCGTCATCGGCCTGTGGTATTTAGCTACGCCTTCTAATGTGATGGTTATAGCGCCACCAGTCGGTTTCCAGAGCCTAGTCTGTTATTGAGCAGGATGCACCACGGGCAGGTGAGGTTGGTTTGGAGCGAAAAGATGATGGCTGGCTTACATTTCAAGCTATTGTAAGTTATCCTATACTAAAGTATGGAAAAATGGCTTAGAATCTTTTGTTTCTCAAGCAATATCTTGCTTAAGCTTAAATTGCTGCCATCGTCAGCTGTACTGGTTTTACAGATAGTATCAAGCTCAAAGCAGTATGAAAAGCAGTCTAGGAGTTTCGGAGTCCATTCAACGGAACCAAACAAAGGGGTTTATTCTCTTTATAATATTAGTATGGAAAACATGGAAGTATTACTAGTAATGGATGATTCCAATAACTGTGGGCGTTCACCAGAACATTATGGGTACATATACACATAGCGAATCATATAGGTATTCATTCCTACGTCAGCCGTTTATTTTGTTCTACGAAAACTTCGTAAATTATACCCACCCTCGTAGTTAGTCGTGTTAGTTGCAAATAGTTTAATAGTAAAGGGTTGATACAGTATATGATCCTCCTACGTTCCCGGATTGCGCTGGTTTAAAAGGGGTTCAGTATGAATATGAATAGCTTTATTTTCATCCACAGATAGGCTTTACCTACTACATACTTATATACCCTTTGTTATTCAATAGAATACGACGTCTCTACCTGAAGGTTGGTTAAAAGATATCGCATAGATCTGATCTATCTTTACATGTATTGCTCTAGTACCACCACCTCATCCTGCCTATATTGTGGTACGCTCTATCTTAAGGTTGTCTGGAAGAGATCGCTTATAGCGATAAGACCGCCTAAATTGTCTAAAAATTGTTAGTTTCCAACTTTCTTAGTTGAATATAAATTTTTATGTAGTTCAATAAAGCATATTATATATCTATCTATCTAGTACGTACATAATTTCACTTCTTAACCATTGTAAAATTTTCCCCAACACAAAAATATGTAAATTATAATATTATCATCTCCTAATTAACGAAATGTTCAAATGACATAATAATACGAGTAAATGGTATGAGAAAATGCCCAAAAAAATTCCAAATCCAACTTAGTTCAAAATGCAAATAGCTTAGAATAATAAACACAACTACAAAAGCTTATTAAGTGCTGAGAACTTTCTATTCCCGGTGAAAATCCTTATCATTATAACCGTGGAATATTCCCTTTACCGTTTTAAATTTCATCAGGACTGTCCATTTCAGGGTGCACGTATTTTACGTACACATTTCGGTAGGAGGAAATTTTACGTACACATTTCGGTAGGAGGAAATTTCAGAGTATCTTCTTTTAGTGTTCCCACAGGATCGTCTAAAGGACAAGTCGAGTGGGATAGTAAAGAAGGGAATTATATTGTAGATGGATAGTACAATTTTCTGCCTCGTGCAACCGGTCTTTGGAATCAGCTTCCTGCTGCAATTTTTCCGAGTGGATATGATTTAGGGACCTTCAAAAAGCGAGCCTATAGATTTCTCAAAGGCCGGCAACGCACCTGTGACTCCCCTGGTGTTGCGGTGTCTATGGGCTGAAGTGATCACTTACCATCAGGTGACTTTCAGGCCCGTTTGCCCCCTCATCCATAAAAAAAAAATAGATGGTATATAGTAGATAAAAGGTATTCATGTGATAGTAATGTTTCAGTGGTGTAAAAATGGAAACTTTTACTTTAAGATTTGAGGCATAAATGCTCCCCTGACAGTTCAGTAGCGATGATACCGCCCTGGCCATCATCGTAGTCATTAAGAGAAAGAAAAGTCAATAAAGTAATATATTACTGTAGTATTTTAATTCCAACAAAACGGTAATTCATAGGCGTGAGCAAAAGTGAGTTTTATATTTATTTTTTACGTAGGCCTGTCCATAATTCTGTCACATCCTGATATTGAAAAAGATCTTTCCATCCCCAAGAGCATCGTTCTCGAACACGATAATCCGAGGGCATAACCTCATCCTAATGGATGTCACAGTGTCTTTGAACAAGCTTTCCTGAACGGAAATATATAAGGCTAAAGCAAATAGGCTTCTTCTAAGTTAGGCCACATCATCACTTAACATCTAGGAATGATAGTGGTCAAATGCTTTCTTAGAAAAATATTTTTTTCCCAAAAAGAGTAGATGCATTCCTACAGTCCATTCTACACTATGTACAAATTGCTGACGTCAAACATTGTACCCTAATCGATTTGTCAGTTTTTGCCGAAGCTATATCTCTGGAGAAGGTCCCCTCGGTCGGAAATGACTTCCATTGTGTCTATTGAAAGGAGGACCTAGGATTTGTGTCCGAAGAAAAATGATGTTCGGACTTTTAGGTATGTCTCTTTGTGCCTGTTTGCCATTCACCTTTACCGGCGGGTTTTAAAAGATTTTCAGCTTGTTTTTCCATAGTACATTGTTAGATAAATATATGTTTGATTCCATATCATTCAACAAGCATACACTATAACAAAAACCCACACACATATATAAAACTTTTTGTTGTTTTTTTTTTTTTTTTTTTTTTTATAGTGGCTCGACATAATGGCTTCCCTACACCTGATGGAAAGCGAAAGAGAAGCCCAAGTCGCTGTGACAACGGGCAAGTAACTGGTCAGTTACCTGTCAGTTGCCACCGCCGTGCCGGCCCAACCCTAACCCCCCACGAGCTCCGGAAACCCTACTCACCGGCAGAAACACGACCCAGAGGTAATTTGACTGCGGTATTCTATAGGGTGGAGGTCCTTCCCCGGACGGGCGGCTCAATTCGAGCGAAGATTCGCTATGCCCTACCTCTCTTAAAAAAGTTGTTTGTAAAATGTTTTCCTTTAATGTCTGTGTTTTTGTGCAATAAAGAGTTTTTATCTATCTATCTATAAATACAATCTGGGACTAGGTAACTCGAGACTCGCACAGCACGTTTTGCCTCTACTTTCATAGTAAAAACGGCCAAATTATGGAACTCTCTGCCAGGCTCTTTGTTCTTCGAGACGTACAGTCTTCCGATGCTCAAGGCGAGAGTGAACGGGTTTTTGATGGGTGAGCGCGCTCCATCGCAGACTGTGATATTGCTTACCATCAGGTGAATTGCAGTCAAGCGCAAACCATTTATGCAGTATGGCATAAAAAAAAACATTTCAAATTGAATCCATCTCGAACCTGCGACCTAGCACGGCGCTCCTTATTCTGAAAAGAAGCCAACCTTTCAACAGACGCGAATTTCGTTTCGACATTACCAAAAGCACACACCGTATTTTTGAAGTCTTTCAATATGTCCCACATAAAAGCAAATGTAATCAAGAGTTTCTAATACAAAATTCCGTTGCCATTTCAGACGAAACTCGTTCGCTGAAGATATAAATGGAATAAGGGCTGTAGGTCTTCGTCGAGATTGCACGAAAGTACTTGCGAAATCAGGAATAATACTGCTAGGTACGTATTAAATCCGCCTACTGAGAGTTGAGATTCTGTGACTTGTGTCGCGATAAAAAGTTTCAGGAGTAAAATAGGAGGTTACGACAAATGACGCTCCCTCACTTTGTAGATATGAGAGTCGCGTCGTTAGCTAGCGAAATATTACGTTTACCTCTAATCTTAATAGTATCTTCTGTCACAAAAGTTCGGGTTTCTTCTAGGCATTGCTAAAAGAAGTCAATCTTCAAGAATAATTAATAGCTGGTAAATTAGTTCAATAATCACTTTGGTAATATTTTTAATGCTTAATAATGACCCGCTATTAGGAAGTCATAAATATTTAGCTCACATGTCAGAAAGCATGTGAAATTTGATCTTTCCTTAGTATTTGAGTTTAAATGGGAAGGAATAAAAGTTATACTTATTCTAATACTTATGTAGAAGGATAAGCAGATAGTATTTTCACATCGTAACTACATGTAATAGATGCTAGGGTATCACACGCTTGAGACCTTAAATTAACTTCCTTAGATTTCCTAGCTTGGAATATAAAAGATAGCAGGAAAAGTGGTTGCAAATCCCACAAGACAGGAGATAAGCGGAGTAATTTAAAGGAGGCTTTCCTTTCATTTATAGCATTGAAATAGATGACCTTGTTTTGCTTGAGGTGAAACTATGTACATAGGTACTATCCTTTTTAATTGGGGAAGATGCATCTACGCATTTCCGCCGTTCGGGGTTCGGGATATGTGGGACTCACGCGCTCTCAAAAAACGGAAGAGCGGCACCCTGCCTCGGGAAGGTAGTAGGCACCTCTAGGATGGGTGTCACGGGGTCAGAAATGGTTTAGAACTGCTGCAACACCACTAGCGCTGCAAAGGGCTATACTATCCTAGGGTACTTTCATTCCCGCCAACCCTGTTCATCCAGAAATCTCAGCATGACGTTCAGCTGGAAAATATCCGGAAGTGTGCTGGGCAAGGTATTTTGTCCGATGCGCTACCACACCAGGACATTTCATCAGAATGTGGGATTGAAATAGGTTAAAGAGATTTTCTACAGATCTTTTGTAGGCCTTAAAATACTAAAAACATCAACGTCAATCTCCCAAATTCGCAAACAAGCAGCGTACCAACACAACTTTTTATTTGACAAATTCAAATACGCTTTTTATTTCCCGTCGTAAAGTTTCCCTAATGTTATTTGCTTAACGCCACGCAGATTTACAAGACGGACCCCTTACAGCGTCTTATGAGCCGAGTTTAATTTAACTGTTGTAGTTTACTTTGTTCGCGGAGAATTGCTTGGATAATTCAAATGTTAATTGCTGGGCCGCTGTCGGCAGCGCGTGTTGCTTTTGTGAAATGTTGTGTTTGCGAAGGGGGTTTCTTGTTGTGTTATGATAGTGGGGACATGTGGGGCTTAAACTGTTGTGAAATTAGACACTAAGGCCTCGTTAAGGAGTAGCATGATGCAGGCCGTGAATGAAGTAAACATGTGGGAAGTATTATCCACCAGACCATATGTATTGTCATCCCGTGGGTCTCGTAGAAGACCGCTAAGGGAATTTCAGGAAACGGGCACCAATGGTCACCAACTTACTTACCAAGCGTAGTGAAAGGAAAGTGTTCCACAAATGGAAATTGCCATTGGGGGAGGCTTATGTCCAGCAGTGGACGTTTGCAGGCTTATGATAATGATGATGGCGAAGTATGGAAGCGTTTAAAGAGACACAGTTGCGTTGTATGCGGCGGCCGATGTGGCTGAGCAATAGGCTATTATGGCTAAAAATTGTAATTAGTCCGTCTCTTAGCTTATTCAAAAATAAAAGACACGTATTTTTCCTTTTTTCATTAAAATAAACAATAGCAAAAATACAAGGCATCAAAAGTTAGGAGTGGGTCTTTGACATCACTCGCTCCCGTAAAAATGCCTCACCGAGTCACGTCACGGGGAATTTCAACGGGCAATAACTTTGTAATTTTAAGTTTAATTTACAAAAAAAAAATACGTGTCTTTTATTTTTGAATAAGCTAAAAGACGGACTACTTAATTTTTTGCCTTAATAGCGTATTTAAACCTGTCTGTCAGTTACTAGACCAACAAGACATTAGAGCTGTTCACTATATCTATCAGAAAATAAATATGACTGGATCCCAGGACACGTATTAAAATTACCTAGCCTGGTCATAGGCATTCTTTCTAATAGCTATCAAGTTCACCGCGTATCAAGAGACTGTGTAATTAACAAAGGTACAAAGATTAAAACATAGCTTCATCCTTTATCAACCTTATGCTAGGTTTACACGCGTGCCACGCAGCCCGGCAAGCAGCCTGGCAAGCAGCTCGGCGAGCAGCCCTGCCCTACACACTGCGCACGCAAGTGCACATTCAAACAGACGAACAGCCCGTTCACATGCTTGTGCTTGTGTTTGTGCCCGTTAAATGTCGTATTGAACGCGAGCGTGTAAACGCGGCATTACAAATCGCCCGCGCATCACATACTTAAGATCTATATGCATTCCCTTACTGAACCGTCTATTTGACCTTCTGCGAAAATGATTAAGAAGCTTAGATCAGTACGCGACTCGCATTAGCAGAGCGGAGATTCGTGTTCGTATGAGCCAATTTCACGGGCAGCTACGTACAAATTAAGCAGGATCCGATTGGCTATTATGCGGCGTCATGGCTGGCACGGGGTTTATATTAATTGTCTCACGTGTGTTTGGAGGGGAGTTACACCTTTTGGGAATGGGTTAAAAGGGTTTTGGATAGCATTTCTCCCGTTTTAAAATGATATCTTATTTTGAATATCTGTAAATTTTTTCTTTTTATAACATAATGGGTTTATAGCACTTAATTTGATATTTTAAAGTATCAAATCCTACAATAGTATTAATTGCAGTGCTAAAGTTATAGAATCTGTTCCCAAATATCATTTCATAAAAATATTGGGCATAATATAGGCTTATACATAACCAATATTTTTTATGAATAGGCGTTAGAATGATAAAATACCTTTTTGCAATTATTTGCATAACTGTATTAAATTTAATTACGCATAATATATTTCCGCGTATTAATTTAAGTAGGTTTCAATATAATTTGACATACCTAATCGATTATGCCACATATAGAATCAATACATTACCTTTAAATCGTCTACGAGTGGCAAAGTCGAGATACTTTTCGCGTGGGAAACTTTGTATACGATGAAAATTTATGAAAACTAACTATGAGAAGAGTAGTTTCCAAGGCAGTAAAAAAGCGATACAACTCTAAACACTCAATGTAACTAAAAATACTTAGTAAATGTGAGCCAATGTGAGAACATTCGAAGAAACTTTATTAACTTAACTACATCAGACAGTATGCGGTACTATTCTGTACCTGTACATCAAATTACACCGTCTTAATACAAATAGACTCATTTATTGCAAATTTCGGGCAATTTACCGTAGCCCTTTGAGTCTGGCAATATAAATTGAGTAAGAGTGCAGAAAAAACTGTCCGTCTCGTCTGTCCTGGGCTTTGAAGGGCGAGGTTTATTAGTAAATTGAAACAAATAGATTTCTGAATAGGCGTTAGAATGATAACATACCATTTTGCCTTAGGTTTTAAGGGTACCTACTTATTTACTTTCAAATAGCATAGAATAAACCAATTCATAATATGTTGTAAGATGTTTCATATCATCATTTCGCTCAAAGCCAACCTCACCTGCCCGTGTGCATCCTGCCGAATAACAAATGAGACGCTGGCAACTGCCTGGTGGCGGTATAACCTGTAATATATACAATTGAAGGCGTAGCTAAATACCACAGAAAGATGGCGGGCAGCAGGGTAACCGGAGCGAGAAGCTACGCCCTGCGATCGCCAGCCCGCCTGTCCAGTGAGTTTATGGGTGTATCCTCCAGATGTTTGTCCTAAGTGGCGAACAACTGAATAGGCCTATGTCCAGCAGTGGACTGCAATAGGCTGGTGATGAATGATGATGATAATGTTGCTATTGGATCTCTATTCGTACCACTTACTTTATGGCAGAGCACGTCGATGTCTAACTCATTGGCCACGTCCTTGATGAGGTCCATAAACAAGTCCGCTTCGTCTAGCTGTCTCTGCGCAGATCCGCTGGGTGACCGCGATCTCTGTAACAATACATATAATAAATAAATAATAAATATCAGACAACATCACATACATTGCTCTAATCCCAAAGTAAGTAGCTTAAGCACTTGTGTTATGAGTATCAGAACAACGAAGGTACCACAAATAAATACTTAAATACTAATTATAAACACCCAGACACGGAACAAACACAAGTATTCATCACACGAATGTTTGTCCCGGGTGGGAATCGAACCCATGACCCTTGGCTCAGAAGGCAGGGGTCACTACCAATTGAGCCACCGAGTCGTATAGAATGTTAAACATATGTATATAATGTTTATCCGTCCAATGTTTGAATGTCTCACATGCTCGTATACGCACTTACCTAAAAGACAGTCTACCAACACGTCCACTCTCGCCGGTGGCTCATGCATTACTGACGTGGTGCGAACGAGACTGTTATACTGTCAGTGTCAAAAGAAATAATGCATGCACTACACTGATCAGTAACGAGTTAAAAAAAAGAGGCAGGCTTCAATATGTCGACAATGGGACCAAGTAAGAAACACATCCTTTGAAATAAAAAAAAGAATTGTGCAAGTTGATTCACAATAATTTTCGGGGATAATAGCTGGTAAGATACATACAACAAAAAAAATCAGTCCAATTGAAAACCTCCACCTTTTTTGAAGTCCTGTTAAACACATCTAATGAATGGATAGTCTCCCCGAACACAAAGAAACAATAAAATTTAGGAAAGTTAATTTTATAAAATAATTTGTCTAGATTTCGAATGCAAATAAAGCCCGCTTAGAACACAAACTTTAGGTACCTAGCTTAGTAAACAAAAACCCCATTCAAATCAATCCCCAATTTTAATTTGCTTAAATTACCGACATAATTTACAGCGAAAATACACAAATTAAATCTGTACACTCCTTGTAACTTTAACCCAGATTAGGGGTAAAATTTCACTCAACCTACTAAACATTTAAATACCAATACAGTTTTAGGCAAATCTGGCGTTCTATTTGGGAAATGGCCCGGTTACCTCAACAGCGGCTTCCGATGCTCTTAGCTAGATGAAAACACATTACATAATGTGGAAAAGCGATTTTATACCACTAAATACACACTGATGATCAGAAACTGCAATAAATGTATTTATTGAAGAATATTAGGTGAACTGATTTGAAAAATATTGCGAAAATTATTTCATTACCAGTTAGCGTAAAATGATAACGTTTCTGTGGTACCGGCACCGGCCGATTTTCCCGCGCGTCTCGCGTCTCCCGCGTTATAAAGTTTTTTTTTAATATGGGAGCCGTGAATATAGGCAAAGTTGTATTGTTTTTTAATGACTAGATATTTTTAAATGTCAATATGGAATACGAATAGTAATGTTGACAAAAAACTTGGGAATTACTGTTTTGTATAATGCGAATTTGAAATTGTGTTATCTAAAACAATTTATATGCTAAAGTAATGTTTTCGCCAATAGTAAAACGGCCAATTTGGTAAAACAATTTTGCAACAATGTTTTTAATACTAAGCCCTCTGAAGATAACAAATGAAAAACGGTTTGTGCGTATAGACAAATTAAACATAAAACAATAGACAACTTTATGAGATTTTATGAGGGAACATTTGTTTTTCTTTCCAAGAGCTTTCCCGGGCGCCCCATTTAGGGTGTTGTTTATCTTTGGTTTAAACAATTACATTTTTGATAAAATAGTAGACAGCGAACAGTAGTCCTTTTTAACCGACTTTATAAAATGGAGGAGGTTCTCAATTCGAATTTGAGAACTGTGAACCGATTTAGATTTTTTTTTGTTTGAAAGGGAGTACCATGCCTAGTTAGTTCCATTGTCACCATATTATTGTCATAACTTCAATCATAATGATTATACCGCCCCTTCTCGGTTGCCAAAGCTTCGTTTGTTATTCGGAAGGTGCACCAGGCAGGTGGCTTGGAGCGAAAAGATGATTGGTGGTCCCCTACCTACATAGAATATAAGAAAATTTCTGGTGCCTCGGTAAAAGTCCAAAGCGTTTTAAGTCGATGTGGAGCGTCAGTACAAACAGATGGCTTAAAATCTGCGGTTTCATTTTAGGAAACGGCCTCATTATGTCCATACTTGTCGCACACTTCTGAATGCACTCCGCCAGATGAACCTCGCATTACGTAACGTTTGCCAACCGTTTTTGAAACGAGTAAAAATAGTCGGGAGTATTTTGGTACTTTTTAAACAGCCTACTTTGTGGTGAAGTTTGAAATTCGAATGCTTTTTTTTAATTGAAAACAATTTGTGGTGAAGTTTGAATTTCGAATGCTATTTTTTTATTGATAACAATGAAGTTTATTTAATTTGCAACAACCACAGATTATTAAATAGTAATAGAACAAAATTATTAGAGAAACTTAAAATAAAAACAACTTGAAATTGACCAATCACATGATAGCTAAACCGCAGGCTACATAACGCCATCTATCGGGCATTTCATTTTAAAAACCATCATTGGGTTATATTGATCCGAGAGCATTATGTCAAAAGTGACGTTTTGTATGATTTATGTAGTAAAAAAATACCTACAAAAAAATAGGCTCTACGATAGCAAAATAGAAGCCCAAGTCGCTGTGACAACGGGCCGATTAACCAAGCCTGCGATATCGCTTACCATTAGGTGAATTGCAGTCAAGCGCAAACCCGTGTCGAATTTTAAAAAAACCTGTCAGTTGCTACCGCCATGCCGGTCTGTAGGATACTTCACCATGCCCCGGGTAAAGGATCGTATAATCCCATCCGTATGTACCTTCATATGAATCAACCTACCTTTTATATTTTACACATTTGTCAGACACACAATCCGCGCGGCACAAATTTAAAAAGAAGATTAATTTTGCTTTAAAACAATGTGTTAAAACTGTTCATTCCACTTTCCCAGTTTCTTTTGTGAGCAAAATGGCGGGCAAACAATGGCCACTCCAAACGGTTAATGGAAGTGGTATCATCCCGTGCTGTAAGTGTACAGTCGACTTGGACGAATTATAATGTAGAGTTTATATTTTTTTTAACCACCGACGACAAAAGATGCGTGAATTAATACTACGCATTGTATGTACTTAAATGTTAAACCTGTTTGTCTGTATGTCTGCGTTATTACTATTACTTATTATTAGTTACCTAACGGTGACTGGAATCATCAGTAAGTTCGCCATTACTGTAAAAAAGTGCTTTTTTGATATAAATACGTTTTGATTTTATGAGTGTTATTTCGGCCTTATGACTTATGATTTAAATTTTTCAGCTCTGGCCATTTGCAATTACACCTTCAAAATCAATCTTATCATTTTTCTAATCCCTTAATAGCACTGTTTTGGTGGCATAGAAAGAAAGACCGCAGTATTTTTATTTGTACTCAGGTTTCCTGATATTATAAGACGACTAAGGGCAAGTTTTCTACGACACCCACGGGATGAGATGGGGTAGTCCTATCCGGAAACCATACCGACACGGTGAGTGTAGTTTGGTGGATGCCTATGCCCAGCAGTGGAGATTGAAAAGATGATGATGATGATGATAAGGCGCCTTATACAATGTGCCACCGTCAAAACATATTTTTCATTTTTCAATCCTTTAATAGCACAGCAATGGTCGCCTAATAGAACGGGACTACACCGTTTCGTTACGCCCGACAGATTTAATATTTTGCATTTGTCTACCCGCCGAAACAAGTCGCATGGAAATTTTCCTAACGCCATTAAAATGGAACGTCTTTGAAGTATTCAGAAGATATCGGTTTTTTATTTTCTAGTGTCGATGGTTTAGGATAGTCTATGAGAGATTATTAAGAGAATCGTTCATCTGAATAAGAAATGGAAAATAATGTACGTAGGTACCTACAGTGAAATAAAGAAAGAAGTAAACGTAGGTAATTGCGCCAGACGATTCACACCAACTATGACAAAAATGGTTGGAGATGAGGGGACAAACGGTCCTGAGGGTTACTTGATGGTAAGTGATCACTTCAGCCCTTAGACAAAGCAACACCCGGGGTGTGACAGGTTTCGAAATCGACAGCCGTCGATTAAGAATCTTGTGGGCTTGCTCTTTGAAGGTCCCTAATTCTTATTTATTCGGAAAAGTCGCAGATGGAAGCTAATTCTTACGATTCACTAAACGTTTTTTTTTTATGACAGAGGGGGCAAACGGGCTTGACAGAAAATTGCGCGCAAAACGTAGCGTGGAAGACATGACTGGAAAAAAATACTGGGTTCAAAGCTTTCCCTTGTACTATAAATACCAAATGATGACTAGGGACGTCTTCCATAACACCCAGGCCCGATACAACGAAAAGTCAATATCGTGGAATCCAATGTGATACCAGTTTTGCATACCAAAAAAAAATAGGTCACACCGCTCCTGGTACGGTTCTTACATACTTAATACGAAACATTTAAACAAGTTTTGAAAACTAAATAAAAATAAATAGTCGAATTGCGAACCTCCTCTTTTGATTTAATTTAATTTAATAATTATTTAATTTGAAATGTAATATTTTGATGATAATGTAATGTAATGTGATAGTATAATAATTTGGATGGATTTATGACATGTAACTATATGACATTAATTGTTGAAATAAATGATTCTATTCTATTCTATTTTGAAGTCTGTTAAAAAAGGCATGGAACACACCGTACCTCACCTTTGATATGGATCTGCAAAATGCGAGATGGTAACTTTGGACTGAATAGGGCGGGGATGAAGGGGCTCATTAGCGCAGAGTTGTTGATTGGGGAAAGACTTCAGAGGCTCAATAGGACATACATACTGTAGGACTCACCCACAGGTTGGTCAGGCGGTAAGGTGACGAATTAGACACCGGAATCAGAAATTAACAGTAATATAATTGCGATATAAACTTTACAATGGTTCCTCAACTTATTAAACACTTAGATCACCTTTTTGGCGCGCGCACACTTCCACTCTTGTTTTGACACATCACTGTCAAAACCAAATATCAGTGTTGCCATACATTTTTACTTAAAGATTAAACATTTTCTTCTATTTTTAAAGAATGATATTATAAAATTGAAATAGATACATTTATGTAATAATATTTAAATTATAATCGCTAACAGACGGCCGTCCTGGTAGTGGAATGTCCCTATTCCAGTCCGGCCATTCGGTTGTTGTGTGTCTCTATACAATCGCAATACACTTAAATCATATTATTTTCATATACATAAAGTGACAAAATTAATATGTTTTTGTCTAGGAACTACTGTTACTATTAATACCTGATGTTTCGTTGAGCTTTAATTAATTACTTAGAGTAGTTACATTGTAATGTACATGACATTAATAACCCGATTTGTTATTGTTCCTGTGACTCTTCATTTTCTTTCCCGGGAGTCCTGTAAACCAAATAAATCATATAAGTTTTCCTATTTATGTTACACTGCTAAGTACAGTGATCACTACATCCGTAGCATGGTTCACTGGTAATTGTAGAGATCACTACATCCGATTTCTCTGGTAGGTAGGGGATCACTACATACGTAGCATGTTTCCCAGATAAGTACAGTGATCACTACATTCGTAGCATGTTTCACTGGTAGGTATAGAGATCACTACATCCGTAGCATGTTTCTCTGGTAAGTACGGGATCGCTACATCCGTAGCATGTTTCCCTGATAAGTACAGTGATCACTACATCCATAGCATGTTTCACTGGTAAGTATAGATATCACTACATTCGTAGCATGTTTCACTAGTAAGTACATTCGTATTGTTCTTCTGACTTCATTATCTTTCTCGTGAGTTCTGTAAACCAAATAAAGCATATAGCTTTCCTATTTATGTTACACCGGTAAATATAGAGATCACTACATTCGTAGCATGTTTCCCTGGTAAGTACAGTGATCACTACATTAGTAGCATGTTTCACTGGTAAGTACAGTGATCACTACATTCGTAGCATGTTTCACTGGTAAGTACATTCGTATTGTTCTTCTGACTTCATTTTCTTTCTGGTGAGTTCTGTAAACCAAATAAAGCGTATACCTTTCCTATTTATGTTACACTGGTAAATATAGAGATCACTACATTCGTAGCATGTTTCCCTGGTAAGTACAGTGATCACTACATTCGTAGCATGTTTCACTGGGAAGTATAGAGATCACTACATTCGTAGCATATTTCCCTGGTTAGTACAGTGATCACTACATTCGTAGCATGTTTCACTGGTAAATATAGAGATCACTACATTCGTAGCATATTTCCCTGGTTAGTACAGTGATCACTACATTCGTAGCATGTTTCACTGGTAAATATAGAGATCACTACATTCGTAGCATATTTCCCTGGTTAGTACAGTGATCACTACATTCGTAGCATGTTTCACTGGTAAATATAGAGATCACTACATTCGTAGCATATTTCCCTGGTTAGTACAGTGATCACTACATTCGTAGCATGTCTCACTGGTAAATATAGAGATCACTACATTCGTAGCATATTTCCCTGGTTAGTACAGTGATCACTACATTCGTAGCATGTCTCACTGGTAAATATAGAGATCACTACATTCGTAGCATATTTCCCTGGTTAGTACAGTGATCACTACATTCGTAGCATGTTTCACTGGTAAATATAAAAATCACTATTTAATATGGCTTTACTAGTTTTGGCTCTGAATCCGGTAACTAGACGGACTGCAGCCAGTCTGAATTAGTAGTAGATATAATCGTATAACTGGAGAAACCTATGTCCAGCAGTGGACTGCAATAGGCTGATGATGATAATGACTATAATGTTCATCATTTCATAAGTGTCAACGTCATCAATGTCATCATCTTGATTAGTATTAGGGATAGGATTTCTATTGAAAGCATCCACGTGCTGCATATCTCCACATGGGCAGTATTCGATACACAAAACAGTACTACTCCTGGAGTGAAAGCCACCACCTCATACGGGGAGTTAAGTCTAGGTTGTTAATGTTTTCTCGAAACTCGTGAGTGAACACTTTAATTGGATCCGCTATGAAATATGTCCAAGATTTATTCAACGACAAAACGATGGGAAAAGTAAATCGTCCATTTATTGGTGTAGCAAATCAAATCAAAAATCTTCATATGTGGAGTGGTGTGGACCACATATGCTTGAGCCAAGTACTTATAAATCGTCAACACTAAATACATTAAATCAAAAAAGATTAAACTACCACCGTATTTGGAATGCAGCTTCCATCAAGAAGAACCGACAAGAAACTCGACAGTTACTCTCTTTATATAAACATTCTACAATGTTTGAAAGCTAATACCAGTCCTTACCAAGAGCTTTATTAATCATAACATAATGTTGGAATACCGCGGAGCATTGAGCAGGTCGAATGCCATACGTGCGTATCCTTATTGCCCATCAGACGTTCTGTGATGCATCGGGACCTCTCGGCCATCGAAATTAGCTAATACCTTGATTTTAGGTCAGAGCTAGTAAAATAAACCAAGGCCGCTTAACTGATAAATGTAGTATATTTAGCATATTAGTTTATTAATTATAAATTAGGTATTATCTTTTACAATGTTTCTTTTTACACTCATCGCTCTCACATTTGCTCTCTGCATGATCCAAAGGTTAACTGGTAGAGAATGTTCCTAGCATTAAGTTCGCCTTTTGTACCATTTTGTGCAATAAAGTTTAAATAAACAAATCTATAACTGGTATGAGATGAATTTGTTCAGTTTTACTTAAAGCAAATTACATAGGCAGTGCTCTCCATTTTTTTTTATTTACCAATAATATATATTATTATTCATGTATTGTACTATTATTGCTATTTATTTATGTTTACGTTTATTTTATAAAATCTGAATTGGTTGATAGCTCACCTCACTCTTTCCCCTAACTATACTTTAAAGTCACCTTAAGGTTGTCTGGAAGAGGCCGCTTACGGCGACAAAACAAGACAATTGTTCAACAAGTGTCTACTATACCTAGTTTTAGTTCACCTGTTTGGTGCGCAATCAAGACTATATATCTATCTAAGTATAGGGATAGCATAAGAGGAGTTTGACCCTCGAATTATATTAATATGTAACAGCTTATTTATTATATCGCGTACAATTATCCTCTCGCTGAATGGTAATCGATAAAGCGGATTCCGGAATACTATCTTGGAGTTGGATGTGTATTTCAGATAAATTATAGTTCGGTCGTCCAAAGAATGCGGTCGTCATGACTCATAACATTATACATATGTAGGTATTATGTACAAATAGTACATAACATTGATAATATTGAGTAATATTATTTATTCCATTCGTTCTGCATATTTTATGTATTTAAGACAATACATTTTTCGTTATTTTCACAATAATCTATTTAATTTTGAAAACACAAAATGTAAATATAATTTTTAATTAATACATGTATTGAATTTTGTATGTAATTTCTGAATGTATAGAATGAAAAAAGAATAGACAATTTACGTGGTCGATTAACTTTACAATTTGCCTCTGACATGACATCAGTTATATGATGTGGTGGAAAATGTAGTTCTATATTTCTTTTTTAAATAAATAGTGCATTATAAATCTTTGTTTTTCAAGTAGGGCATTATATAACTATACCTATTTTTGATTACATTAAGATTATGGATATTCTATTACAAAAGTAATATTCGATTTAATTGCCTCGTTATTGTGTCACTGCACCAAAAAAAAGACTTGTAGTAAAGTATTGTAAGTATTATTTGTATGTTTGATAATTGTTCAATATATAGATTTTGCCCAGAATTACCACGCTTATTGTAAGTTGGTATAATTACTCAATTATTCGAGCCTTTAGTCGTTAATAAAGTAAATTACAGTTATTTGAAATTCTGTCGTAAATTTAAAGTAAGCCAGTTCGTAGTTGTATCGCCCGTTTGAAGACGACCGGTCTGAGACGCACTCTACCAGCGGCCAGACCATTGTCGTACCTGATTCATGTAAATTTAACGCAAAATAGTCACAAACTTTATTAACCAGTACCTCTTAGGGTTCTTGTTTCTGTTTTCTTTTTTTCCGTTACTGGCTGTACCTAAGTTCAACGTGTCTAAAGTTGTTTGTGCATTTGAATCGGTCGGGTTGTGGTCGCATTAAATCGGTCTATAGAGGTATTAAGCATACTTTAGTCAGAAGTTTATCTTTTGCAAACAATACGTCACTACTGGTATAGCACACATACCTACTTTGTTTTATAAAGTACAATCCTAGTAACGTCATAATTTCTTCACGGTACTCACACTAATGCAATTTCGCTACACAGTATATTTAAAATAAATGTTTTTAATTCAAAATGCGACTTTAGTTTAAGCGTAGACTAGAGTTAAGTTTCCTTAAGATGAATGCGTTGTAGATAAATAATTACATTTGTATTCGTCGCGTTACTGCAAGTATTCATTAAGTGACCAAAACGAAATGTTTGATTAATCAATAATGAACTTTTCGCTTTTATTAAACTTATGCTTGTGGTAATGTAATGTATAATATTATTATTATTGAAATAAACAAGAATTACACTTTTAGCATAAAACGTATAATAATTATGATTTATTTATGAATTAATGACTGTTTGCCATTTATTACTTATTTTCACTTAACAGTTTCTGAACTAAGATTTCAGAATTTATGTTACTTTATTATCATCATTTGTTATGGCATAAAATCTAAATAGGTACTGTTTTTTAAATTAATGTAAATTATTTTTTAATAGTCATGAAAATAACTACCTACATTTGAAAAAAATTACGCTGAAGGTTAAATTACAAAAGAAAGATCACACTGTATTTATAAACAGTAGCAAATCCGTCCCCTTCACACTCATATGCCAGACCGCGCGTATGAAAGACCAGGAGACTTTTCATGACAGATGTCACGCTGCGCGCTTATTCACAGATACTACCCAAGCGCAATGTGTAAATGTGTTGAACGCGCCAACTTTTAATAACTGACCAGTAGCTCTGAGACATTTTGTCTTATTAGAGTATCTGTACTCAAAATTCATTTGGCACTACAGAGTTAGCACTGATAAGGTCAGCCCTCAAGTCAACTTGAACTTTCCCGGTAGACTTCAGAATGCCAGAGGTAAAACCTTTTACAAGGGGTAGACTTTCGCGACTAATAGTCAAGTTTAAATCTTCTGCAACACTGTCTTTGAAAGCTGTACGCCGACTTCGCAAAATCGGTAAAAGCTGTTTTCTACTCTTTGTGGATAAAGCCTGTCAGCAGTATCTCTCAGGTAGGCGTCCTGGCCAATTGCATTAGCTGCACTTTTGTAATTCTATCCAACATTTGGGAGCAATAATATGATCTGGTTATGAGGAATGAAAACATACTTGAAAACATAACACATTGTTTTTATACTCTTTGATAATGTTAGTGTAACTGCTCTTTGAGGTATACTAAACTTTCTGGGATCTTTTAATACTTTTAAAAGTAATGATGTAACAACAATATTTCAATAATTTATCTGGTGATTTAAAATTAGGTCCTTGCACATTCAATGTTATATTGTAGTCAGACATTGTGTGCAAGTGTTTCAAACTGCAAGGTATTTAGTTAGGTATGCCCAAGGAGAGAAAGGAAGTAAATATATAACAATTCATTGTTATCAAGTAGGTACAACAGAAAACAATCATAAACAGATTGCATAACCATGGTGATTCGTCATATATCCCCCAAAGGTTACTTTCCTAATGATTCTTTCGATTAATTGCCACAGTGACACTGACATATTATTCCAAGTATTTAACCCGACTTCATGCAAGGCAAGTGTATAGTCTAGTTTCTTAGCCAACATGCACATCAAGTTGTAGCTATATATTAAATAGTAGTTACAGAGATTATATCACTTGCATGATTTGTAATAAGTAGAGGAACATATTCTAATGTCAGATCATAATCTAATTAATATTGGCATTCCATGCCTATATCATGTCTAATCTACAATGTGGTATTAAGACTTAAGGGCCGCTTGTGGTATCTCTGATCAGACGGTGTCATGTAAACCCCTCTTTAGGGACTTAAAAATCTTGACTCACATGTTTATACATATTTGAAATGGCTCTGTTTGTTCAGTGAAATATAAAGTTATTCTTGCTTAATCAATCCTGTGATTGAGAGTTTATTGTATACCTTCATGAGGTATATCATGGCTGAACTAACTATGACTGTAACAGATTTTAATGTACCTGCCTATGATAATGCAAGAAATAATTTTGAATCTGAATTTGAATAAAATATCCATAAATAATAACTTAACATCACCCATAAATTAATATTATCACAATTATTTTAATGTTGATACAATTTCATGTCTTAAGATAATTTTCCATGTTCTATTATGATAACCTAGTAAGTAGGTGTCTAATAATAATTAAAATAACCCAAGACACACCACTCCGGGCCACAAATCAACATCCAATCCCAAACCAAGCCGAAGCACCATGGGCACCAGGCAACTGATAAACTCAGTTAGATACTCTTCCTTTAAATAGATAATAGGTGCATAATTATATATAGTAAACATCCAAACCGACACAAACAGACACACTTGTGAACACTAATACTGTATGGGAATTGAACCCACGACCCCCGGCTCAGAAGGCAGGGGCCGCCACCAAATGAGCCATCGGGCCAGTCTTAAGTCCATGTATTCCGTTGAATATTTTCATTTTACAGATTTGAAAACTAAGTTCCAAAGTCGTACGTATTTATTGTATGTACATATTTTGTCAATTTATCATAGTTAAATTTGACAACATGCATTGATAATTTTCAAAATCTAATATTTTCCAGTCGGTTGATACTTTCAGATTGGTGTAACACCATGATAGGTATATTTTTTTAAATTACATTTTATTACATGTCCAGCTATAACAGGACCATTTTTTTCTCCTTTAATGGCTGTGTGATTTAACTACTTATTGGGAAATAATTTGCAAGTTGGTGTGCTCTTAATAGAATTTCATAAAATCAGTTCAATACATACATAGATGACAAATGTATACAGTTGGCAAACCTATATAAATGTACCCATCCTTACTTAGCTTCGGGTATTTCAGATAAAAACAACAATGGATCACACCATTGGCAAGTTAGGCATCCCCAACATTTAAAATTTAATATGGCCTAGGTTCACTGGGGCAGTGCAGCCTCCCAACAGTGAAAGAATCTTTCAAATTGGTTATGTAGATGCAAAAAAACAATGAAATGTTTCCTCTCTATACTCTGACCAATATTAGTAATTAGTAATAAAGTAAAATAAACAATATTCAGATGCTTAGAACCCAGTAATGCTTATGTTGTTTATTAGTATGGACTTGTAGGTAAAAGTAACATAATGTAGGTGATATGTAGCTAGTAACCACGGTATGTAACCGTTCCATTTTCTTTGTATTTGGTACCTAGTTGTTGTAAAGTACCTTCTGTATCCAATATACTGTAAAACTGGGTGAACAAAATACGTTGATCAGAGTTCCATTCAAAAGACAAAAACATACCTGAGAATGCGGGCGGTTTGCTTGTCCGTTCCCTCTTCTGATATGTAGGACTCACCCACAGGTTGGTCAGGCGGTAAGGTGACGAATTAGACACCGGAATCAGAAATTAACAGTAATATAATTGCGATATAAACTTTACAATGGTTCCTCAACTTATTAAACACTTAGATCACCTTTTTGGCGCGCGCACACTTCCACTCTTGTTTTGACACATCACTGTCAAAACCAAATATCAGTGTTGCCATACATTTTTACTTAAAGATTAAACATTTTCTTCTATTTTTAAAGAATGATATTATAAAATTGAAATAGATACATTTATGTAATAATATTTAAATTATAATCGCTAACAATACAGAGTAGCAAATCTATGAGTACGGATGCCACATATCAACCTACCTACTCTTTTTGTTGTTAGTTACCTTATCTCCAACTTTACGAGGTCTATTTCTGTCAATGTCGAGTGACTAAGTTTTTTTTTTTTTTTTTATAGTGGCTCGACATAATGGCTTCCCTACGCCTGATGGAAAGCGAAAGAGAAGCCCAAGTCGCTGTGACAACGGGCAAGTAACTGGTCAGTTACTTGTCAGTTGCCACCGCCATGCCGGCCCAACCCTAACCCCCCACGAGCTCCGGAAACCCTACTCACCGGCAGAAACACGACCCAGAGGTAATTTGACTGCGGTATTCTATAGGGTGGAGGTCCTTCCCCGGACGGGCGGCTCAATTCGAGCGAAGATTCGCTATGCCCTACCTCTCTTTAGTTGTCTCTCTCTTAAGTTGTATTAATACAACTATAATGACTAGAAATGTATCGCTAACATTTATTCCTTGGAGACAGTTTCATGTGTGCTATGTTAACCTATACATTATTACAAGAAAAGTTTTATTTAGCTAAATACGACAGACCGATGACGAGCAGCAGCGTCACCGGAGCGAAAGTCTACGCCCTGCGATCGCCAACCTGCCAGCGTGGCGATTATGGGTATATCCTCCAGATCTTTGCCCTAAGTGGCGAACAACTGGAGAGGCATATGTCCAGCAGTGGACTGCAATAGGCTGATGGTATCTTTAAAATATGTATATTTAAGAAAATAAAAACAAAAGTTGTCGACTATGATGAACAAAATTCAAATTGTGCACTTACAGGAAAATGTAACTTTTAGTTAAAGGACATGAAAAACTATAATATCATTGTTGGATGTTAGGTACATAGTTAGCATTCTTTAGATATTATTATGTATTTTTATAATAATAGAAAAGTACATAAAACGTTTCTTGCACAAATATTAAGAAACATGAAATAACTATGAAAATTATTAAAAAATCTTCGTGTGAGAACCTTTCACAATGAAAACACTATAAATTAAATAGAACGCTTAACTAAGTTCCAAGTTAGGCCTCTTGTAGCCTTATTGTAGCAAGCGTATGCTACGTACACGAAATTACTCAATTGTGAACCTTATTGCTTTACACTACAGTCCACACTCGAGGCTCTTGTGTACGGATTACCGATTGAGCTCTTAATAACCCACTCCGCGCGAAACAGGTTATGGTTTTGTGAATGTTTTTACGGAATGAAGAATTATGAGAACGTTTTTGGGTGTATTTTGCTTGCGACGTGAAAATAGTGGGGAAAACTTTTAGTGGGGGCAGTAGTTCCTAGTTGTTTTGAGTTAGTTGGCCCAGTATGTTGTTCTGAGTTAGCTTACTAAGTTAGTTAGTTAACTACAATGAGCAATATCTATCTATATGTGGCCTGGCTGGCTCGTTGGCTCTTTTGATAGTGTCCCATGCCTCTCAAACCAGGGTCGTGGGTTCGATTCCCACCCGGGACAAACATTCGTGTGATGTATTAAGTGTATAGGTATTTGTGGTCCCTATACTGTTCACCCATAAAAAGTGTTTAAGGTACTTACATTGGTATCTGAGCAATGTAGCTACACATAGCTACATATGAAAGAACAATCTATGGATATAATAAACTATCCCAATAAGGTGTTATTATGTTAACAAAAATAGAATATTGGCATATATAATATAGGCACAATAAGATATATTCACTACTTAATTTAACAAATAAGAATTGCTTTGCCATCATAATCCAATAGGTAATTACGAATGATATATGTACTCCATAGTCCATACCTTATATAATAATGACATTTCAACAACACTAAACAAAAAAAAACAAATACCAAAACACTGGCTGTAAATAACTCAAAGGATAATGAAAAAAGAAACACCAATTACAAAATTAAACAAACGAATCCCATTGGCTGAAACGCGCGGGAAAGCGCGGCCATTTTCCCGCGTTCCAAACAAGGAAGGATCATAGCCAATTCGTAATTTTTATCACGTATCGTCCCGAAATTCCTGGAGTAAGGAATTCAATCTGTACGGCCCAGTCTAATTTAGTCGTTATGAACTCCGGGCTGCGATGTGAATAATTTTAATATTCAGTAGGTACGCTATCCCCGATATTGAATGGTCTAGGCTGGGTACGGTATTCTAGCGGCGTGTTACTTTTCTTACGTTTGAAAGCTAAGCATTTTCGTGTCTCTACGTAATCTCTACGAAATTGGGTCCCTGGAAAGTACCTATCTACTTTGTTCATATTAAGCTGTTAGGTTTTCTGTCGCTTTGTTCTAAATTCATTGAAGTTAACAAATAGTACATTTCTCTGACTTTGGAGATCGAAGGTTAGGAGGCGGGTCAAAAAAGTTTCTACACTTTGTACTTCTGGACATCAATTTAAGCTATCTTAAAAAAAAGAAAAGCCATATGTAGGTTTTTTAATCTTTTTGGTATCTCTAGATTGATAAATCTTAATAACTAACGTAGGAGAAATCTGTAAAATCAGTGTTTCTCTACTGTATTAGTATAGTATAGAATCACTAACAAAAACAGAACTAAAATCCGTTGCGTAATTTAAAATATTATTAGCATTATTGGGTCAAACACGAAAAGTGACTTTGTTTTATACTACACGTATGTAGTGAAATAACCTTTTATTGCCATAACGCACAAAAAAGTACCGTATAAATTCCCCAACTTCTACTTATCACGAAGTTCCCCTATGAAAATATAATAGTTCCATTAACAATTTCAGTAGTTCAATAGTTAAGTCTAGTTCAGTGCAGATATGGGTTTCTACGGTAAGTTAGGGCCTATTCATACTAGCCGCAGCGACGAAGCGCATCGAAGCGTCAATTTAAAAGATAGCAAATTAGTTAATGCTTAAATAATTTTATGGACTAAAATGTTTTATCTTGGAGTGGAAGGAAGTACTGATAGCAATCGCGTTTCTTTCTGCTTAGCCCAATCTGGTTGACTGGCAGAGAATGCATATGCGGCATTAAGTCCGCCTTCTTACACTATTTTTTTGTGCATTTAATCTATAGATTAAATAAATGTATATTATACTACATTCCGGTCGCAATCCCTTTCAGACAAAGCGCTTGTAGCGGACCACCAGATAACAGTGAGCTTCACATAACTCAGTTATCCAGGGCTTTGGTTTATGTCATTCCCGACACAAAAAATACAATAGCAGGGCTCAGAAACTGGTAAAATGCCACAGAACTAATGAACGAGTACAGTTTACCTATTGGAGGCTCTCGACAGGTTGCAGCGACGTGCTATCCGTATTGTTGGGGATCAAGAGGTAACTAAGACCCTAGAACCTCTTCAATTACGTAGAGACATTGCCAGTCTTAGTGTTCTCTATCGTCTTTACAATGGGGAATGCTCCGAAGAGTTATTCCAACTCGTTCCTCCGTCTCCTTTCCTCTCCCGAACAACACGTGCTGGACAGCGTTGTCATCCTCATACCATACAGACAATAGTGGCGCGCACCAAGAGGTTCAGTTCCTCGTTCCTGCCCCGTGCCATTAAGTCATGGAATGCCCTTCCAGCTCATGTATTTCCTTCCTCTTACAATCCTGGGTTCTTTAGGCGGGGCGTGAAACGGCATCTCAGTGGGCCTTCAGGGTAAGGGCGACAGGCGCGGTGGGTATGCCCTATTGTGCCTGTCGACCTTACATTTGGACCTCACGGCCGCTTACCATCAGGTGGAGTGAGATCATCCTGAATGCTCTTTTTATAAAAAAAAAAAGTTAGTTAAATATAACAGCGAGCAAACGCGAGTGAATTCACGCGAGTACGCCTGCATTCATGCACCACGTGAAGAGTTTGATGCTTCGATGCGCTTCGACTAGTACGAGTATGAATCGACCTTTAATGAATAAGCGTGTTAGTTTAAAATTTGAACTTGTACTTGTGTATGTAGTGCACCGCTAAACAATTAACTTTGAGGAACTGTTGAACAAGTTAAGACATAGTTAAGCCGCTGTTTGAGTTATATATTAGACGTGTTGAGTGAAGCGCTTGTGATATTAATGTTGGAGATGGAGCTTCACTTGAAAGGAGTTAATCCGCTTTTTTTCAGCGTTAGACATTGTGTAACCAAAGATGTGGTAATCAACCTTTTTTTTACAACAAATTATAATAACTCAAGACATGCCACGTTGGGCCACACAGCGCCACCTAGCCCCAAACTAAGCCGAAGCTTGTACTATGGGTACTAGACAACTGATAAACTTACTTAGATGCATTTTTTTTGTAAATAAATACATATTATACATAGAAAACACCCAGACCAATACAAACAGATATGTTCATGAACACAAATGTTTGTACTGTGCGGGAATCGAACCCACGACCCTTGGCTCACAGGGCAGAGGTCACTACCAAATGAGCCACCGAGCCTGTCTTTTACATGTATTTTTCTAATTAGGTAACGGAAGAAGAGAACCATGCCATCTCATCTCGTGAGTATCGTAGAAGATGACTAAGGAATATCCTGATACTCCCTGAAACGGGCAGCACCGTTTCATCATCATCATCAGCCTATTACAGTCCACTGCTGGACATAGGCCTCTCCAGTTGTTCGCCACTTAGAGGAAACATCTGGAGGATATACCCATAATCGCCACGCTGGGCAGGCGGGTTAGCGATCGCAGGGCGTAGCTTCTTGCTCTGGTGACGCTGAAGCCCATCACCGGTCTTTAGTATTTAGCTACGCCTTCAATTGTGATGGTTATACCGCCACCAGTCGGTTGCCAGCGCCTCATTTGTTATTCGGCAGGATGCACCACGGGCAGGTGAGGTTGGCTTGGAGCGAATAGATGATAGGCCGCTCTCTTACATCCCGTTTACCTGGGTAAAAAAAACTTGCTGCGGTCATCAACCGACCTACCTAGAGTGGTGAATAAGGCAAACCCCAAACGATAATTGTCATTGGGCTCTCCCTATGCCTAGCAGAGGACATTTGCACGCTGGACATGATGATGAATGACAATATCACCGCCCACAAATCTGCTCGCTGCATGAACTAAGGGTTGACTGGTAGAGAACGCTCCTACCATTAAGTTCGCATTTTATACCATTTACTGCAATAAACTTTAAACAAATAAATTAACATCGAAGTCGGTCTTATACTAGTTATAAGGCACAGGAACTAAATTAACAAAAGAGCCAAGTCTAGCTACACATAATGCCTAAACCAACATTTTCAATATACCAACACGCGCGTACGGTTTCCCACCGCACCGCTAAGCATTCAATTTGAACATCCCCTGCACCGTATTTACGAGTGCCGCATTTACGAGTACGCTAACTCACTCACCTCTAAGTCCTCTTAAGTGATTGCCTCCGGTAACCTCAGTTTACATACCCGCGTACAATTAATCCTGCGTTGAGTTGTTCCGCTAATGTCGGTCTTACACGGCCTTTTACCCCTTTGCTTTCACTCAAATAATTCATCTACTGAAATTATAATGAAGAAGATTGCTGTTAGCGATAAAATAGTATAATGTTGCTTTTAATATGGCTAACTGGTCAGTTTCTTGCGGTACTTATTCTCATCAGGTATTACGTAGTGATGGTACGAAAACAGTTTGACGTGGAAAAGTATAGCTCGTAAATCTATTTGCAGAAAGAAATGATTTTATTTTACGTATACCTATTTATAGTAAAACGTACTCGGGTAATCGGTATTATAGGCTAGTCTATGTCACTTAGCCTACAACGCAGCATATGTAATTTTTACCAACTTTAGTAGACGAAAAAACTGTGCAGTGCAGCCCATATAAAATCTGGAACTTACATAATCTAAAAAATATGTACCTAAATAAATTAAGTTGCATTAGAAAATTCTCTTCGACTGTTAATATTTAAGACGTTGTATTTGTACATAGCCAACATTTATTAAGCGAGCCAGTAAATCTTGCTTTCAATTTATTGTAAAATATACGTTCTCCTAAATAAATGTCAGGATAACCCACAGAACTTGGCAACATTTTGATTCTTAATTCTTTTATCGTGATCGCCAACCATGCATTTTATAATTCAACTTGGCTTCCAGTTTTCATTTCATTGTTATGGGACATTTACTTTTATTCGTGCGGTGACTTATAAAGGATAAAAATCACAGCTCCATTTCTAGGCAAAAGTTTAATAATAGTTTACTTGGCAAAAGTTTAAGTGTGCTCCACAAAGTTTTCTTTTTTTTTATGCAAGAGGCGGCAGACGAGCAAATGTGATGCCTGATGGTAAGCAGTCGACACCGCCCATGGACACCCGCAACTCAAATCGAGTTTAGGGTCGCTGCCGGCCTTTTAAATAGGAGTACGCTCGTTTCTTGAAGGCTCCCATGTCGTAGCTGTTCGGAAATACTGAAGCAGAGAGTTGGTTCCACAAAATCGATGCGCGAGGCAAGAAGTTCCTCATGAAACGTACAATGGAGAATCGCCAACCATCGAGATGATGAGGATGGAATTGCAATCGATTTCTTTTGTAATAAGACAGTATAGTGACATCCTGCCTCATGAAGAGCAAAAGAGAAGCTCGAGTCATTGTGGCTACAAAGAAGTAACCTGCTTATGAAACCGCTTCTCAGCGAAAATCTAAAGAAGTCCTTTAGTCGGCTCTTACGACACAGCCACGGGAAGATATGACGCAGTAATTTATATTCTTTATCCATCACAAGCATAAAAAATGTTCTTGAAAAGGCCTGTTACGGGCAAATACTTCACGATGTTCTTAAAAGGCCTATTTATTCCCTTCGCTGCTAGCTTCGCTCAAGTCGGCAAATACGAGTAAGCCCTGCTAAGTGATTGTCTGGGGCACCATTGGTTTACTTACTGGCATCCGATTAATCCCGCGTATCGGTTCGTTACGCTAATTTCTTCCTGTTACCAATCCGAGGACTAGTATTATCACTATATGTATTTTACTTGTAGGCCAAAACTGTTTACAACAAAATAGATTACCTAGATATTGACCCTATTTGTGCCAAAGAATGAATGATAGCAGATTTTGTGTACTAAATCAGTCAACGGTTATATTTCCGAAACATCTTTTCAATTCGCCTTACTTCAATCCGCCATTTAAAGTAACCAAGATCATCTAGCTACAAATCCCGGCTTATCCCGCACAAATCTGTCTCCCCGGACCATCTGCCGAGATCGATGGCTCAGCAAATACATTTAGAGTTGACATTCTTATGCTAACTTGCCAATGTTACTTTTGCCAGTTCAAATACACTTCTGAAGTTCTTTCTTTGGCTACGTGACCGAATATTTTATTGGTCGGCTTTTAAACAACGCTTGTCAAACGAAGTTGGGTTAACGCCTAAGTTTGTATGCTACTTTTTAGGGTTACGTACACAAAAGGTAAAACCAGTATCATTATTATTAGCCTGCAAACGTCCATTGCTGGATATAGACCTAATCCAAAATAAAATTGTCTTACCTATTTATATTGTAGGAGGAGCTCGGTGGCGCCGCGGTCTTGTAAGCTTAACAATGATCGCAACGTTGTGCATTGGCGCGGTCAATCCGATGATGGGTGACCAAAATTTGACACAGATTTCCTCCGTGCTTCGGAAGGCACGTTAAGCTGTTGGTCCCGGGTGCTATCTTTACCAACTCAGATAGCAGTCGTCACATCATATCAGAGATGATGATAACTCCTAACTGGGAATGGGTATGTGTTGCGGAGGTCTGATGGCAGTCGCTCTGTGTAAAAGCTTAGCCCTCGCCAAATCGGGAAAAAGGCTAGGATGATGATGACCTATTTATATTGTATTTAATATTAACAGTTGATATTTTCCGGTTGGTATTTTCAGGTTGTCTGGAAGAGATCGTTACAAGCGATAAGACCGCCCAAATTGTACTATGTTTTGTTGTCCTGTATTGTCTATGTTTTGTGCAATACTTTGAGTATCTATCTATCTATTTCTGTTGCCACTAGTACAGTTTTTTTCTATTATCTAAATAAATATCATTCAAAGGTGACTGACTGACTGACATAGTGATCTATCAACGCACAGCCCAAACTACTGGACGGATCGGGGCTGTTGGCATGCAGGTAGATGTTATGAAGTAGGCATCCGCTAAGAAAGGATTTTGATCAATTCTACCCCCAAGGGGATGAAACTATTCCACGCGGATGAAGTCGCGGGCACTGCTAGTTTATAGTATATACCACATTTTATAAGCACTATACATATAGCTACGCCCTTTCCCTAAACAGAAATGCTCGGCGAGTGAGCAGCGAACCATTTTACGAGGCACCTAGTTCCCCGGAGCCGTGTTCGCGCCCAGACAGATTTCCCTCGGGCGATCGCAGCCCTCAGTGGCTGGAATCATTCGTGTCACGATACGTAAGTACGGTGTTATTCTATTTGAACAATTGGATGGCGATAGGCTGTATAAGGAGAGCTAGAAAAGCTTTGAATACTAAAGGTTTTGGTAAGTTAACGATAACACGTATTACGTTCCGTTGCGATCCGCAACTGGCTCGATGGTTCATTTGGATTACCACCCTTGGCTCAGAAGGCAGTTGGTCATTATGACCACTGGTGGGTTCGTATCCCGCCCAGAACAAACATTTGACACAATAAATATACAAACTACAACGGGCTCCTTATGTCCCGAGAGATGTCATCATAAGCTAAGAGAGGTAGGGCATAGCGAATCTTCGCTCGAATTGAGCTGCCCGTCCGGGAAGGACCTCCACCCTATAGAATACCGCAGCCAAATGACCTGCGGGTCGTGTTCCAGCCGGTGAGTAGGGTTTCCGGAGCTCGTGGGGGGTTAGGGATTGCATCCTATGAAGCTGAAATCTTAAGAAGTCTCTAAATCTTGTCCACGGGCGGAAAAGGGGCGGTGATTTATATTATTTTCCGTCACCGCGCGAAAGCCCTTCAAGCCCTTTTGTAATTTACAATACAGGCTTTACGAGCGCCGTGTAAAACCGGTAGTCTATTCAGCGGTCGACATTTCCTATCAAGGTTAGGAGCACATGATTTCCCTTAGGTGTCGCAATAGGCGGACGAGAAGACACATCTTTATATGGGAATGGGACTATGCTAGGGTTGGCATCACTTAAATTGCCGGCGCCGCATAACACGGCAAAAATTCCGGACTTTTGGGTGAAAGATGGTTTTTGAGTCGAAAACTATCAAATCTAATCAAATTACGGAACGGGAGATTCGGGACGTGACTATGACGGATCGTATGACACACAAACGTCAAACTTATTGCGTTGGAGGTTTAAAAATCAACCAACAAAATGACATTAAAAGTAGACTTTCGAGCAGAGCGGCTCCGGAGACACTAACGCAGCGATAGTGACGCGGCGATAGAGCGATAGTATTATGCAGTACGGAAATGTATGAACTAACGAGTTTGAGCGCGCGACAGTGACGCCGCGTCAGTGTCGCTGAGCGATAGCGGCCGTGGCATGTTTGCGCGAGCACTGTCGCACGATAACTGCGATAGCACGTGTTTTTGAGGTGTTAGGCATGGGATACCAATTGGAACTGACACCGGAGTCGCGCTGCTCGGAAGCCACTTTAGCGTCAGAGCCGAAGCGACACTGACGAAACGGCTCTATAGTGTCGCCGGAGCCGCTCTGGTCGAAAGTCTACCTAGTAATCAGGAAAATTTGCCATTTACAATATACTCTCTCTCTTTGCCTAGCCTTAATCCCATCATTTGGGGTCGGCTCTCCTAGTCGCTCTTCGCCAGGATATTCTATCCTGGGTCGTCGCAGGTGTGACACTTGCACACTTCATGTCCCTATTTACAGCAGCCATCCATGTAAGTCGGGGTCTACCTCGCCTTTTTGCAGCAGGAAACATTTCCAATACTTGTCGCGTCATATGTTCTGGTGGGCGACGCATCACATGACCGTACCATCTTAGGCCAATCTATGAAGCTGAAATTGATGCCATTTACAATATACAAGCAAATTAAATCAAAGTTGCATGTTTCGCTCAAGGCCACAACTCGTATTAACTGAGCCGAGTGAGTACAAAAGTTAAATTAGTTTATTCTTGCACAAAGCTTTATTTATTTGCTTTGAGTCTAGTTACTCTGATAGTTCATTCATGTTGATATTCGGTTTGTTTACGCGAACCCTTTTAACACGCGAGGTGGAATAAGGATTAGGCTTTTGATGTTATTTTTATAGAGTTTATTTATGTATATTTTAATTATTAAGCAAGTAAAATCACATGATGTTATCTATAAATGTCGCTTATCCATAGCATATTATAACCATCAGCCTATCGCAGTTCAATGCCGGATATAGACCTCTTCAGTTGTTCGCCAGTTTGGGCAAACATCTAGTGGCTTTACCCTTAACCGCCACGCTCGGCAGGCGGGTTGGCGATCGCAGGGCTTAGCTTCTAGCTCAGGTGACGCTGCTGCCCATCATCGGTCTGTGATATTGAGCTACGCCATTACTCGGTCGGCAGAGCGTCATTTGTTATTCGGCACGTTCGGAGACGTTCGTTTTTGAAATTGAGCTGACCTGGTATCGAGCCCCGAAGTTTAGATCTTCCCAGTTTTAGGTGAGAACGGTCGCGTGCTCTAGCCACTGCGTTACCGAGGAATGAATTTACACTAAACAAACAAATATCCTAAATGGAGTAAAGGTATTGTACAAAGTATCTATTTACTCTAATACAGCAAGGAGAGTAGGTATAAGGGTTTGTTCCTCATTAACCCTGAACAGTAATCAAGAAAGTGGCTAGATATCTTTGAACAATAAACCCTTTTCGATTAGAAGATAAGGTAAGAGGAGAGAATATATCCAGATAGAACACTGTCCACGTCTTATTACTCGACTGAGTCAGAAGGAGAGTTGTTTTTAATAAATAAATAATACATTTGATCCCAAAGTAGCATAAGCAACTTGAATTATGTTATGAGTATCCGAACAACAAAGGTTTTACAAAATATATACTTAAGTAAATGTATTGTTTATATTTGTAGTACCAGACATGGAATTAACACAAATATTCATCACTTCGTGTGACTCGGGTCATCGGTTGGGCATCGAATTCACGACCTTTCGTTCAGAATGCAGTGGTCACTAATAAATGAGCCATCGGGCGACTCAAATAATGTTTCGACACATCATCATCACCATCAGCCCACATCAGTCCACTGCTGGACATAGGCCTCTCCCAAAGTTCGCCACTGTGGTCGATTTTGGCCTTCTCGCATCCGGCACTTGCCAGCCTTCCTGCGCTAATCGTCACTCCACCTGGCCTGAGGGCGTCCTACACTACGTTTGCCGAGACGCTTTCTCCACTCCAGAACTCGTTTACACCAACGGTTATCGGTTCTGCGGCTGATGTGGCCAGCCCACTGCCACTTCAGCTTACTAATCCGGTGAGCTATGTCAGTAACTTTGGTTCTCTACCGAATCAAAAAAAGTCAAGTGGAAATCTGTTTTATTTACATTACCGTAAAGTACCGAACCCTGCTACTTTCACTGATTTAAAAGCTTAAAAAACTACTTTAACCTTCTTTGGGAGCCCAAGGGAAATCTAAAAGTCTGAGGGGACTTCAACCTAGCCACTTTTCGTGGACCACAAAGGGTGTAGTCTCGTCAATAAATAGAAGGGTTGAAGTAGCTTAAGCGTTTAAGAGCAACTTTGTGGTTCGGAGATAAACAAAGGGTTGCCCTCCCTGAATATTCTTTGCTTTAAGATGGCTTTTTTAGACAATGATGTCTTTTGATAGCGTATTTCGTAAGGCTGTTGGATGGCTGTGTGTTTGAATCCCGGAGGTGTCATTAATCAATTTAAGATTCACTTTTCTAAGGGGTACCTAGCTGTAATTTGACAAGACAATCTATATGTCACCGGAAAATAGCAAGAATCGTAAGTTGATCAATTTCCTAGGTAGTTGATTAACTTTCGGAATATAACAAACGGTAGTTGAAATGTATTATTTAACGCAATAGATTTCAGTAAGTTGATCAATTTACGGTAGCCTGACAGTCATTTAATAATTTACGATTTAGACACACGTAAAATCGTCCTCAAATGGGCCAATCGTTGCTCAACGGTGCACTATTTCCCGTAACTTAATACACTGTTCCCTGATTGGTTGCCGGGATAACGCCACGTGAGACATTGAACCAATCAACGTTCACCTCACCTTCGTCGGATGATTTTACGGCAAGACCCCGTAAAATGATCAATTTACTAAAATACATACGTTAAATAATACATTTCAACTGCCGTTTATTATTTTCCGGAAGTTAATCAACTACCTAGGAAACTGATCAACTTACGATTCTTGCTATTTTCCGGTGACATATATACTTATAATAAAAGAGAGAGGCCGAAACCGGCCGGATTGGCCTCTCTAAATCTGTAGAGAGGTCAATTCTGTACATGAAATATTTTTTCAAAATAACTATCAGGGGGTGATTAGTGATCGATACTAATGCCAAAAATGCAATTAGTAAAATTTTTGTCTGTCTGTATGTCTGCCTGTCTGTCTGTCTGTATTTCTGTCTGTATGTTCGTTATAGAAAAAAACTACTGGACGGATTTTAACGAAACTTGGTACGAATATTTTTCATACTCCTGGGCAGGTTATAGTATACTTTTCATTACGCTACAATCAAAAGAAGTGTTGGGAAAACGGGAGAAATTTTTATCTGTATGTTTGATCGCACATCACGTGAAAACTACTGCATGGAATTAATTGCGGTTTTCAACAATGTATTGCTAGGTCCAACTTAAAATGTAGGTACCATTTTTTGAAAGCCCGTTATTCATGAGCCACGCATGCGACGCCGCCGGCACTGCTAGTCTATAATATTTTACCATTTTCTTAGGCTTGCCTTAAATTAGTGAAACAATCAGTTCATTAGAATAAATGGGTTTTTTGTTTACAATTGCACAGTGTAGAGGCTTGTCCTTGCCTGATGGAAGGCGAAAGAAGAGCCCAAGTCGCTTCGGCACCGGATAAGTAACCACATCAATTACTTGTCAGTTGCCACCGCCTGGCTGGCTTGTAAGACAAGAGCTATCCGATATTATACAACGACTGCTCTCAAAACACAACCATCACAGGTATTTCGCTATATATCTGACAACCACCTGCCCAGTGACGATTATGGGCGAAACTTCCAGGTTTTTGCCCAAAGTGGCGAAAAACTGGAGAGGCTATGTCCAGCAGTGGGCTGCGATAGGCTGATGATGATATCCAATTTCGTAATAATGAAGGAATCAGTGTTTTCGTCCCCTAGCGAATAGGTACGAGACATAATATTCGATTAAGACAAACATTTTATTTTTAGCTCCCGGGGGTGAATTGTAGAGATTAAAATAGAATTACCCTGTGTTTTGGGCAAACCAACCCGTGCTCGGTTTGTTTTGTATGGATTTTTCCTCTGATCCAGAAATAAAGTCAGCGATTGTATTTTTTTAACCGACTTCGAAAAAGGAGGAGGTTCTCAATTCGTCTGTATGTATAATATTTTTTTTATGTATGTTCACTGATATTTCCGTCTATTATGGATGGATTTCGAAAATTTTTTCTTTGTTCGACAGAAGACACTTCCGAGGTGGTCCCATTTTCACCAAGTCAGGATCTGATGATGGGATCCTGGAGAAATTGAGGGCAACAACCGAAAGTTGTATGCTCATATGGTGTTTTTGTTACGTAATTATATTTTACTCAGGTATATGCTTCCGGGCGTCAACATCTGGTGCTGATGATGGAGCCACAGAACTCCTTAACGGTTAGGAGTTAGGGGACAGTACTGCCATTGGTCGATAGAAACTAGGTAGTAGTATGTAGGTACTTATGCAGGGCTAATAGGGCAGGTGATTTGGTAAGTGATTTGCTTGATTCTAGATCGCAAAGTCTTCACTTGACTTAAAGCAAAATTTTTCATTCCTAAGTAAAGCTCTTAAGGACAATAATTAGCCTTTATTCAAGTTCACAGCACATTATTAATAAAATTATTTTTAAAATGAAATTAAACCGACTTCGAAAAAAAACACAAACGACCAAAACTAAAAAGCGATAAATAACGTCAGTAATTCTATCCTTAATACATAATTATTTAAATATTACAATTATCACTTATTTTTGAAGTCGGTGCCAGCCTGTCGAAGATGTCACCAAACCAATCAATATTTATAGGCCGCTAGGGATATCAAAATACCACCAAAACCACTTCACGCGTATTTCGAATGTACCTACGGAATTTTCCAACCAGATTGATAAGCCCTACCACCGGCTGAGAGGTGAAATCACTACAAGTCCTGCATAGTCCATTCTTCACGACACCCACTCTTTAAGTATCCGTCACCGTACGGATAAAAGACTTATTATATCATTTATCTATATATACATATATGGGTAACTCGCAAGTACCTATTTCGTTGACTAATTCATCGAAATACTATACATTATATAAACTTATAGTAAGTTGTACTAGAACTTTACATAAAAAAATACCTTTCTCCTAATACTTCTAAATCAAATTCAACGCAACATTTTACCTTCGCTCCACTTTAAATAGGCTATTCCCAATTCTCCTTTAATATATTTTCAGTGAATAATTTGCGAAGTGAAATGTTTTTAATGTGTTACGCAAAGTGATTTTTCAAGCATCGTTTCAATTATGTACAACTGTAAATAGTTAAGGCCCTTCGCTCACGATGATTTTTAGTAGCAAAGCCAGGAGGGGCACGTGTGTGGCGTCATTTATCGTCTTTATCATGGGGAGTGTTCGTGAAGAGTTATTTTCTATTTTCTATCCATTTATTTATTTATTATTATTTATTTATTTATTATTAAGAAACCAACGGCGTAACAAACATAATGGTGATGGAATTACATTCATTTAGTAAGGCTAATTATAGGTTTCCTTTAAATTACAACTAGTATAACAATTGCGAAGTGGATATAAATAAATACCTACCTTAAACAAAGATTACAGCAAAATATGCAACAAATAGATGGTTAGAACACAACAATCTCAGCTATATGTGTCGACAATAAATAGCTCCAAGTGATACACAATAATACACACTCATGATAGGTTATATCAACACCCATTTCAAAATGAAAAAAATACTATTTGCTATCAAAGACAAATTATGACATCTCACCCCCCGATATTTAACGTTATAACAACGAGTACCATTTAGGGATGTTAGGGACCAGGGCATGCAGGGATGCGGTGGTACGCTTTGGCGATGCCCGTGTCCCTGCAACTTGCTGCCCACTCACCAGTCAATTTGGGCAACAAATAAAACAGACAACATTATTCAAATAGATTGCTCCGATCCCAAAGTAATAGCTTGCGCACTAATGTTCTGTGTCGTTACACAGGGGGGTTTAGTGGGTATACCGTCCCATTTCGGGAGGTGTGAGTCCCACACACCATGTCACCTGCCCCCGGAGGTGGCATGACGGTGCCTAATGCATTCCCCTCTAAAAAGGGGATGTTAGGGAGCGGCCTTTCATCATTTCGCTCCAAGTCAACCTCACTTGCCCGTAGTACATCCTGCCAAATAAGAGGTGGCGGTACAACCATCACATTTAAGGGGGTAGCCAAATACCACAGACCGGGCAGCAGCGTTACCGGAGCGAGGAGCTACACCAACGAAGAGAAGCTACTACACTTTGCCAATATTAACCAACACAATCGAGCAATTGTAGCTTGTTTGCATCGCGAGACACGATACAATTGAGCCTTAGGGTTGGACCTCATCTGGCAGCACGGAATCGCTCTTTCTCTTTCTGTCACTTAGAACTGCCATTAGCTAGACCGAGACAGAAAGCATAATGCGATATCACGCGGCGTGCTATCGCATCGACGGAACAAGGCGATTCCGTGCTGCCAGATGAGGTGGGTTGGACCTCTTTGGGCGGTCTTAACGCTTCACGCGACTGCATCGATTTATTTATTTAATCGTATGGCTTTTGACAGTCGCTATTATTTAATTAACATATTATTGAATATAGGAAATCAAAATTAAAACTATAAACAACAAACACACTCTGAATCCATTGGATCGCGTCGCCACCAAAGGTAAACAGGTCTGCCGGGTCACCACTATACCTCGTGAGAGGGCAATCTCGAAGCATATGCTGGACATCCTGCACCTCCGCGCCACACGCACACTCCGGTGACTCTCTCCAGCCACACTCCCACAGAAATTCCCGAGACCGCCCGAAGCCAGTTCTGAACCTGTTGAGTTGGCACCATTTTCTTCTGGGAAGTGTAAAACCAGGAAGCTTAGCAGTGGGGCTGATGGTTATTCCGTCTGGTGACAGCTTGTTCCATTCCCGTTCCCAATCAAAGGCCACATTAAAGTGCTTCGATGGGAGCGCGCGACAAAATCGCTACCGAATCAACTTACCGCGGTCGATTACTGCATCATTTCAAAAATTCGCCGTGATCGAAGGCCCTTAGTAACGTTGCACGAATAAATTATTTAATGTTGGTAACTACCCTACTTGTGACGATTGGAAATGCTATTACACTTCGGTAAATTCGTAGCGCTTTCTTCAATATATCTTTTCTTAATGGCAGCCAGACGTCTTTGCTGAAATATATCAGCCAATGTCGAGTGAATAAGTGACACAATTTAAAACAACTCTGGTTTAGATTTATATAAGACGTCCTCGGTTTTTTGGAGGCCACACTTCTTGTAAGCAGATTTTGAGCGTTGCAATTAATAAATAATAAATAAATAACCCAAGACATGCCACGCTGGGCCACACAGCGCCATCTAGCCCCAAACTAAGCCGAAGCTTGTACTATGGGTACTAGACAACTGATAAATTTACTTAGATACATTTTTTTTGTAAATAAATATATATTATACATAGAAAACACCCAGACCAATACAAACAGACATGTTCATGCACACAAATGTTTGTAATGTGTGGGGATCGAACCCACGACCCTTGGCTCAGAAGGCAGAGGTCACTACCAATTAAACCACCGAGCCAGTCATTGAATAACGTATAGTAAGTGCGCTGACAAATAAAGAAAACCAATCACTGCTCCATGATCGGTCTGTGGTATTTAGCTACGTCTTCAATCGTGATGGCTATGCCGCCACCAATCGGATGCCAGAGCCTCGTTTGTTGTTCGGCAGCATGCACCACGGGCCGGTGAAGGTGGCTTGGAACGAAAAGAAGTTAGGTCCACTCCCTTACATCCCGGGAGGGGAGATTAGCTGTATTATTATAGAAAAAAACCTACGCCCTAGCGGCTTTCGGCTTATCGGGACCACTCGACGGCGCAAAACTGAATTGATACCGTATCTGACAGCTGATAAGTTGAGAGCCACTTCTGAATGTTTACACGGATCTTGTAATATACCTTTTTTTAATGTACGAAGCAAATGGGCAGTATTTTTTGGAGGCAAAAACATGACATCCATACAATTTTCTAAAATTTTTCTATACCTATAACCATCACGATTGAAGGCGTAGCTAAATAACACAGGCCGATGACGGGCAGCAGCGTCACCGGAGCGAGGAGCTACGCCCTGCGATCGCCAACCCGCCTGCCTGGCCTGGCGATTATGTGTCAAGCCTCCAGATTTTTACCCAACTGGAGAGGCCCATGTCCAGCAATGGACTGCGAAAGGCTGATGACGATGAGTAGTTTTGGGGCTGTGACACGAATGTGGACGAAATTACATTCAAACCTATTCCCGCGAAAGTAACAAGTATATGGTGCCATAAAATAGGCACTTTGCAGTCGACTTAAGAGCCCGATTAAACTAACTATAAAATTATCAAGGCAATTTGTACACATTTCCTTTTAACATGAAATGGACCGTGTCATTACTGCTTTGGCCGAGGTTGTATTTAAATCCCACTCGAGACGAGCATTCTAAGTGACTAAAATGTGTATTTGTTCTATGTCTGTTTATTAGTCTTCATCAACAGCTCAGCTACTTGGTAGTAGCCACAACGTTGCATGAGGTTCTGTGGTCAGAGCGTTACAACGATGACCCATTGAAAGAACGACATCATAGCCTTAGTCAAACAACAAGCCAAGTTCGGGTCGGTCGACTTTACAAAACCTGAGAATTTCATCACACCTGGTTTCCTCCCGATGAATAAACATAAGAATAATCTTTCTGTTAAAGCATCGAATAATAGTGTACTATATTATTGATACATGGCAGAGTAAGAAACGATGTATATTATTAATATATAGTATGGTTGAAGATAATATATTATAGCTATAGGTATATTATAGTAGACAATATATTACATGTGGAACTTCCATGGGTTTCATAGTACCTATGCTACTTGCTTTAATAACGGATCAAAGTCACCATTTCAAATTTTAAAGTTGTAGGCAAACATTCTACTTTGTACAATTTGGACGCGCGACGATACGGTTTCAAATTGCTCGGTCCGGTTGCTCTAGCTGCACAACGAAATAAAACAATATCCACGTTGATTTATCAACTCATCTAAATTAGCTAGGCGTAGAAGAGCTCCATATAACATGTGTAGCGATAAGATAGTCGAGCCAAATTGAATCTGAGCCAGGTTTTCACCTACATGTAGCTACTATATTTTCTAAATTGACAATTTTCTGGCTGCTTTTGGATAAAAAAGAAATGCAGGGCTACATAGGATAGATAAATCAGTTATTGGCTTGGGTGCTTTATTCATAGAATAATAAGGATATTTGCTGAACTACCCATTCATAAATTTAAATCTAAGACATCCCATTTTAGGTCACACAGCGCCATCTATCCCTAAATTAAGCCGAAGCGTGTACTATGGGTACTAGAAAACCGATAAACTTTAAAAAAAATACACAATTATTATAAATAGCAAACACCCAGACCAATACAAATAAACATGTTCATGCACACAAATGTTTGTACTTGGTTCAGAAGGCAGAGGTCATTACCAAATGGTCATACCACATACAATCGAATTTTGCAGTAGGTACCAATTTCCGAAACCACTGTGTCCGAAATTAGGTCACAGGACTATGTGATTTATGACCAACACTCCTGGTATTCAATACACTATATCGCACAGAGTTATCTTCGGGTACCCTGACGTCACCACGCCGATTACGATTGGTTAGCGAGACAGTGTTTGGTTCCACATGTATCAACGCTGACAGCTCGTTAGCAATACGTAACACTAATTACCTCTGCTCTGAAATTGGTACAGCTTTACTAAATTGGAAGTGATATGGCCTAGATCGAATTGCTAAGTACCTAAGTTAAGAGGAATTTGTTACAGAATGTGATTGATTTGAAGTCTGTTTTTCGATATATCCCACTGACCAATCGTGGTGTGCGCAAATCCCCTCAAATGTCAGTTTGTTGTCTTGACACTTGTTTGCCACTTTCGGAAAACTCCTGGAGGCTATACCTATAATCGCCATGCCGGGCAGAAGACGGGTTGGCAATCGCAGGACGTAGTTTCTCGCTCCGGTGACGCTGCTGCCCGTCACCGGCCTGTGGTATTTAACTACGTCTTCAATTGTGATGGTTCTACCGCCCACCAGTCGGTTGCCAGAGTATCGTCTGTTATTCAGCAGAATGCATCACGAGTAGGTGAGGGTGGCTTGGAGCGCTAAGGTGATGAGTCGCTCCCTTACATCCACAATATGTCAAGATTTTAAGAGAGGTAGGGCATAGCGAATCTTCGCTCGAATTGAGCCGCCCGTCCGGGGAAGGACCTCCACCCTATAGAATACCGCAGTCAAATGACCTCTGTCGGGTGGTCGTGTTTCTGCCGGTGAGTAGGGTTTCCGGAGCTTGTGGGGGGTTAAGGTTGGGCCGGCATGGCGGTGGCAACTGACAGGTTGGGCTTCTCTTTCGCTTTCCATCAGGCGTAGGGAAGCCATTATGTTGAGCCACTATAAAAATAAAAAAAAGATTACAATGAAGAAAATTTTACTTATTCCGTTACTAGAATCCTCAAAGACATTAAACTTTCCGCACTTAGCTGTATAATCCTCCTTTGACCTTGTACGGCCTGGAACATGACGTTATTGAAGACTTATTTGCATACTAAAGGTTGGGTGTAGTAACATAGCATTACATCAGGGATTTGGATAGAGCCAACGGTGTTATTTATTACTAATTTCATAGTATCAACATTAGTTATCGAACATTAGGTAAATTAAGTAGTATTTTTGTGGTTAGTCATAAAAACTTTTTCGACGACCCATTTGAGTATTGTTTTTAGTGGTTGGTCTAGTGTTTTTAATTTCCTAATGTGTGCTCCAAAATTACCCTTCTTTTAAAAACAAAACATTTATTAACTTTGCGCATCTGTAGTTCGATCATAGAATTACACTCATTTACCCAAATTTGGTTGTAAATTGAAGAAAATTAACTGTGACAGACGATCAGATAGACAACGTCCACGAATGATACAAAAAAGTTTTGTTTATTTTTATTTTTGTACTGAACCTAAAACCAGAAAATTAAATTATAATAAGCCAAGTATCAAGACTCTTTTTCTTCACAATTTGGAAGATAAATTAAAATTGACGTACAGTATAAAACATTTTTCAACAATGAGATAGGTAGCTTTTACAGAATACATTTCAAGAGACAATATCAAACCTTCTGACAATAACCTTCAACAATTGACGCCCAAAAAAGACCTATTATAAATTTTCAAGGAACTGAGAGTTCGTTTCTATAAGAAACTTTTAAGGTGAAAAATTATTCATTGTTCGTTCGGAAAGGTCTAAAGATGGAAAGAAAATGGCAGAAAGATTTTCTTTTGCGTGATTTGCAAACTTTTTGTTATTTTTCTTTTGAGATGGTTTATTTCTGGAACATGATTCTCCCTCATAAGGGAAAAGTTAGGTATATTATCTTTACCGCGACGTTAAAATGTGGAACTCATTGCCAGTGCATATGTTTCTTTCTGAAATGGGATATAATAATATTAATAAAAAATATTTAGTCTTAGATTTGGGATGTAATTGAGCGACTTATTTTCTTTTCGCTCCAAGCCACCCTCATCTGCCCTTGGTGCATCCTGCTGAATAATAAACGAGGCTCTGGTAGCCGACTGGGAGCGGTATCACTATCGTGATTGAAATCATAGCTAAATACTACAGGCCGATAACTGGCAGTAGCGTCATCGGAGCGAGAAGCTGTGCTTTGTGATCGCCAACCCGCCTGCCCAGCGTGGCGATTATGAGTGAAGCCTCCTAGTGTTTGTCTAAACAATTGGAGAGACCTATGTCCAGTGGACTACAATATGTTGATGATGATGATGACGATGACAGGAGCGAGCAAAAAAGCTAGTAACAGTTGAAGGAAAATAATGTTATTTAACTTTTAGCTACTATGTAAATATCCTTTGAGTCATATACTTAGACAACTATTTATCATATTACATAACAATATCATAACTCAATTTGTGTCACTTAACCCTTCTCTTGCCGCGAACTTTCACAATCCAATGATAGATCGATTTCCATTGAATTTCCGAAGGTCACCCCGTTCTTAGAGATATTTGTCCGAAAATATATACGAGAATAATCTAATTTATTCAAACTTGGCACGTCCTCAGTCGTATTTTCGACTGCTCATTGTGTAGGTAGCTCTTTTGTTTAAGCCCTTTGTAGGGCTGCTATCGGACGAATTTACGCCGGATAAGTACTTCAAAAATCAAGGCTGTACGGAAATCTAATTTAAGCCTCTGGATTTGGTTGCCGAGCCCTTTTATTTGCTTTTGTTAACGTATGTTTACGGTTATATATCGCCTGTACCTACTGTAACAGAATTGCGGCTACAAATCCATAATACTGTTCAGGCATTTATACAATTTGAAGCTAAGATATTTATCTCGATATTTATTACTATTTACTTCTATCGCCGTGTCATTTCTCTACTTTGTAGATCATCAAAATATTCTTCTTGCATACATAAAAGCACTTTTTTTCAATTAAAATTAACAATTTGAACTCTATGTTACCAGAGGCTAACATACAACAGTTATATTGTGTCTGGTTTCTCGGCAGTCAAAGTTGTAACGAAGAAAATTGCTCCAGTTAGTCAGAGGAGGAGTACAAAACATTTTTATATTACGCTGAAATTCATCACAATTCTAGAACAAAACGACAAATCAGTGCATAACTTTAAAAGTACAAACGAAAATGTATTTATTTATTTAAAATTTATTGCACAAAATGGTACAAAAGGCGAACTTAATGCTAGAAGTATTCTCTAACAGTTAACCTTTAGGTCATGTAGAGAGCAGATTTATGTGCGGTGAGTAATCAAAGCGAAACATAGTAAAAGATAAAACCTAACATAATATGGAATTGTATTTCTTTATAGATAGTAGATATTCTACATAACATTTATAAATTGCATAGAAGTACAATTTAATAAAGATGGCTACAACAGCAGTTGGTATTTTGGAAAACTTTGCAACATCCCTACACAACCGGAAACAGAAAATTAAACCGTTTAACCCACGCAAGCGAAACTGTGGGCAGAAAGTTAGCAACGTATAAAAATTAACCCTCCTTTTACCCACTCTATCAAAGTTAGCACAGCAGACATTCCATCAGCTAAAATAATACTATTATAGTGGCACTCGATGGGTTAATTGAATTTGCTTCACGACGATTCAGCCCTAGCCCTTGATAAGTACACAACGCTCATTGTGATAGAAGGGTAATTAATATTCAATTACCCTATTTGTGGTCTTGTAGAAGCAATATTATAATGTATCTTCGACCTTTATAGTACCCTACTGATAATGTATATGGGAATATGAAAATGTAGATGAATTTGGAAGTAATCTTACATTATTATAAATTTGAAATTTTGGATATATGGATAGGTATGCGATGCTGTTTCACGCGAAAACTACTAAATGGATTTTAATGACACTTTACAGGAATTTAGCTCATACATAATTAACACTTAAAGGCTATAACTACACAAATTAACTGCTTGCGCTAGTGCTCGATCAATAAATACTACACTCATGTAGATATTCATAATTTCTAAAATAATGAATACCTACAATAATAATTGATAGCAAAAACTATAATATGACCTCACTGAAAACCTCACTGAAAATTCTGGGAAATGAATTTATATAAAAAACAGTGTAGTCTATACTATAGGGCCGTTTTTCCCCATAAATTATTTTTTCCAAAAATTTGAGTATTGCGATTCATTAACAGGGTTCTTGCGTGTACTTGATTTCTGAGGTTAATATTACACTAGTTCTTACAAGTGTCATTCTATAAGTTTATGTTTTGCGATCGTATTAGCAGTCAGAAGACCTAGCGGCGATTTGTCAATACAAAGGAGCATAAAATGTTTACGACGCGAGATCTACGTATTTTCCATAAAACATAATGTTTTATACTACATGTGACCTAAGCGCCGTTCACTATAGATATGTTTGTATAAATAATACAGTAAAAATATTTAAAATATGGATGTTGATCTTGGATTGGTCTACACTTTGTCACCATAGAACCAAGCAAACAGTCGTGATAAGAAAGGAAGTAAGTAGGATGTTCCAAAAATTTCTTTTTTTGTGTCTGAGGGGGAAACAGGCCTGAAGGGCACCTGATAGTAAATGATCAATTTAGCCCAAGGACACCGCAAGTCCAAGGGAATCACAAATGCGTAGCAGACCCTGAACAAATTTATAGGCTTACTTCTTGTACGTTCCCAAGTCATATTCATATTTTATTTAAATTATGTTAGCACAGATTTAAATGGTACCGCGCCTTTTAAAATTCTCACACAAAAAGAACCTAACCGCTTATGCAACGCCATAAAACTCAATTTAATTACGATATCATAATCATCATGTGATCCACTAGCCAACATTTGGATTGTCGGCTTCGCTTTTATTAGCAGTCTCGTTCTAACAAGGCCTCATGGGTCATATTACCACCTACCTTAACGGGAGACGATGACAGCCATAATTGGAACAGGTCTGACGTCACAGATGTACTTCTAGCTTCGTGCCGCGGCCGCGGCGACAGAGGACCACTTGACGTTAGACTGTGAATCCTGTTCACTTCATCAGAAGACGCACATTCCCTTAAATACTTCTCCAACACTTTAGGCTTATTCTCCAACAATTTCCTCAGTTCTGCTAAATCTTCTTCTGTACAATCGTCGTCCGGCGACGAGGGCTGAATAACCTCTTTGAATTCTTCAGCGCATTGCATTATCAGTTCGTTAGTAGCTAACACATCAAACACGACCTTATTGCCTAAATCTTCTGGACTAGATCCGTCTAAGACCTTCAAATAATCGTCACATTGTCTTTCTATTTCTGTTTCACAACCATTCTGTTCCGTAATCTCGACGATAGTAATTGGTGGGTTTTCTTTCAACATATTGTTGTTTTCATTCAGTCCGGTACTCTTTATTTCTTCTGGAAGTTCGTAGACTAATCTCATTAGTTCGTGGGACCTCCTCAGTCTTTGCTCTTCTACGTTGTTCTCAATCTTCTTACCGGGTTCTTCTGCGAATTTCGCGCAGTCATCAGTCTTCTGCGGGTCCTTTTTTGCGACGGCATCGATGGGTTCTTCGGAGGTCATGGCAAATTTAGTGGGAGTGCGAGGGGGGACAGGAATGTACTCTTGTAGCAAGGTCCCACATTTCTTGGGTAATTAACCAATGTGGGTGGATACCTGAGAACAAAAGAAAAATTATATTAGTATTGACTTTGAAAACAGTCATGTGTGCTGGATAACCGATAACCGATGGAGCAGACAAGTCTTTTAGTGTACACCGCTCTTAGGCAAAGTAGGACATGTTGGGCCTTAGAAAAACTTTTGGAATTGACTGGATAGGGGAAGAACGGGATAGATAAATGTGGCGCGAATTAAAGGAGACCTACTTGCAGCCGTTGACGGACTAGAACCGTTCATTAATCGGCATGCACGTTGTCTTGAGCCCGTAATCAAGACACTACTAGTTTATAGCTGGTTTTGTCCTAGAACTCCTATAAATCAGTCCCTTGGTGGAAAGAGCATTCCCTAGTGATTTCAACCGATTATGTATATGCAGCAGTAGACGAACTTTTCTTAATTGACTGCTGTCTAGCAGTCAATAGGCTTGTTTCCTTAAAAATAAAAAATTTAATTAGTCCGTCTTCTAGATTATTCAAAAATAAAAGATACGTATTTTTTCATTTGTAAATTAGACCAAAAATTACAAAGATATAGCCTGTTAAAGTTTCGCGTGACGTCACGCCGTGCAGCATTTTGTCGCACGGCGTGACATCAAACACCCCCACTCCTAAATTTTGATGCTTTGTATCTTTGTTATTTTTCGTGTAAATGAAAAAAGGAAAAATACGTGTCCAATATATTTTTATAATTGAAAATACGGACTAAATATAATGTAAGTATTTTGACCCTGGAAACATCCCTATTAAGAAAAGTTCGTCTATATCGATGACTCTAGTCAGCTAGTGCTCATAGTACAACGGAACACCTAAGTTTGAGAGCAGTCATTTGTCTTTATTAACTGACCGCCATTTGCTTTTCATCCACTCTGAATTATACTGAATTTCTTGCAAATAACACAACAATCTGTAATACTGTTTGTTGCTCCCGTATTTTGCCAACAATCTTATATGTGTTTGACAAGACACAATAGAGACTACACTCGTAATTAGACTTCCGAAGTAAACAAGGACGAACAAAAGCATCTGCTCCGTATCAAGCGACCCTGTGTCTCTAAATAGCAATTAGTATGTTTATGTACTCAACTGTTTGTATGTATTACGTCCATAATAATGGCATAATGTATCTTAATTATATTCTTGTGTTTTTGCCCTAATATATTTTATTTTTTCATCGTATAAGACACTAGACTAGACTTTAAAAAAATATTTAAATGCATTAATAAACATGCAGAGAGAGATAATTTAAGAGAGGTAGGGCATGGCGAATCTTCGCTCGAATTGAGCTGCCCGTCCGGGGAAGGACCTCCACCCTATAGAATAGCGCAGCCAAATGACCTCCGCGTCATGTTCCTGTCGGTGAGTAGGGTTTCCGGAGCTCGTGGGGGGTTGGGGTTGGGTCGGCATGGCGGTGGCAACTGACAGGTAACTAAACAGTTACTTGCCCGTTGTCACAGCAACTTGGGCTTCTCTCTCGCTTTCCATCAGGCGTAGGGAAGCCATTATGTCGAGCCACTATAAAAAAAAAATGCATTTAAATTAAACATTTGCAAATTTCCCGCATTTTATGAAAATACTGAACGTGAACGCCATATGTAATAGTTGGCCACATAGGGTTGGCCACGTAGCTTCTGGCTCCGGTGACGCTGCTGCCCGTCGCCGGCCTGTAGTACCTAGCTAACGCCTACAATAGGCTCTTATGGCTAAAAATTGTAATTAGTCCATCTTTTAGTTTATTCAAAAATAAAACTAAACATTACAAAGTTATAGCCCGTTAAAATTACGCGTGACGTCACTCGGTGATGCATTTGTACGGGAGCGAGTGACGTCAAAGACTCCCACTCCTAACTTTTGATGCCTTCATCATCATCATCATCATCATCATCAGCCCACATCAGCCTTGATGATGCCTTATATCTTTGCTATTGTTTATTTGAATAAAAAAAGGAAAAATACGTGTCTTTTATTTTTGAATAAGCTAAAAGTCGGACTAATTACAATTTTTAACCATAATAGCCTATTGTGATGTTTATACCGCCACCAGTCGGTTGCCAGCGCCTCGTTTATTATTCGCCAGGATGCATCACGGGCAGGTGAGGTTGGCTTGAAGCGAAAAGATGTTAGGTCGCTCCCTTACTTCGGAACTGCTACTGATTGATTTCCTGACAGAAAAACTCAGTACAATATTTATACAGCCAATGTATTACCAAACACCAATTAACCAGTGTTAGCACGTAGCAATTTACTGGCCCATCCTATTTCGAATTCATCATGGGATCCTATTACGTTAAACAGGTCGATTCGGTCCTGTTATTTACACAAATAACAATTGTTTGGACATAAACACAGAATAGCTACGTATGTTATCCATAAATTGTAAATAAATACATATAGGTACATAGAAAACACCCAGACCAATACAAACTGACATGTTAAGGAACACAAATGTTTGTACTGTGCGGGAATCGAACCCACGACCCTTGGCTCAGAGGGCAGAGGTCACTACCAATTGAGCCACCGAGCCAGTCAATAATAAACCCATTCTTTGGTACTTATTATGGTCTATTTATTGTATCTTACCCGCCTATTTAGTACCTTCATGGTTTCTTAAGTATAGGTAGTTATTTATATTAAGGAAACGCGAGGGAGAGATAAGTTTAAACAGTGACTTGCAGAAGATAATCCCTAATTAATTATTAACTATCATTGCCAAATTAATCCTGCCTTTCTGACAATATTGCAAGCCTCTATAATCACTATCGAATATCTATTACTCCGATTTCCTAATACCCATTATCGCCGAAATATCATCCAAACCGTCTACATAAGCTCATTTCGTCGGATAGACCGTAATTCCGACGATCGCAGTAAATACGGTAATTTATACGGGGCCCATCCCTCCGGAGGTACATCAAAGGCGATTCTGGAGACATTTGTCTGTAATAATACACGACGGAATTCGTCTTGACTGTTGCCTTTTTACGGGGACCAATTTGAAGGCGTTTTTGGGACCTTTCTATAAAGAGTTTTGCGAAACGTTTATAGAAATGTATCAAGGAGAGAACGGCGTTGCGTGTGCGAAATGTCTTTATCATCACTCAAATGCTTGATTAATCATCATCATTATCATCATCAGCCTTCTGCAGTCCATTGCTGGACATACGTCTCTCCAATTGTACGCCACTTTCATTGATCCAGCATTTGCCAGCCATCTTGCGCAAATCATCTTTCCATCTGACCTGAAGCACCCCAAAAAATCTTTAAGCATGTTTATCAGTTGTCTGGTACCTATAGTACTAGATGAATGCCCGTCATTGGCCTGTGGTATGTTACTTAGCTACTACTACGCTTTCAATCTTGACGGTTAACCGCCACCAGTCAGTAATTGCCAGAGCCTCGTTTTCATTCGACAGGATGCACCACGGGCAGGTGAGAGTGGCTTGGAGCGAAAAGGTAATAGATTTAGTTACAGGGCCCCTTACCACCAAAATCGAAAACGATCGTTCGTTGAACAAAAGTAGTTCTAAGAGAGGTAGGGCATAGCGAATCTTCGCTCGAATTGAGCCGCCCGTCCGGGGAAGGACCTCTACTCTATAGAATACCGCAGTCAAATGACCTCTGGGTCGTGTTTCTGCCGGTGAGTAGGGTTTCCGGAGCTCGTGAAGGGTTAGGGTTGGGCCAGCATGGCGGTGGCAACTGACAAGTAACTGACCAGTTACTTGCCCGTTGTCACAGCGACTTGGGCTTCTCTTTCGCTTTCCATCAGGCGTAGGGAAGCCATTATGTCGAGCCATTATAAAAAAAAAATGACCGAATCCGTTCAACGAACGATCGTTTTCGATTTTGGTGGTAGGGGTCCAGTTACGCCGCTGCAACCTACCATAAAATAAGCGAAACTGTCCGTATTTCTCGTCTCTCAACGTGTCCCTAGCCTCATTTGATATTCATTTGTAGTAATTTCGCCGCTTAGCCTAACGTTTGCCATTACAAGCGTATTACTCTGATGACGTCGCTCTTACAAGTTTTCTATTCATGCCAGTTGGGACATCAATTTGAGTTTCATCCCGCAACATGTATTTTGAAGAGGAACTTTTGTTGATTTGCAGATTTTTTTTATAGTGGCTCGACATAATGGCTTTCCTTGGCCTGATGGAAAGCGAGAGAGATGCCCAAGTCGCTGTGACAACGGGCAAGTAACTGGTCAGTTACAATCCCACGAGCTCCGGAAACCCTACTAACCGGCAGGAACACGACCCGGAGGTCATTTGACTGCGGTATTCTATAGTTGGGAGGTCCTTTCCCGGACGGGCAGCTCAATTTGAGCGAAGATTCGCTATTATAACAAAGGTTTGATTCTTATTTCTATCTACATAACCAATATATACCAAAATGTAACGAAGGTTTACGTCACGCATTTACGCTCATAAGTTAATATAACATTTCTCATTCCGTAAGACGCGAAACAAATTCACAAGGGTTTTCACCCATTTTTAGGGTTCCGTAGCCAAAATGGCAAAAACGGGACCCTTATAGATTCGTCATGTCTGTCTGTCTGTCTGTCCGTCCGTATGTCACAGCCAGTTTATTCCGAAACTATAAGAGCTACATTATTGAAATTTGGTAAGTAGATGTATTCTGTAAACCGCATTAAGATGTGACTGTAAGAATAAAATCAGAAAAAAATCCAAAATTTTTGGGGTTCCCCATACAAAGAACTGAAACTCAAATTTTTTTTTTTCATCAAACCTATACGTGTGGGGTATCTATGAATAGGTATTTGAAAATGATGTTGAGGTTTCTAACAAATTTTTTTTCTAAACTGAATAGTTTGCGCGAGAGACTCTTCCAAAGTGGTAAAAAGTGTGTCCCCCCCCCCCCCGTAACTTCTAAAATATGGGCATGATAAAACTGAAAAAAATATATAATGTGTATTACTACAAAAACTACTAACGAAATTTGGTTTGAATGAAATCTAGACAGTAGTTTTTTTTTAAACGTCATAAATCAAATTACCTAATTTTTTCATTCAATCAGTGGTACGGAACCCTACGTGCGCGAGTCCGACTCGCACTTGGCCGGTTTTTCTCAAGAGAGCAATATTGTACAGGCAACTTAATTTGTATGTAGACTCGTGTATGTAACGAGTTGTATGAATATTTTATGCGAAACAGTATGTGTGTTTTATGAAAAGACTTAGATACGAGAACATAATAATAATAATATATTCAACCATCCATTAGAAAAGCTTTGCTTAGTTAATACATTTTATTGTTTTCAGAATGACGAAGATTTATTTATTTATTTATTTATTTATTTATTTAAACCCTTTTATACAATATCCTTACAGGCTAATACCTAATGCGATATTGTATCTTAAAACTATGTGCATTTAAACGTTATGCTCAAAACACAGCAGTTTAATTGTTGCCCTTTCGAATTCACTCAATGTGCAATGAAATAGGTCTACCAGAGTGTGTACCTTATTAAGTAATATAATGACGCGCGTCATAGGCGTGGTCTGCAGTAACTTAGTCCTAGCCGCCGGCACCTCCAGCAGGCCGGGGCGCCGCCGCCGCCACACGTACCGGTCCGGGACCCGCAGCCCCACGCACCGCAGCACGGCCGGGTTGTGCGTGACCCCCCTCAGTAACTTGACAACGTAGAGCGCCAGTGCCAGTTCTCTCCGCACCTCTAGACGGTACAAACCAACCATCCCCAGGACAAATAGTGTAGGATACTCGAGGGGATAGAACGGGTACACCCCATAAAGCTTCATATATAAGAACCTTGCGAATTTATTCTGTACTCGTTCAATCATTGTCCTATATTTAGCTTCATGAGGAGCCCAAATAATTGCATTGAAATCTAAATGACTCCGAACCAGTGCATCATATAAGACCCTGATGGTGACCATGTTTGTAAACCCGTGCGACTGTCTCAGTAATAGCCCCAAGTTCCTATATGCTTTCTTACAAACGTTAACCACATGCTCACGAAAGTGCATATCCGTTGACATATACACTCCTAGGTCCCGCACCCCCTCTTTCCGGTCTAGCCCCTCACCGTTCATGTGGTACTCACACAACAGTGGCGATTTTGATCTAGTGAACGACACCACATTGCACTTAGAGGTGTTAAACTGCAATTTGTTTTTGTCACTCCACTCAGCCACCCTATTTAAGTCTTCCTGTAGGCGTTCCCCATCTGCTATTTCTTTAACCACATATAGGATCTTAAGGTCGTCCGCAAACAGAAGACAGCAGCCATGTTTAATTACTTCTGGTAAGTCATTTATCATTATTATAAAATTTAGGGGCCCTAAATTACTTCCCTGACTGACCCCAGACCTAGTGTAATACAATTCTGACTCAAACCCCTTATAGTCTACGTACTGCCGCCGATCCCTCATATAGTCACTGAAAAATTTTAACAAATGCGGTGTAAAACCGATATCTGCAAGTTTTTTTAGCAGTATATCGTTATGAACGGCATCAAAGGCCTTTTTGAAATCGAGGTACGCCACGTCCACCTGCAGGCCCGCATCCACCGCCGGCACCACCTTCGTCATGAAGCTGAGGAGGTTGGACGCTGTGCTACGCGCCGGTCTAAAGCCGTGCTGCGCGTCCGACAACTGTGCACTGACTTGTTCGTACACTCGCCGTTGAATCGCCGACTCGAACACCTTGGCAGGCGTGCTGAGCACTGCTACCGGCCTGTAGGAACTCACGTCAGGCCCCGCCTTCCCCTTGGGAACTGGAATGACTCTAGTCACCTTCCACGCTGAAGGAAATACTCCCCTTATAAGGCATATATTAAACACGTACTGTAGAGGTTCTTCTAATAATACGCGGCAGTCTCTAAATAGGAACGCCGGTATACCATCAGGACCCGCCGATCGTTTCGGCTTAAGGCGCGCCAAGGCTCGCCCGACATCCCTACGAGTCAGTGTCGCTATATGCACTCGAGAACTCGTCGCACTGCTCGCTTCGGACGCCTGTCGTGCGTTTAGTGTAGGTTTATCGCTGTGGTAAACAGATTCGAAATATTTCGCAAACTGGGCAGCACACTCACTATCACTTAAATATTTACCGTCCAGCATGATAGTCTGCCTACTAGACGTTACCCTTTTTGACCTAATATAATCCCAAAATGACTTAGGATCCTTTGCAAATTGCGATTGTATTTTTATTTTGTAATTATCATGGGCTTCTAATATATTTCTTTTTATTCTAGCTCTGCATTGAGAAAAATTCTGGTAATCAATATTCAACTTAGTTTGTTTATAAATTTTATGTAATTTAGCTTTATTTTTTAATTCACTAATGATCTGTTTAGTATACCAATTCGGGTAATTGTACCTTGATTTGCTACTATTCCTGGTTTTCACAGGAACACATTGATTTAACACATGATGAATTATGCTATAAAAATAACCTACTGCCTCCTCCGGGTCCTCTACGTCATATAAGCCGCTCCAATCAACATCAGTTAACAACGAATATAACAAGGGAAAGTCGGCCTTCTGGAAATTCCATTGAGTGTAATGCCTTGGCGCATTATCAGTAGACGAAGGAACAGAAACAGGGGCCGCAGCCACACCGACGCTGACCGCCAGCGGCGGGTGGTGCGGGTCCACCGGCACCAAGCTACAGTCCGCTGCCGACACCGACACCTCCCAATTCGAGTCCGATGTCAAGACCAAATCGAGTTTACGACCCAACGCATTAAGTATTTCATTTTTTTGAGTGAATTCGCAATACGACAAAAAGTATTCAAAATAATTTCTTACATTATCTGAACATGAGTACAAGTTAAAATCTCCTACCACAATTAACTTATCATACCGGACACATAATTCTTCTATTAATTTAAACATTGTCATATATTCACTCTCACTAGCACCTGGAGGAATGTAAATCACACAACATACAAATAAAAACTTATTGTTCATATGTACCGTCGCGCAAACCATTTCAAATGCGCATGCATCCAGTAATACGTCACCGGGCGCAGACACTCGACGGAGCTCGCACCGATGTGTGGCCACGAGAAAAGCGCCGCCCTGCTTCCGCCCGTCTGACCGGTCACATCGTAATATATGATACCCTGATGGAATAATTTCCGCATCCTGTATAGATAAATTGCACCCGGTCTCGGTGATTGCAAATAGATCCGAACTAAGCGCTTCTATGTTGTTCCGAAATCTGACGTTCTGGTAGTATAGCTCGATAGTTTTATTCTTTGGTCGTATTTCTAATTGCTTTACGAAACCAAATCCATTCACTAAATTCAGCATTTATAGGCCAGATCTCAGGTTGATTTATCTTTTCATATAACTTTTCCGGAACTCCAATAGTAAAAGAAGAATAATCTCTTTCCGTTTTATGTTTAATTTTTTGTATATCTATAGATATATCCTCACCGCACACCTTTTTGACGTGATCAATCAAAGCCTCCACTGTTGTTTCCGGATGCAGACGCCAAACATGTAGGTGTCTCTTTCGTTGTGTAGCTTGTATAGTAATTAGGTCGCTGTTTCTCCCTCTCTTCACGTCTTTTGACATGTGCTTCGCTTTTTTATTTCGAACTGTAGACCATTTCTTAACCTTATTTGTTTCCTCATTTACTTGCAAGACATCATCTGAGTCTACATTTTTATTAACTATATCCGACTCGGCTAATTTCGTAGCCCCACACTTGTTTACGTTCTTCGAACTTGATTCTTTTCCCAATGTGCAATCAGCTGGTAAACCCAACATGTCTGAAAAAGTATTATGATGGTGTTTAGGTGGTACCAGTTTCGCTACCGGGCCTGTTTCCCCCTCAGGTAATTCCTTTCGTAAATTGGAGGAGACTTTTTCTTCAATTACCCTCATAATGGTATTAAGTTTACCCAGTTCGATTTTTGTTTCTTCAACATGGTTTTGGAGTTGAATCAATGCGTTTTCTTGGTATCCTAAACGCGTTAACACTTCTTCTCGAAAATGTTTCAATTCCGCAACTAATTGCGAGTACCCGTCCATCGCCGGTGTCCCCTTCACATTGTAACTTCCGCGCTGTGTGTTCACATTGTTTTTCGGTGTAAAGGTGGTATTTAAATCAATGCTATTCTTCCTTACTGGTGTCTCGCAGTTTCCACGTTTAGGAATAGCACACATACACTCTGGGCAAATCCAACTTTCCTTGAACTCTTGCGTTAGTGCATCAAACACATTTGGATCCATGGCAAGACATTTCAAATCATAAATTTTCTTGCACTTTTCAACAGAACACTCCATATACGAAATGTTATATATGACTGAGCAACACGCACTGCAATTTATAGGCATTTTCACAAAGTGATATAACTTTTAGAATAATTCTCGCACAGTACACGTCCGTTCAGCTTGACGGCTTGACGGTAAGATATACAGGTCAGGGATGTAAGGGAGTGACCTATAACCCTTGCGCTCCAAGCCTCTCCTACGCGTGGTGCAACCTGCCGAACAACAAACGAGGCTCTGGTAACCGACTAAAGGCGATATACCAATCACGATGGAAGGCGTATCTAAATACCATAGGCCGATGACGGGCAGCAACGTCACCGGAGCAAGAAGCTACTCCCTGCGATCGCCAACCCGCCTGCCCAGAGTGGCGATTATGAGTATTGGCCTCCAGATATTAGCCCAAAGTGGCGAACAGCTGGAGAGGCCTATGTCCAGCAGTGGACTGTGATAGGCTGATGATGATTTTTTTTTCTAAATAACTACGGTGATGGCCAGGAAGGCCTTGTCATCATCACCGGACTGTAGGCTGATGATGATGATACAGGTCAGCATGCCAAGGGGCAGGTGATAGTTTTGTTACATGTCCGTTGTCCGCACATGTAACAAAACTATCACCTGCCCCTTAAAACGCATCATGGCCTTACAACTGTTTACATAACAATACATTATGAGCTTCCCTATTAGTGGCTTGTTACCAAAAACAATCTAACAAGGAGTAAACAAATGTCCTATGCGGACATACCAATGGACCGCTTAGTATGCAGGCCTGTCATCGATCCGCCATTGTCCGGCGACGGACACACGGACGCGTGGAATAGCGAACTTTGGGGCGAACAGAGAAAAAGGAGAGCATTCAGACTACATACTATACGTATAATTTAAGGCCTTTTTTAGCCGGTACATTGAAAAATGTCTAAGATGATTGAGACATTTTTTTTATAGTAGCTCGACGTACCTTGATAGCTTCCCTACGCCTGACGGAAAGCGAAAGAGAAGCCCATGTCGCTGTCACAACGGGCACGTAACTGGTCAGTTACCTATCTATCAGTTGCCACATGCCGACCCAACCCTAACTCTCCAAGAGCTCCGGAAACCCTACTCACCGGCAGAAACACGACCCGGACCGGAGGTCATTTGGCTGCGGTATTCTATTGGGTTGGGATTCTTTCCCCGGACGGGTGGCTCAATTCGAGCGAAGATTCGATATGCCTCTCTCAACATAATAATATTTATTTGAGGGAAAGGGCTTTCTCCCTCAAAATCTCTGGAATGCAATGTGTCTTACTAGTGTTTACTACTGCTTAACCCAATGATTGACCATGGTATATTGATGGTAGAGAACGCGTATATCTATATTGCACGCCGTACAGTTGACTTAAAACTGGGTTATACTAAACTTGCTGTACAATTTAGGCGTTAGCACATCTCTTCTAGGAAAAATTCTCTCTTCAGTAAAATTCATTTCCTCTACCTACCTGATTGTTGTCTTAAAGTGATCGCGATTAGCGATAAGACCTCATAAATTGTGTTAAGTTTGAAATGTGCTTTCATAATGTTTGTGTTTAGTGCAATAAAGAACCAACCATCGGTGATTTTCAAACATAACATTTTCTATTTTGTCTGGTTTGACACCAGCGAATATCCTAAGTACATTTGTTGCCCGCTCAGCGAGCCACTGTGTATCGCATAAGCAACACTGTCAATAAAGCAATTGTGGCCGGCCGTTACGCAACTCAGGATCGGCTAATAGGGAAAGTGAACATCGCTATAGGGTATATCTTAAAGCGGACTGTGAAAAGAACCTTCTTTAAGTGATTACTCAGTGATTCTGAGATCGATCAATCTTGTTAATCCTCAAGTTTATGATGGAAAGGTATATAGGATGTAAGGGAGCGACCACGGACCCATCATCTTTTTGCTCCAAGCCGCCCTCACCTGCCCGGAGTGCATCCTAACAGACGAGGCTCTGGCAATCGACTGGTGGCGGGATAACCACCTCGATTAAAGGCGTAGCTAAATACCACAGATCGATGACGGACAGCAGCGTCACCGGAGCAAGAAGCTACGCCTTGCGATCGCCAACCCGCTTGCTTAGCGTGACGATTATAGGTAAAGCCTCCAGGTGTTTGCCCAAAGTGGTGAACAACTGGAGAGTTCTATGTACAGCAGTGGACTGCGATAGGCTGATGATGATGATGAATTCTCAAATATTTTTAATCATTTCCTAACGCATAATACTATAATACTAGTATGCCTTCGCATTGAGTTTTGATCAGAAAATGGACCTTGTCTTATGTAGATTACCTAAGTGATTCGATGTTTATTCACATAAAGTTACCCTGTGTTTCGTCATCAGTTTGTCAAAGTTACATTATGAAAAACAGATACAAAAAGATATAATACATCACCTGAGTTATTTAAATAAAACCAAATAAAAAGATTAAAAACTTCACCTGTTATTCAAAAATGTTGTCAGTGAGACAATCACTACTTCACTTCATCAAAAACTAAATGCACCATTTAGAGAGGATGACAATGACTCCTTACTACGAACCGTAAAACCACAGTATGCCTAATTTAATACCAGAATAACATTCGGCTAAACGTTACAAAGCTCGCAAGCGAATATACACCGTAAAACTTTATATGAGAGCTTATTTTTGGCTGAGTGCGTAAGAATCGGTATGATTAAACACCCAAGTACGAACGACTGTCGGTCTGTCGGAAGAGTGACGGAATAAAACGCAAGTTAGATCGCATGACCGCTCCCGGGTGGCAGCGAGACGGTGTTAATATGGTACTTTCTTTTTCTCGTTTTTATTTTATCAATATACGGATGACGTCGCCAATTTTCATCATCCTATCTTACCAGCCCACTGCTTGATAACCGTTTGGGTAAAGAAGTGGAGACCGCGTCTGGGCAAACGAGGTGTAGGGCGCCCTCAAGCCAGGTAGAGCGATGATGTACACGGCAGGGCATACGCTTCGGCATTGCTCTGCCTGGGCCAATGAGCGCTCCGTCCTCGTCACTGTCGCGCAGGACCTCGATCTCAACTCTTGCGGCAGATGACGGCTTCGAAGGAGACCTGGCGAACGATGCTCGCGTTCTGCGAGACAGTGATCTTGCAGAAGGAGGTGGCGGAAAGAGAGCGTGAGGCCGCGGTAGACGCGCCCGCTCTACGCCGCCCCCGGCCTGAGCGTCGCCGGAGGGCATACTCTCCTTCGTGCTCTGAGTGGTGAGTGCGGGGGCGCGATTCAATCATAGAAGCGTAACGGTGGACTACGAAGAGCTGATTATTGATTGATTGACGAAATGCATTGGCTAAATACGCGTGTCTTCAAAGTTGAGGTATTCCGAGTTCAGAGGAACTACTACCTTACTACATTTAAGTGTAGGACACTTTCCGAGTATGGGCCATCTCAGTAACTCGTGACGGCTACAACAATAATGTTTGTGGCCACTAAAATAGTCGGCTGTTTTATCGCATGTTACCGAACGTAATTACTCGTGCAAGTAATGGAATTAGACGACTAATTTCGGCTTCCTTTTTATTACAGGCCTGTTCTCTGTCAAAAGGAAGGTGTTTTGGCAATGACTTTAATGGCTCGTGCCGTGCAGTTATTTTTGGGTTCCTGAGGAACGTTTTAGTTGAATTTTCATTTCACATCGAAATTTATGGATTTTTTATTAATTCATCATCATCATCAGCCTATTGCAGTCCACTGCTGCACATAGGCCTCTCCAGTTGTTCGCCACCTAGGGCAAACTTCTGGAGGATATACCCATAATCGCCACGCTGGGCAGGCGGGTTGGCGATCGCAGGGCGTAGCTTCTTGCTCCGGTGACGCTGCTGCCCGTCATCGGCCTGTGGTATTTAGCTACGCCTTCTATCGTGATGGTCTTTCCGCCATCAGTCGGTTTGCCAGGTTTGTCGGTGTGCTTATTAATTAAGCACACATGTTATTTATAGTAGCACGGCATAATGGCTTCCCAACGCGACAACGAATATGGAAAGTGAACAACGGGCATGAAGCAGAAGAGCTGATGGTAAGCGGTCGTGAGGTCCAAAAGTTAGGTCGACAGACATAATAATAGAACAATCCCATTGCGCCTGTCACCCTCATCCTGAAGGCCTACTGAGATGCCGTTTCACGCCCCGCCTAAAGAACCCAAGGTTGTAAGAGGAAGGAAACACGTGAGCTGAATGGGCATTCCATGACTTAATGGCACGGGGCAAGAACGAGGAACAAAACCTCTTGGCGCCACCATCGTCTGAATGGTATGCGGATAACAACGCTGAGATGTTTCTTCACTCCCCGTTTAAAAGATACCAGAGAAAGGAGAAAACACAATTACTTCCAATGAATTCCACACTTTAACGACGCTTTGATGAGCAAAACCTAAATCTATTCCCACATTTACTCACGCTCCATGATATTTCAGATACACTATCACCATTTCGCTCCAAGCACCCTCACCTGCCCTTGGTGCATGCCGAATCACAAATAAGGCTCTGGCAACGGACTGAAGGCGGTATAACCATCGCGACTGAAGGCGTAGCTAAAGACCACAGGCCGATGACGGGCAGCAGCGTCATTGGAGCGAGGTGCCCTGCGATCGCCAACCCGCCTGCCCAGCCAGGCGCTTATGGGTAAAACCTCCAAGTGTTTGGCCAAAGTGCGAATCACTGGAGAGGCCTATGTCCAGCAGTGGACTGAGATAGGCTGATGATGAAGCGTCGGCTTAGTTAGGACTAGATACCGCTGTGTGGCTCAGCGTGGATTGTCTTTTTTTTATTGCTAATAGTGGCAGAGCAGGTGGCCTGTCTGATGTTAAACAGTAACCGCCACCCATGGACATCAGCAATGCCAGGGGCATAGCCATCCCGCTGCCCACCGTGAGAAAAGAGCTCTTTTTTTTATAGTGGCTCGACATAGTGGCTTCTCCGCGCCTGGTGGAAAGCGAAAAAGAAGCCCACGTCGCTGTGATAACGGGCAAGTAACTGGTCAGTTACCTGTCAGTTGCCACCGCCATGCCGGCCCAACCCCAGCCCCCAACGAGCTCCGGAAACCCTACTCACCGGCAGGAACACGACCCGGAGGTCATTTGCTGCGGTATTCTATAGGGTGGAGGTCCTTCCCCGGACGGGCAGCTCGATTCGAGCGAAGAATTCTTTAAACCACGCTTAACGTAAAGAAGGACATGTCGTAGCGATCAGGGAACACCGCGGCTGGGAGGTACACTTAAACATGTATATATAGCCCTCCATGCCGTATTCGGCAATGGCGACCCCTGCTAGTTGCGAGCATGCGCTCGTATGTGACTCGCAAGTCCAAACTTGCTCTTAAAACTCGGTCACAAGGTTGACAGTAAAGCTGGCCGGCACTATTGTATGTGTAATTGTAAGAGGGTTTGGGTCGCGTCTTACGTATTTGGCGTTTCGCGTCAAGAAACATGTAAGGTCTGGGTGTTTTCTATGTATATGTATTAATTTACAAAAAAAAATGTATCTAAGTATATCAGTTGTCTATAAAAAAAAAATGTACAATGTCCGTCAATGCTTCTGAGTAGACGGTCAGTGCTATCTCAACGCGATACAGCCAATTGTCCAGTTGACTCAATTGATAAATAAACACTTGTTTTGTTTCCGAGTAGGTACTTAGTCGAGTGGATTAGCTCGCTCCTGGCGCATCACGCGATTTATATTGATAATTTCCTCGTCACGTTTCTACGCTTGCTGTTTGCTCTTAAGGTCTCGAGAATTTGCTGCCGGCTTGATATGTAGCTAGCGATCTACTGAAATCTAAAAAAGATCCGGGTTGTGGCGGAAAAGAATATGAATTACCGCCCCATGGACCTGACCAAAAGAAAATCCGTCTGGTGACGGAAAATAAACATTTTTTACAACATTGCTCTCCCTCTTTCCGAGGTCACTACCAAATGAGCCCCGACAGGCTCGGTGGCTCATTTGGTAGTGACCTCTGCCCTCTGAGCCAAGGGTCGTGGGTTCGATTCCCGCACAGTACAAACATTTGTGTTCATGAACATGTCTGTTTGTATTGGTCTGGGTGTTTTCTATGTATATGTAACGGGTGTCCCATCTAGCGTTTCGAATTTGAACTAACGATAATTTGACATTGGAGACGTCAACTGTCATCGGAGAAGTGTCACATATTTAGTAATAAGTCTGACATTTACGAAATGGGTCGCTATTCGCTTGAGGAAAGCTGGGAAATATTAAAAAATTATTTCCAAAGTGGTGAATCGCCAACGCAAACTGTGCGAAATTTGAAAAAAATATTTGCCAAAAAAGATTTGCCATCGGAGGCATATGTGCGGCAATTTGTGAATCGTGTGCGCGAAACTGGATCACTGTTGGATAAAACAACACGTAAACGTCCATTTCCAGCAAGGTCAACCGACGTTTGTTACGCCAACAAGCCAAGCACGATTGATGACTTGAAACATGAAATTGAAGTTGCCATTGCTGCCATAAGGCCGGAAACAATTGAAAATGTACTGAAAAATTGGACTGATCGAATAGGGTACTGCCAAGTAAGCTGTGGTGGACATTTGACCGAGATAATTTTTCACAAATAATGTCATGAATTATGCTTTCAAATAAATGTTTGATCATTGAAATCTATCGAGTCGTTCTTTTTTATAGCCTTTTTAAATTCGAAATTTTCCGTGAGACACCCTTTATTAATTTACAAAAAAAAATGTATCTAAGTATATCAGTTGTCTAGTACCCATAGTACAAGCTTCGGCTTAGTTTGGGGCTAGGTGGCGCTGTGTGGCCCAGCGTGGCATGTCTTGGGTTATTTATTTATTTATTATCTTTCAGAAAATTACACATCCTCTACCTGTAGGTTATATGAAAGAGATTGCATACTGGCGATAAGACCGCCTAGATTGTACTACAAGATGTCTGTATCACCTTTCTGTATTTTGGGCAATAAAGAACATCTATCTATCTATTAAGACAAATAATTTCGTACCATTCATGTCGTAAGAGTCGACTTCTTCTTGAATAATCTTAGTTGACTAAAAATCTAAACTAATATTATAAAGCTGAAGAGTTTGTTTGTTTGTTTGAACGCGCTAATCTCAGGAAATACTGGTCCGAATTGAAAAATTATTTTGTGTTGAATAGACCATCTATCGAGGAAGGCTTTAGGCTATAAAACATCACGCTGCAACTATTAGGAGCGAAGAAATAATGGAAAATGTAAAAAATAAACGGGGGAAAAAACTATTTCACGCGGACGAAGTCGCGAGCACAGCTAGTGTTCAGATATATCTAGAGGTTGCTAAGAAGCATTTCGTAAGAAATCACCGTATTTTTACCACCGCTCTCTCAATAGAAGACAACTTTATACCTAACAGACGCATCGTACCTCTCACAAACTTCAAACTCATGTTTGCAACAATATTCCCACAAAGTCTAGAACAATATTGCAAGGAATTTCATATACGCCGCGAAATGTCCCTCTCGGTCGTAAACGGAACATAAAATAACCCCGTATTTAAGATTCTGGACCCATTTTTACAGCTTCTACCGTTACGATGTGTGTAGATTTAACTTGTTTATATAATGTAGTAAACCAACGGTCGATGATCTGAACAGCTGTGATAAAAATTATAATAAACACAGCGCCATCTAGTCACAACTAAGCCGAAGCTTGTACTATGAGTACTAGAAAACTAATAAACTTAATTAATTACTTCATTTTGTTAATAAATAGGTACATAAAATACATAGCAAGCCCCCATACCAATACTAACATACATTTTCATACACACAAATGCTTGTACTGTGCAGGAATCGAACCAACGACCATTGGCTCAGAGGGCAGAGGTCACTACCAAATGAGAAATAGAGCCAGTCAATGCGCTATGAAGGAGCTATGAAGGCGTACAAACATATTAAATTAATTAGTACCAGTATACCATCTCAGTACTGGAGGAGCTCGGTGGCGCCGCGGTCTTGTTCGCTTAACAATGATCGCAACGTTGTGCAACCATTGGCGCGGTCAATCCGATGATGGGTGACCAAAATTTGACACCGATTTCCTCCGTGCTTCGGAAGGCACGTTAAGCTGTTGGTCCCGGGACGACTTTACCAACTCAGATAGTAGTCGTCACATCATATCAGAGATGATGATAACTCTGACACCTAACTGGGAATGGGTATAGCTTACCCTAAGTATTGCGGAGGTCTGATGGCAGTCGCTTAATGTAAAAGCTTAGCCCTCGCCAAATCTCTAAATTTGGGAAGCCGACCCTGAGACAATCGGGAAAAAGGCTAGGATGATGATGATACCATCTCAGAACTGTTATAATCGCCTAATCCGCCCGCAGGTCAACATTTCCTCTAAAGCATTCATAATTGACGACACTCCCTCCGCTAACTAACCAGAAAACCATGTCAAGCGAATATCTGAACATTCCCACCTAAATTGCATTCGCGCTCCAACATCCGAAATAACTATCCGAAGTTATAACGAACTTATACAGAGCTAACAGAACTAGATAACGAGGAACAGCGTGGAACTGGCCGCAAAACGGTACCGAATATCAACTTTGAGGCAGCAAAATAAGGCTTACTTCAATTATTTCAACAAAAGGAAAACCTTATTTCTATAATTTCTACAAAAATGAGGCCTTACAACTAGAAGGCGGGATGTAAGGGAGTGACCTATCACCTTTTCACTCCAAGCCATCCTCACCTGCCCGTGGTGCATCCTGCCGAACAACAAACGAGGCTCTGGCAAACCGACTGGTGGCGGTAAAACCATCACGATAGAAGGCGTAGCTAAATAGGTACCACAGGCCAGTGACGGGCAGCAGCGTCACCGGAGCAAGAAGCTACGCCCTGCGATCGCCAACCCGCCTGCCCAGCGTGGCGATTATGGGTATATCCTCAGGCTCATTATTTGACAATTGGTAGTGACCTCTGCCTTCTGAGCTAAGGGTCGTGGGTTCGATCCCCGCACATTACAAACATTTGGTGCATGAACATGTCTGTTTGTATTGGTCTGGGTGTTTTCTATGTATTTATTTACAAAAAAAAAGTATCTAAGTAAGTTTATCGGTTGTCTAGTACCCATAGTACAAGCTTCGGCTTAGTTTGGGGCTAGATGGCTCTGTGTGGCCCAGCGTGGCATGTCTTGGGTTATTTATTTATTTATCCTCCAGATGTTTGCCCTAGTGGCGAACAACTGGAGAGGCCTATGTCCAGCAGTGGACTGTGATAGGCTGATGATGATGATGAACTAGAAGGCCTCAATATAATCAAATAATCTCAATATAATAGATTAAGTTATTTACGTAAGGCCGTATTTCAACGAAAGAAGGGCTCAATTTAAACTGAGTGCCCGAAAAATACGTTGAGACGACGATATAAAGACGATAGCGGGACTAAATGTGGCACAAAATAGAGACGAGTGGAAAAAATTAAGAGTGAACCGGACCCTTCGATATAAACCCTAAGCACCCTTAAATTTTATTCTAACATCTCCTACCAGTCTGTCTTCAGACAGGCTAAGGAGTGAGGCCGCAAAATAATAATACATATATCCGCTGTTATACGGCTTCAAAAAACGGGAACGAGGAATAGATTTTATCTTTATCTACCTACAAAAAAGCCATATTTCAACTATCTAACCGCAATCTAAGATACAGGACTAGTCCTAGTTTAGGAAGCAAAAGTTTCGATTAATTGTTTACGCATTGTATTTCAACCAAACTATACTCAAATAACATGTAAACTGTACATATTGGTTTTTCAATAAATTATTTTATTATTATTATGTAGTCTCTTTGGATTTCACGGGAAGGTGTCACCCCTCCCGGTCCTTTGGAAGGCTTGCATGGGGGCACAGGCCCAACACGTAGAGGCCCCTTGAGACAATTTAATATGTGTATGTGAGATGGGATACACGGGCCGGGCATTACTTCTGAGTGCCCCAAGATGACACACTCAATAGTAATACCCGGCGAGTGCAGCACTATTGCGTTAAGATGGGTAACTAAAACTGGGACTATTGAATGAGGTTCTTGTGGGCAGGATATCTGGGCTATGGGGTGAGATAACGGTCGCCTGCCATTTCAATATCTCACAAATTAAAATTTAGGCAGGTGGTGACTCGCCGGCCACTAGGTGGGCCCCCCAAATTAGCCACCAGACTGGGCGGCAAGGGGGCAACACTGGCGTGGCTGGCTAAGGGTGTAGAGAGGTGTACACCGGTTTCTGGATCGCGGTAATCCGGTCAGCCGTTCCCCGTTATTACGTAGGTTGAGCACTTCCACCCTTTCAAGCATATAGCTCCTGCGCTCCACTCTGGACGGCCAACGAAGGCAAGCCAGAGGTGGGGGAAAGATGGTGTGTTCCCCCGGGAGGTCTCGGGTCCGTGGTGTCGCCACACACCAACAGCTGGCCACAAGCTGCCCTGCGGAGACTGACTGCACTGCTGGGAGTTGTTGCTCTTCATGGTGCGAAGCTCAGCAACTCCCAACAGCGGGCGATTGGGTCGTCACTTCCCTACGCTCTTATTATTATTATTATTATTATAATATACGGCCTTATTTAAACTATCTGGCCGCAAAAAAGGCCATATTTCAACAAAAGAAGCATGTATTCCAAATAGGTAACCGCAAACAGGCTAGTTTTAATTAAACGATGTGGTTGCGAATACAATTAGTTTCAGCATACGAATGGCGCAGATTTGTTGGCAGAATGCCTGAGATTGTGAATTGCATCAGGTGGACTAGAGCAATAGCCCGTTAGTATTGCAAGGTATATGATACTGTTGTAAAATAGGCTACTTAACGTGATTGAAGGCGTAGCTAAGTATCGGAGGCCGATGACAGGCAGCAGCGTCATGGGAGCGACAAGCTACGCGCTGCGATCGCCAGCTCGCCTGCCCAGTGTGGTGATTATGGGTAAATCTTCCAAGTGTTTGGCCAAAATGCGAACAACTGGAGAGGGCCTATGTCCAGCAGTGGACTGAGATAGGATGATGATGAAGCGTCGGCTTGGTTAGGACCAAATGCTGTGTGGCTCAGCGTGGCATGTCTTGGGTTATTACTTCAATGTCTATCAATGCTACTGAATAGCCAATTGTCCACTTTGTCCAGTTGCCTCACTCTCGACTTCAAGTCGACATGAAGGTTGGGTCTTGGGAAACAAAGAGTCCGCAAGGAGCTCCATAGCTTGGCTTTTCGCACTAAGTCAATAAAGCCTAAAGATCTAAGTGGTGTCATGATAATGTATTTTTTTATACCATTGGGGTGGCAAACAAGCCTACGGCCCGCCTGATGTTAAGCGGTTACCGCAGCCTATGGACACCTGCGACACCAGGGGTATCACAAGCGCGTTTCTTACCCTTTAAAAACCTCTTCACAACCTTTTTGAAGGACCCCATACTGTAGTCTCGGGGGAGAGCCTCGGCGGGGAGCTCATTCCAAAGCCTGAGTGTACGCGGCAAGAAGTTTCTGTTGCAGCGTACCGTACGCGACCACCCAGGCTCTAGGAATGAGGCTGAATCCCCTGTTGACGGCGCGCGGTGCGGTGGTAAAATGTACCAAAGATGCGAACACTCATTACTTTCTTAATTAAGTTAGTAGTAACTTGTGGAATAGTACGCGATACCGGCAGGGTGTTCATCCTCACTCGTTGAGACCTAACTGGTCACGCACGGTCCGGTTTCAGAGGAATTTCCTCCCGCGAACGCTGCGTATGTGGAATAAGCTCCCTGCACAAGTCTTCTCAGGGGAATATAAGTATGGGGCGCTTCAAGTCTTAAAATAAATAGGTTTTTAAACGGTCGGCAAAGCGCATGCGACGCCCTGGTGTTGCAGGTGTTCATGGGCTGCGGTGACCGCTTACCATCAGGCAGACCGGCAGCCATTTTGTTAACCCTGGTAGTAAAAAAAACACACAAGAACTTCCAGTTACGATTACGAACGGCCGTTTCCGACAAATCCCTTAATTCCGAACACTAATTGAGTCCGCCTCCTTTCATCAACGTTTCTTTCTAAAACATCTGCGTTGGGTTCAAAAATCCCATCCATTTATACAAATTAAAACGTTTCAGAGTGATCCAGGGCAGGGTCTAGGGGAGAATGTAAGAAAAATAATTGCACAAGGCAGTTTTATTGTGCTTTGCAGAATGATTTCAGTAAACATTCTTATATCTTGTGCTAAAGCTTGTGCTTGTATCTTTTATCGGCAAATTAAGCTACTTACTTAGAGGTGGGAGCAATTATAACATTTATATTATAGGTTACATTTTTCCTAAAAGCAATTGAATTATTGAGGTAGGTATGTCATCACAATATAAGTACTATGTAATCGAAAGCTTCGTTTTTAGTTGAATTATTTAATTGAATTGAATTAGTGAAACTTTTATTGAATTACTAGCTGTGCCGGCGGCGTCGCACGCGTGGATATCGAGTTTAAAAATAACGGACTTCCATAAAATGGTGCCTAAATTTTAAGTTAGGCTTCTAGCAATACATTGGTGAAAACCAGTAGTTTTTGTTTCTATAGCGAACATACAGACAGACAGACAAAAATTTTACTGATTGCATTTTTGGCATCAGTATCGATCACTAATCATCCCCTGATAGTTATTTTGAAAATATATTTAATGTACAGAATTGACCTCTCTGCAGATTTATTATAAGTATAGAAGATTTGTCAATAACAAGCCAAAGTCTATTTAACCCCATAGGCCCTAGTTCCACCCCTGCCCCAGTAAAAGGGCCATGTCTAAATAGCCGATGTAATGCTATTAGCCTGACCCACTGATCTAGTGCACGGGAGCCTAAATTAAATTCCAAGCCTTATGGCTCTGGGTGAGAAATGCATTTGCATCTGAAATATGATGGACGTTTAATTTGAATAAGCTAGTACTTAGTGGTTTTATCAATCAGCATTGCAGGGATGGAAGCTTAAAGCGAAAAATCTATGTATACTATTTTATTTTATTTTTTATCTTAACTAATATTATAAAGCTGGAGAGTTTGTTTGTTTGTTTGTTTGTTTGTTTGTTTGAACGCGCTAATCTCAGGAAATACTGGTCCGAATTGAAAAATTCTTTTTGTGTTGAATAGACCATTTATCGAGGAAGGCTTTAGGCTATATAACATCACGCTGCAACTATTAGGAGCGAAGAAATAATGGAAAATGAAAAAAAAAACGGGGAAAAAATAACTATTCCACGCGGACGAAGTCGCGAGCACAGCTAGTTAATATTATAAAGCTGAAGAGTTTGTTTGTTTGAACGCGCTAATCTCAGGAACTACTGGTCCGAATTGGAAAATTCTTTTTGTGTTGAATAGACCATTTATCGAGGAAGGCTTTAGGCTATATAACATCACGCTGCAACTATTAGGAGCGAAGAAATAATGGAATATGTAAAAAAAAACGGGGAAAAATAACTATTCCACGCGGACGAAGTCGCGAGCACAGCTAGTTATTTTATATTATCCAAACCTTCTTCACCTGCTCGTGAGGCTACCTCGTGTGTTATCCATCCGAATAACATACGAGGCTCTGGCAACCGACTGGCGGTATAACCATCAAGATTGAACTTCTTCATAAAACTTGGATAACAGCTTTCTGTGAGCGAAAACTGGGGGCAAAAGCTAGTAAAATATATAACTTCAACTTCGACTGTAGTAATACATAATTAATTACTTAATGACCAAAAACAATTGATTTGCAAACATCGCGCACATGTTAATTACTCCTTTTCCTTGTAGCTTGCGTCATCGGGAGTATTTTACATTATCACGGGAACCACACATTAATCATAGCGTACTTATGGTGGATTGTACATTGAACTTGGCTTTGATAGTATGTAGCAGAAGGTAAAATAGTGTTACGTGACCAAAATGGAATGTCGGTTATCATCTGTGATGCTTAGAAGAACATGTTCATTTATTTTTATTATAGTAGGTAGTACAGTACAATGGTCGACATAGCTTATCGGATTAGCAAGCTAAAGTGACAGTGGGATGGCCATAGGACCGACAACCGTTGGGGTAAACGAGTTCTGGAATGGAGACCCTAACCGTAGTGTTTTTGTTTTTAAACCCAAGACATGACATGCCACGCTGGGCCTCACAGCGTCACCTAGCTCCAAACTAAGCCGAAGCTTGTACTATGGGTACTAGACAACTGATAAACTTACTTAGATACATTTTTTTTGTAAATAAATACATATTATAGATAGAAAACACCCAGACCAATACAAACAGACATGTTCATGAACACAAATGTTTGTACTGTGCGTGAATCGAACCCACGACCCTTGGCTCAGAGGGCAGAGGTCACTACCAAATGAGCCACCGAGCCTGTCTGTTTTTAGCACGACATAATTCATAAGGCTTCCCTTCGCCAATGATTTACCCATTTGTCATTTCCAACAACACATTTGCAATATTTTCCCCAATGATTACCCAGTTTTTATTTTCAAAGACACATTAAATTTTGTACTATTTACGTCTATTATTTACCCAGTTGTCATTTCCAACTACACATTTGCACTATTTTCCCTAATGATTTAGCCAGTTTTCATTTTCAAAGACACATTTGCATTATTTACCACTATGACTTACCCAGTTGTCATTTCCAACGACACATTTGCATTATTTACCCCTATGATTTACCCTGTTATCATTTCCAACTACACATTTGCATTATTTACCCCAATGATTTACCATTTGTCATTGCCAACGACACATTTGCACTATTAATCCCAATGATTTACCCAGTTTTCATTTTCAAAGGCACATTTGCACTATTTACCCCAGTTTACCCAGATCTCTAACGCCCACTTAATTTTGCACAGAATCCGAGTTGTTCCAATCTAAAATCGAATCCCGGCAGACCCTTCCTCAGTCAATACCGTCGACTCTATTGGGGAAAGCTTTTTTCTTTTACACATTTCGCCCGGGCAATCCCTACAGTGCATACATTTGTTTTACGCCGGCACTCCAGTGGCAAATGGGTGCGAAGCGTTAAATATAAATAACAGCTTACATCACACACATTGCTCCAATCCCAAAATAAGTAGCTTTAGCTATGGAAATCAGAACAACGAAGGTACCACAAATATAAGTATAAGTACCCACTTAAATATAAGTACCTACTTAAATACAAATATAAACACCCAGACACGAAAATTAAACCTGCTGCTTCTCTTTCTCGCCTTTCATCAGGCGTAGAGAAGCCATTATGTCGAGCTTCTATAAAAAACCTGTAGGTAGTGTATACCAATATTTACGATAGTCATCATCATCCGGATCCCATAGTCGTCTTTAACGACACCTTCGGAATGAGATAACTGCATTTTTTATAGGGAGAAATGTGGTTATGTGACACTTGGGGTGAGTATGTGGGAGTCCTCTGTCTCAAGATGGTGGTGAAGCAGGGCCTACTAAAAGCCTTTATCCAAGTGCCTTATGGGAGATGCCATGGGGTCTAAGGACTACCACGAAACCACAAGCTCTGCCTACAAACGCAGACTCAACTCCCCCCCTCCTAAGTACTACTCTTTATCATGCTTTTTAAAGTATCAGTCAAATTTATGATCGAAACTTAACTGAAATAATCATCATCATCTGGACATAGGCCTCTCCAGTTGTTCGCCACTTTGGGCAAACACCTGGAGGATATACCCATAATCGCCACGCTGGGCAGGTTGGCGATCGCAGGGCGTAGCTTCTCGCTCCGGTGACGCTGCTGCCCGTCATCGGTCTGTAGTATTGCTAAGCCTTCAATTGTGATTATACCGACACCAGTCGGTTGCCAGCGCCTTGTTTGTTATTCGGCAAAATGCACCACGGGCAGGTGAGGTTGGCTTGAAGCGAAAAGATGATAGGCCGCTCCCTTCCATCCCACTGAATAAAGATAAAGATAAAGATATTTATTTCACAACAAACAGAGTACATGAGATGTCAGGTTAAAATTTCGTTCGTCCATTTAGCCATACAGTGGCATGTGAAATCAAATGTTAATTACCTACATGTTGTTATAAATGCATGCATACTAAGCTAAGTTATAATCTATTACATTTACTTTATTCATTCAAATAATCCGCCAGTTTATAGTAAGCCTTATCTAGGAGCCAGATTTTCAAATGCTTTTTAAATTGTTGTATCGGTAAACATTTATATCTATTGGCAATTTATTATAGTTTATACAAGAATTTAATATAATGTACCTATTTGTATCCTCTTTTTTGTAAGCTATGTTGTGAAAGATAAATAAATAAATTTATTATTATAAATTTATTATTATAAATTTTAATACACATCGCATAACAGTTTTTCTGAAACAGCATTGTTCTTGGTACACAGTCCAGAACCAATCTGTCAGAATTTCGTGTGTTCCTGGGATATAACATTTTTGCCGTCGTAAATAATTGAGGATATTGTTTGACAAAGACACTTGCCTCAAAAATATACATACAAGGCAGGGTTAAAATACCTAGCTCCACAAAATAACTCTTACAAGATACATCTGGTGAGATGCCCATTATGGCTCTAACGCATCGTTTTTGGCTCAGAAAACATCTATTTGCTTCCGAAGAATTTCCCCATAATAGTAAGCCATATCTCAACACAGAGCTTACGTGACCATGGTAGGCGAGGAGGCTAGTCTGTAATGAGGATGTCTTCCTCAGTCTATGCAATACATACACAAATTTGTTTATCTTATTACAAATTTTATCACCTGTATTTTCCAATTACTATTATTATCTAAAGTTAATCCTAGGAATTTAGTAGTTTCGACTTCATTAATCTTGACATCATTGCATTTTATGTTTGAAGTAATAGATTCGGATTGTTACATCTAAATTGCATATAATTAGTTTTATCTAAATTAGCATTTAAATTATTTTTAATAACCATTGTGTCACCGTTTGGATCGTCTTATTTATTTCGTCATCAAAATTAATTAAGTCGTTACATGTTATAATAATAGATATGTCATCAGCAAATAAGATACATTTATGATTAGTAATGTCAGGTAGGTCATTAATATATAATAGAAAAAGCAATGGTCCCAACACGCTTCCCTGTGGGACTCCGCTGTTGTTTAACTCAAACGATGATCCCTCATTTACGGCAGTTAAATTTTTACTTAAGCTTGGTATTTCAACAGACTGCAAACGATTTGACAAGTAAGATCAAGCCATGATAGTGTAGGTCCTCGTATCCCGTAGTTTTGTAGTTTTTCCAAGAGCAAGGTATGTGATACAAAATCAAACGCCCGTGACATATCGAAAAATACAACTACTGAGGGTACTTTTTATCTAAATTCAACAATATATTATGGACAAGAGTGAAAGCTGCTAGTGTCGTAGACTTTCCTTTCTGAAATCCGTTTTGTTCCTTTTTAATTATATTATATTTGTCAAGAAATGATGTCAATTTTCTAAACATTGCTTTTTCAAAGACTTTTGATAAAATAGGGATCAAAGTAATAGGTCTGTAATTGCACATGTCTGTTCTATTTCCTTTTTTATATAAAGGTTTTATAATTGATTTCTTTAAGCGTTCTGGAAAAATTCCTTGTTCGAACGATTTATTTATAAGATAAGTTATAACAGGACTTATAATAGTACTACACTGTTTCAATATGCTTGTGCATATGCCGTCATAGCCTACAGATCTTGTATTTTTAAGATCTGAAATTATTATTTGAATTTCATTTTTATCTACAGACCCTAAAAACATACTGTTACCAATAGAGAACTTATTTGTATTTTGTTGGTGTCCATT